>CAMTDV010001632.1:88515541-89028041 GCA_947069175.1 Scalesia atractyloides
TCAACCAAAATAAGACCAATAATCCCGAGTTTTCACAAAAATAACTAAAACAATCTACACGTATTTAACCAATCAACGACTATTAAGAAACATAACACTAATAAACTTCACTATCTGCCACTGTCACACGGTGGTTATCCACGGTTGTCTGAGTTTGGAATGACGTCTGATCCTGGGAGGATCGCCTGTGGTGGAATGGGGGTTTGGTGGTGTGTGATCTTCACATCAGAAGACAGGTGCAGGGGACGGTGGTGCGGTGGATGCAAGGGGTCTACAACGGGGGGTGTGCAACGGGTGCATGTCAGGGGCGGACCTAGTCTGTGGGTGTGCGGGCGCCCCCCTTGAAAAAAAATTTAGTGTTATATTTAAGTGATAATTTCGAGCGCCCCCATGAAATTTTGCAAACGCACCCCTTAAACATAGCGCTTGAGTTTTTTTCAGGTGACCTTGAAGGTCTCTAACTCTCTGCAATATTAACAAGGAAAAAAGATGATGGTTTATGTAAGATATATACTTCATTAAGCGTAATGTAAAAGTGGAGAACCTATCACCTAACCTGGTGTCACTCATAATCTATGCATATAATTATTTTTTACTTTCTTTCTTTTATTTCAAAGAAATGAAGTACAGTCACCCGTAAGTTTTACAATATTCAAAACCTACGTTTATAATTATTTATTACTTTCTTTTTTATTTCTTTAAACCAAGTAGAGTGACCACAACTTAACTACGTTAATCACCCGCAAATTTTACAATATTTCAAAACTTCAAATTTAATAGGTTGTATATTGATTTATTTGTACATAAAACTTTTTTATAATTGTTATAACCATATTTTAGAAAGGTATTTTATTTATTATTTACTTATTTGGGTTGATCCTAGTACATTCTTCATTTTACTTTATTTTGTTTACTTGTAGACCTCGTAAGTTTTTTTTCCTGTGTATTTTACATTATTATAAAGAGTTAAATGCTTGGTTGGTCCCTGTGGTTTGCAAATCTTGCAGACTTGGTCCCAGTGGTTCACTAATTACATATTTGGTCCCAGTAGTTTCAAATTTTGCACTCGGGTGGTCCTTACCACTAACCTTTGTTAGATTTCTCAGTTAAGTATATGCAAAATTACTATATTACCCTCCTTCACAAACCTGCAACCTCCACATCCACCTTAAACCCACCACCACCTCCACCGTCAACTGACCACCACCACTGCAACAATCACCGGAAAGGTTAGAAGAAGGAGGTACACCGAAACCGATGGGGTGTTGAGGCGGTATTCTTGGCGGCTTCAGTCGTCTTCTCCGGCGCTCCGGCAAGTTGCAGGTTTTTCGGCTGTGTTTCCTTTTTCTGCAAAACTGATTGATCGGAATTGAAGGTTTTGATTCATTTCCATCCTTGATGCCAATCACGAACCTATCCCAAAATTTCGACTAAATTCAGTTACGCAACCCCTATATAAACCGAACCCAAAGTTCATTTCTTCTACCATACAACCTTCACAACACCTCTCACTCTCTGTTTGTCAAACGCCGCCGGAGGTATTCTCATCGAGGTATTCTCATCGGAGGTATTCTCATCCTGCAAACAAATTGTGTACCGACAACGATTCGAACAATTATATAGAAAACAAAACTAACATCGATAGCAAGATACACACCGCTGAATTGAAAGTGAGGAGCCCTGCTTCGATCAGATCTTCGATGATGCTTGAAGATATATGTTAAACAATGAATCTTAACTGGACTACGATGGCATAGAATGTTTTTGTATGATACTGAGCCAATAAATCAAAGTGATTTTAAATGCAAACAACAAACCATACGAATGCTATCATAACGAAACTAATAGCCATATGAACATCAACCTTCACAATGAAACCAATAGCCCAACAACTAATTTCGAGAATTCTGCAAACAATTGAAACAAATTTCAGATCTAAACGAACTGCAAGCTACCGGTTAGATAGATGCGGCAAAGCAAATAAGAAATCAGCGATGGAAACAAACGCCTCGAAAAACCTGCAACTTGCCGGAGCGCCGGAGAAGACGACTGAAGCCGCCGAGAATACCGCCTCAACACCCCATCGGTTTCGGTGTACCTCCTTCTCTAACCTTTCGGTGATTGTTGCAGTGGTGGTGGTCAGTTGACGGTGGAGGTGGTGGTGGGTTTAAGGTGGATGGGGAGGTTGCAGGTTTGTGAAGGAGGGTAATATAGTAATTTTGCATATACTTAACTGAAAATCTAACAAAGGTTAGTGGTAAGGACCACCCGAGTGCAAAATTTGAAACTACTGGGACCAAGTGTGTAATTAGTGAACCACTGGGACCAAGTCTGCAAGATTTGCAAACCACAGGGACCAACCAAGCATTTAACTCTTACTTTAATTTAGTGTTTACTATGGAAACTCATTAAATTTTATGTTATTCGCAAAAATATAAATTTTTAAACACCAGTTTAAAAAAAACTGCTGAAAACAATTTTAGATATATAAGATTTTCAATTTTCTTTATGTATTTATAACGACGTTTGACATACTTTTGTTAATTATATAAATTAGTTGATTATCTTTTAATATAACCTAACACCAATCGAACAAAATTATCTTATAACTGTAGATAAACAAACCTTATAAATTTCCGCCCCTCATGAAAAAATTTTGGGTCCGCCACTGATGCCACACCCCAACCCGCAGCGGAATAAAAGTCGGAGCATGATTAGGTTATCACCAAAGCTCATGATATTTACTAATAAGTTTCATATTTATTAAATTGAAATTAACTTCAAATATCCAACACAAAATCCGTACAAACACAAACAATAAACCAAACGATTGTTCTAAACGAAATAACTTGTTTGTTCTTCTAAGGCCATCCTATGTGTTTCTTTCCTAAACTTGTTCACATGTATCATGCGTAAAACAGAAAATTTGGATCAACAAAAGTTGGCGAGTGAACCTTGATAAAACATTTAAATAATTGAATTTATTGTTGTTTAAATAAAATTGTGCATGAATCATATGTGAACAGATGTATATATATAACCAATCACAAACCACATTGTATGAACATATGACATGATGAATGATGTATTTGAGATCAAGGCTCAATCAAACGGAGCCGATCTAATGAGGCACTTGATGCTCAACCCGTATCCCACGAGAAACTAATTGGCCTAACGAAATGATTGCACTGAAATGAAAAAATGTATCCACATATAAACCACATAACAACTATACACATTTGATCACGAAAATGATATTAGCACAAGTGTTAAATAAAATAAAAGAAATTGTACGACACATGATACACCCCAAAACATGATTAAAACGGGAAATTTGTAGAGATTCACTCACATTGGGTGCGTATTCTTGATTGAAGATGAGAGCGCACGAGTTGGGAGATTAACCGATGAGGGAGTACTAACCTAAAATAATAATGCGATAACTCGATAAATAAATAAACTAATATTTTAGTTAAAAACCTTGGTTTAGATTTTTAAGTTAATGTTATGATTTTTTTATTGATATTTTAACCCTTGAAATTATGTATTTTTAAGCATTTTTTTAATAAATTTTCTTTTAATATAAACCATAGGATAAATTAATAAATTAAAGTAAACAATAAAATAATGATTAAAAAAATATGTTAGTCTGACAAGCTATCTGTCAGACCGGTTTGATCGAATTTTGGCATGCGTGTGGTGAGACTCGAACCCGTGACATCTCGTTCGCGTGCACGCAGCTCTTCCAACTAAGCTACGTGTCTAACCCGAAAGAAACCTGATTTTAATTATATTAATACACTATTTAGCTCATTCCATAAATTAACTTATTTTAAAAAGTTTTGACAGTGTTGAACCGGAGTGTGCCAGAAGTCTCGAACCCGCGACCTTTTGTGCAATTCGCACCCAGCCCAACCGGTTGGGCTGGGTGTCTAACCCAACATGATTTGGTTTTTAATTATCTTTATACACACATTAGCTTAGTACAGAATGGTTATTTTAAAAAGTTTTTAAAATGGTCAGGCTGCGTGTATGCTCAGATTCAAACCGGCGACCTTGTGTTTGGTTTGCACCCGGCCCAACCTGCTTAACCCGGTTGTAAACCGAATTATAATATATATAAACACACGCTGCACTTCATCTTCTTCATTCTAAATTTTAACCCGAACTTGTTCCCGCCTGAACCAAACCAATTCCTCCTATTCTAATTTCCTGAACAGAAAGCTTGATTGAATTGAACTTAAAAGAAAGGATGCAGAGGTCTACCGAAGAACAGAGATGAAGAACCACGATTTCCGCGACTAAACTCCGGTGACTGCCTCTGTTTTCCGGTGAGCAGGGAGGAAGGTATTAAGTAGAGGAATGAATGTGGGTAGTGTAGATGGTAGTGAGCGATTTCTGGAAGGGGGTTTGTATTCGATATTTATAGAGGTGAGTTTGGTTTCGATTTTGGAAACCAAATTCAGTGATTGGTAATTGACAGCCGGCGAGATTAGAGTTTGCCAAAAATACACGCTGCCAGTTGTCGCGAAGATTCGAAAGAAAAGAAAAGGCGTGTCTTGATTCGGTCATGTTTGTAGGTTTCATCTTAGTCTTGATATAAGAGAATTTCGTTTCTAAGAATGGCACAACTAGTGTGTGCAGCGTAGTGGTGTTCGTGGTGTGTGTGTTACCCGGGGAACCCGGGTTCGAACCCGATTCACCCTCCTTTTTGAGCTTTTTATTTATTTTATCTATTTTAAGTTAAATCATTTACTAATTATAAATATTTAGCATTTAATTGATTATTTATTTTATTTTATTAGGATTATTTTAAACCGTATATATATATATATAAATTTTAATATATAAAACAATAAACAAAAAAATGTTAAAAATCAACCGCCAAAAATAAACACACTTAGATTAATAATTTGGGGCGGGTTTTCGGAACCCGATTTACACAGATGTTACAGTATCCCCTACTTTTAGAAATTTCGACCCGAAATTTAAGTAGTAGTTGTAACCGGAAAAAGATGCGGGTATTTTTCGCGCATCGAGTCTTCACGTTCACAAGTAAACTTGGGTCCTCACTTTGACTCCCAACGCACCCTGACGATTGGAATACGACTTCTCCTCAAACGCTTTTCACCGAAATCCATGATTTTTACTGGTCTTTCAACGAAATGCATTGATTCATCGACTTGAATATCTTCTAGGGGGATATGGAGGTTTTCGTCGGCGAGGCACTTTTTCAAGTTTGATACGTGGAACATGGGATGAATTCTGTTAAGTTCTTCTGGCAGGTCAAGCTTGTATGCTACAGGACCTACTCTTTCGAGTATCTTGAATGGTCCCACATAGCGTGGTACTAGCTTGCCCTTTTGACCAAAAACGAACCACTCCCTTCCACGGTGATACTTTCAAAAGTACTTGATCACCAACGCAAAACTCCAAGGGCTTTCTTCGTTTGTCAGCATAACTCTTTTGACGACTTTGAGCCGCTAGAAGATTGTTTTGAATTTGAAGAATTTTGTCGGTTTTTTCTTGAATCAACTCGGGTCCGGTGATTTACGCTTCACCAATTTCGTGCCAACATACTGGAGATCGGCATTTACGACCATATAAAGCTTCAAAAGGGGCCATACCGATGCTCGAATGATAGCTATTGTTGTACGAAAACTCGACTAACGGTAGGTGAGTGTCCCGATTACCTTTGAAGTCTATGACACATGCTCGCAGCATGTCTTCAAGGGTTTGAATGGTGCGCTTAGATTGACCATCAGTTTGAGGGTGAAAGGCGGTGCTGAGGTCTAAACGTGTACCCAAAGCGGATTGAACGGCTCGCCATGTTCGCGAAGTGAAACGACCATCTCGGTCTGAAATGATTCTTAACGGTGTACCATGACGGCTTACGATTTTGCAGATGTAGATACGAGCTAACTTCTCGTTCTTGAAGTCCTCGCGAATTGGAATGAAGTGGGCTAATTTTGTAAGAAGATCAATGATTACCATATGGTGTCATACCCACTGGAGGTGCGAGGTAACCCGGTAATGAAAATCCATGGTTATGTTTTCCCACTTCCATACAGGTATCTCGGGTTGGACAAGAAGTCCTGATGGTCTTTGATGTTCAGCTTTCACTTTGGAACATGTAAGGCACTTGGAAACAAAAACAGCAATGTCCCTCTTCATACCAGGCGACCAGTAGGTGTATCGTAAGTCTTGATACATCTTATCAGCTCCTGGATGTACAGAGTATCGTGTTTTGTGTGCCTCATTCATGAGAAAATCACGAAGGTTGTCGCGATCGGGGATCCAAATACGGTTTAGATAGTAAAGAATACCATCGAATTTGGTTTCGATTTTGAGTTCAGCTCCACAAGACAGCTCATCGCGTACGTCATTTTCCGTTACAAAAGTATGTTGAGCTACCCGAATTCGATCTTTGATGTCGGTTATAATCTGAGAGCATAGAAGATGAATGGTATTTGCATAACCCTTTCGACTGAGTGCATCGGCCACCACGTTTGCCTTGCCAGGATGATATCAAATCTCAAGTCGTAATCATTGAGGAGTTCGACCCATCGTCGTTGCCTCATGTTCAACTCTTTTTGATTGAAGATATGTTGGAGACTCTTGTGGTCAGTGTATATTTCACACTTGGTACCATAGAGATAATGTCTCCATATCTTTAGAGCGAACACGATTGCTTCAAGCTCTAGATCGTGAGTAGTATAATTCTTCTCATACACTTTGAGTTGCCTAGAGGCATAGGCTATCACCTTTCCTCTTTGCATCAGGACACAACCTAACCCTTGCCCTGACAGGTCGCAATAAACCACAAAGTCTTCGCAACCCTCAGGTAGTGTAAGAATAGGTGCATCATAAAGCTTTTGCTTCAAAGTTTGGAAGGCCTCCTCTTGCTTGGGTCCCCAAATAAAGGGTTTTCCCTTGTGAGTCAAGGCCGTGAGTGGAACGGCGATACGAGAAAAATTGGCAATGAAGCGTCGATAATAACCAGCCAAGCCAAGAAATGACCTAACTTCGGTAGGAGTACGTGGCGCTTGCCATTCTTGTACTGCCTTGATTTTTGAAGGGTCGACATGAATTCCTTTGTCATTAACGACATGGCCAAGAAATTGTACCTCCTTTAACCAGAACTCACATTCGAGAACTTCACATAAAGCTTTTCAGTCATCAAGAGTGTAAGAATGAGTCGAAGATGTCGCTCATGGTCAGATTTTGATTTGGAGTAGATAAGAATATCGTCAATGAAGACTATGACAAAACGGTCGAGGTAGGGTTTGCATACCCTATTCATCAAATCCATGAAGACAGCGGAGGCGTTGGTTAATCCGAAAGGCATAACCATTAACTCGTAATGACCATAACGCGTTCGAAAGGCAGTTTTTGGAATCTTCTTCGCGCACTCTAAGCTGATGATACCCAGAACGAATGTCAATTTTTGAAAACAGGTGTCACCTTGAAGTTGATCTAGGAGGTCATCAATACGAGGCAATGGATAGCGATTCTTAACAGTCAACTTGTTGAGTTCTCTATAATCAATGCACATGCAAAACGTTCCATCTTTCTTCTTCACAAAAAGAACAGGTGCACCCCAAGGCGACGAGCTAGGACGTATGAATCCTTTGTCAGTCAGCTCTTGCAGCTGACTAGACAACTCTTGCATCTCAGATGGGGCTAACCTATAGGGAGATTTCACGACTGGTGTAGCACCAAGCACAAGATCGATTCGAAATTCGACTTCTCGCACAGGAGGAAGTCCTGAAACGTTGTCGGGAAATACTTGGGGAAATTCTTTCACGATTGGAACATCTTCGAGTTTCCTTTTCTTGCCTTCCTTCTTGACGATGTGAGCTAGAAATGCGACGTAGTCCTTGCGAAGATATCTTCGGGCTTGAAGACATGACATCAATTTGAGCCCTTTCGAAGGAGTTTCTCCGAAGATACGTAGTGTCTGACCGTTAGCGAGAGGAATACGAATGAACTTTTCATGGCACACCACTTCGGCGTGATGCTGGCTGAGCCAGTCCATACCAATGATAACATCAAAACTTCCCAATTTCATAGGAATGAGATCAATCGGGAACGTATTATTGAATTTAACGAAATGGGTTCTCTGTCAGCGACTTCCACCGTGATCGATTCAGCAAGAATAACGCGAGGTAGGTCGAGAATAGGTTCAAATTCTAAGGATACAAAGCTCTTATCCGCACCAGTATCAAATAATATGGATGCATATCTACCATTTACGAGAAACGTATCGTTGACCACATTGTTGTCAGCCCTTGCTTGGTTGGCGTTGATATTGAAAGCCCTTACTCTAGAAGGTGGGTGAGCTTGATTAGCTTGGTTCACCGGGTTTGCTTGGGCTTGGGCATTGATGATGTTTACCAGACGTGGGCAAGTATTTCTGAAGTGGTTTGGGTCACCACAGTTAAAACAGGCTCTTATGGGTTGCATCATGGGGTAGTTAGGTTGGTAGTAAGGTTGGGCTATGGGTTGGGCAGGTGGTAGAAGTAAGGGTTGTTGGGCTTGGGCCACCATTTGGTTTTGAGTTTGGGCTGGAGCCTGATTGCGGTTTGATTGCTGAAGGGTACGGCAGGTTTGGATAGTGTGACCCGCACGGCCACAACTTGTGTAATGTTGGCAAGGGTTTTCAGGAGGGTGATGGTATTGGCAACGGTTACACTTTGGGTGTGGGCCAGTGTATGGCCTTTTGAATGGTGCGGCTGGAGGGGCAACTTGGGTGATTGGAGCAGCAGTGATGGGAGGGTTGGTTTGGGTGACGGCGAAGTTCTTGCCATTTCGCTTCCTCTTACCAGCAAACTTTGAGGATGAGCCTGATTGGGTTGGAGTTGGGGCTTCAACAGGTGTTTTCTTCTTCTCATCTCTAAAATCGCCATTTCGAATGCGATTTTCAGTAAGCTTCGTAGCTAATTCCATGGCAAGCTTGAGTGTTGCGGGAGAAGTGCTTAAAACTGAATCTTGAATTTTCGAGGGGAGGCCTCGAATATAGTGCTCGATCAAGCGGGATAACGGAGTGAACAGGTTGGGGACCATCTGGTTCAACTCGAGGAATCTCTTGTTGTATGAGGTGTGATCCCCTTCCTTTTGCTTAAGAGAGTGGAATTCATCCTCTAGCTTTTTGATCTCGCTTATAGGGCAGAAGCGTCTTGTCATGATTTCCCTTAAGTCGTCCCATGTTAAGGCCAGGGCATCTTCCACACCTCGCTTACCTTTTTCCGTGTTCCACCATGTAAGGGCGATCCCAAACAAACGTCCAGTAGCGTAACGTACCTTGCGATCCTCAGGACAGTCGCAATTGAGAAAGGTGTTTTCCATCTCCTCAAACCAATGGAGGAGAGCGGTGCCACCTTCAGTCCCTTCATATTTTGGGGGGATCGCAGGACTTGAAGTGTTTGCAGGTGCATTTAGTGGTTTTGGGAGGAGGGTTGGCGACGTTTTGGCCTTCTTGGTTCGGAGGGTTGATGGGATTTGCGGCAAGAGCTTGTTGAACTTGTAGTACGATGTCAGGAAGTATCGCGGCCATTTGTTGAGCAATTTGTGTGGCCATGCGTTCGCTCGACCTTCCTGACCTTCTACCTCCTCGTAAGTGTCTAACAGACATCTACGGGAATAGATGTAGAGAGATTGTGAGTTTGATAATTTTCTAGGTGTCATGTGTCGTAAAAAGAATGAAAAACAACATATATGAATAACTGAAGAAAAATAACTTAACTACATCCATAGGAGGTCTTGGGCTTGCTCATGTTTGGGCCTCCAAATGTCTCCCATACCCTAGCAAGTATAGTCATGTGGGCCCCCATGACTATTGGGCTTGGTAGGGTTCACATTGGTGTCGGCTGGTTAACACTCGCATCACCCGAATGAAAATCGTAAAACATGATTGCGAGATATAAAGTCGGAGGGTGTCCAGGTGTAGACACAATGACAACTCAAAGTGGGGTTAGTTCACACGACGTTTGGTATAGCATGCTTTGGCCTAATAGGTCCTTCGTACTCTCATCGTTAGTCCCCAGGTAGGCAAACTGGTCCTTTATTTTGGATTTATACGAATGCCAAGCCTAGACAGGACGTTCCGACTATCGGTACTCGTACCCTTCCAGTTACTACATGCCCCTCGTGAAAACTAACTTTGATGTGATTTGAAAAATATGAAAACATTGCAAAAATCTTTGAAAAGAAATCATGAAAATTGTGAAGTCGTGAGGTGTGTGCTTTCATATGTATGATATGTTATTGAGATATGTATTATGATGAGCATTGCATATGAACATGTAATTGTGAGTGTGCTTGCATAAAAATTGTGTGTGAAAATAAACATGAAACATATAAACATCATGAATTTTGCATGTAACACATAAACAATTAAAATCTAATCAACTATAGTATAGGCTCTAAGGGTCTAATAACCTATCCTATATCCCTATAGTCACAAGCTCTAATACCAATCTGTCACACCCCAACCCACAGCGGAATAAAAGTCGGGGCATGATTGGGTTTCACCAAAGCTCATGATATTTACTAATAAGTTTCACATTTATTAAATTGAAATTAATTTCAAATATCCAACACAAAATCCGTACAAACACAAACAATAAACCAAACGATTGTTCTAAACGAAATAACTTGTTTGTTCTTCTAAGGCCATCCTATGTGTTTCTTTCCTAAACTTGTTCACATGTATCATGCGTAAAACAGAAAATTTGGATCAACAAAAGTTGGCGAGTGAACCTTGATAAAACATTTAAATAATTGAATTTATTGTTGTTTAAATAAAATTGTGCATGAATCATATGTGAACAGATGTATATATATAACCAATCACAAACCACATTGTATGAACATATGACATGATGAATGATGTATTTGAGATCAAGGCTCAATCAAACGGAGCCGATCTAATGAGGCACCTGATGCTCAACCCGTATCCCACGAGGAACTAATTGGCCTAACGAAATGATTGCACTGAAATGATAAAATGTATCCACATATAAACCACATAACAACTATACACATTTGATCACGAAAATGATATTAGCACAAGTGTTATGTCACACCCCGACCCGCAGCGGAAAAGGTGATCGGGGCATGATTGGGTTATCATCAAAGCTCATGACATTTATTAAGCGTTTCATATTCATTAATACAAATTAAATGGAAATTTACAATGATTGCTACAACATGATCTAACTAACAATCTAAACTTCTTTGTTCTCTTCTAAGGCATATCCTATGTTTTCCTTGCTTCAACCTGTTCACCTGTATCATGTGTAAAAAGGTTTTTTTGGATCAACATAATGTTGGCGAGTGAATCCTATGGAAAACTTTGAACAATTTATTTAAATTGATTATGAAATATGTGCACAACCAACATGAGTAAAATTAGATGTAACTTGATCAACAATTATAATATGTTAAATGAAAACACACATGAACAATAATGGAACAATTAGAGGCACGCGATGCTCAACTCGTCTCTCACGAGGAACTGAGGGCCTGATGAATGAATTGCATAAACATGATAATATGAATAACACAACTACAAACAATATAAACTCAATGATACACACATGAATAGTAATGAATTTGATGTGAAGCACGCGATGTTCTACTCGTCTCCCACGAGGAACTGATGAGCTTAATGTATGAGTTTCATATGACTTGACAAATGGCAATAAGTAAATCACAACAATAGAAACAATCTAAGTTTAAGTCATGATGTGGTATGGCACAAGTTTAAATAAATAAATTAATTAATTTCATAACACATGACACACCCCAAAACGTGTAATTTAAAAGGGGGAATTGTAAGATTCACTCACAGTGGGTGCGTTCGGTTGATGACGTTGAATGCACGCGAAGTGGTTTTAACCACGAGTGAGATTTAACCTAGATAAATCGCATTATGGTTTGGTAAGTAAACGGATTTTATTAAACTATTTTAGTAGGATTGTTGGGTGTATTTTTGTGAATTTGAGGCTATTTTCTAACCTTAAAAATGTTATTTTTAAGTATTTATAATTGATTTTTAATTAAAATAATTAAATAAAAATAATAAAAAAATTATTTTATTTTTTTGCTACAGTGACTTTGACCTGTTGACTTTGACTGGCGTTGACCGGTTCGAGGCATATTGTTGTGCGCTGGGTGAGGCTCGAACCCGAGACCTCCCGTACGCGTGCACGCAGCTCTACCAACTGAGCTACGTGTCTAACCCGTTATATATCCGATTTTAATTACATATATACATTAATTAGAATTAAACAGAAATCCTTTTTATTTTAAAAACAGTTTAAACGACTCGGATATGCGCTCCACAGGTCTCGAACCCGGGACCTGTGGTTTAATCCAACACACAGTCCACCGCTGGACTGTGTGTTCAACATGTTATATCATTCGATTTTTATTATACTTAAATACTAATTAGTTATTTCCTTTTCTGCCTTAATTAAAAAGAAGAGATAATTGTCCGAGTCGGTGCTGAGGACCGGACTCGAACTCGTGACCTGTGATATAAACAAACACACAGTCCACCGCTGGACTGTGTGTCTAACTTGGTTATTATTCCGGTTAACAATATACTTAACATATATCTGTGTCGACTCCGGTTCAGTTAAACAAAAAATTTGATTTTTATTAAGGCAGCGTGTGTGAGACGGGAATCGAACTCGAGACCTTTGCATGATTAACGTTTTATGTGCACACAGTCCACCGCTGGACTGTGTGTCTAACCCGATTAATTATCCTGATTTTAATTAAACTTATATGATAACAATTCATCATCTTCTTCACTGAAAGAATAACCAGAAATCGGAAATCGACTGGTTCGAGTTTTATTCAAGTTTCATTATCGATTTACAGTCCATTAAGGTGAGATAAATGAGAAAAGAAAAAGGAATTGAGCGAAAAAGGTATACCGACTGGACCCTCTGTTTTCCGGCGGAACTCCGGCGACAGCAATCAACTCCGGCGTCAGGTGTCTTGCAGCAGCGAGTCTCCGGAAAGCTTGGAAAGAGTATGGGTATCTCCGGGATAAGCTTCAGGGGCTCAGTGAGGTTCAGAAATAAAAAAGTCGGTTTTCCGGCGATGAGCAGGGAAATTCCGGCGAGTGGAATTACGCCGAGAAAAGCTGTGATTTTGAGCGAAAGTGTTTGTCGTGGGTTGTGGGTGAACTTATAGTGCAAATCGTTGAAGAATCTGGTCTGAATTCCGACTGTATTCGTTTATTTAAAATTTCCGGCGGTTTTGAAAAGTGTCGCGGACTTCAAACATCGGTTATAACCGATGTCTGGTTAATGGTTTACGTTATAACGTAAATCGTAGTTAAGACTCGCGAGTTTACCGGGATTCCGACGACTGAACTGTTTGGACGCCGGTTTTGAATTCGTAACGACACTTTATCAATTAAATGATTCTACTATATAACAAACAAAGTCCGCGGCGCAGTGGTTTATGTGTTGAGAGATAAGTCACTGCTGATTCGGTACAGACCCGGGTTCGAAACCCGGCAGATGCATAATATTTTTATTTTGCGATTTTTGACAGTTTTTCAAAAACTAAATATATATTCCCGTATAATAATTGATTACGGATCGTTTAAAAATATTTTGGGCATTTAATTCGCAACGAAAATTTTGACTGACTGTTCGGTTGATAAACGGAGCGGGTTTGGTAAATCCGTTTTTTACGGATGTTACATGTTAAATAAAATAAAAGAAATTGTACGACACATGATACACCCCAAAACATGATTAAAACGGGGAATTTGTAGAGATTCACTCACATTGGGTGCGTATTCTTGATTGAAGATGAGAGCGCACGAGTTGGGAGATTAACCGATGAGGGAGTACTAACCTAAAATAATAATGCGATAACTCGATAAATAAATAAACTAATATTTTAGTTAAAAACCTTGGTTTAGATTTTTCCAATTGAGCTACGTGTCTAACCCGAAAGAAACCTGATTTTAATTATATTAGTACACTATTTAGTTCATTCCATAAATTAATTTATTTTAAAAAGTTTTGACAGTGTTGAACCGGAGTGTGCCAGAAGTCTCGAACCCGCGACCTTTTTTGCAATTCGCACCCAGCCCAACCGGTTGGGCTGGGTGTCTAACCCAACATGATTTGGTTTTTAATTATCTTTATACACACATTAGCTTAGTACAGAATGGTTATTTTAAAAAGTTTTTAAAATGGTCAGGCCGGCGTGTATGCTCAGATTCGAACCGGCGACCTTGTGTTTGGTTTGCACCCGGCCCAACCAGTTGGGCTGGGTGCTTAACCCGGTTGTAAACCGAATTATAATATATATAAACACACGCTGCACTTCATCTTCTTCATTCTAAATTTTAACCCGAACTTGTTCCCGCCTGAACCAAACCAATTCCTCCTACTCTAATTGACTGAACATAAAGCTTAATTGAATTGAACTTAAAAGAAAGGATGCAGAGGTCTACTGTAGAACATAGATGAAGAACCACTGAATTCCGGTGACTGCCTCTATTTTCCGGTGAGCAGGGGGAAGGTATCGAGTAGAGGAACGAATGTGGGTAGTGTAGATGGTAGTGAGCGATTTCTGGAAGGGGGTTTGTATTCGATATTTATAGAGATGAGTTTGGTTTCGATTTTGGAAACCAAATTCAGTGATTGGTAATTGACAGCCAGCGAGATTAGAGTTTGCCAAAAATACACGCTGCCAGTTGTCACGAAGATTCGAAAGAAAAGGAAAGGCGCGTCTTGATTCCGGTCATGGTTGCAGGTTTCATCTTAGTCTTGATATAAGAGAATTTCGTTTCTAAGAATGGCACAACTAGTGTGTGCAGCGTAGTGGTGTTTGTGGTGTGTGTGTTACCCGGGGAACCCGGGTTCGATCCCGATTCACCCTCCTTTTTGAGCTTTTTATTTATTATATCTATTTTAAGTTAAATCATTTACTAATTATAAATATTTAGCATTTAATTGATTATTTATTTTATTTTATTAGGATTATTTTAAACCTTTGTGTATATATATATATATATATAAATTTTAATATATAAAACAATAAACAAAAAAATGTTAAAAACCAACCGCCAAAAATAAACACACTTAGATTAATAATTTGGGGCGGGTTTTCGAAACCCGATTTACACAGATGTTACAACTGATGCATGCGCTATCGTGAGGGTGATCAATGATTGTGGTTGTGGTGGCCGATCGTCGATGCGGTGGTGATCATGAGAGAAAAAAGGTGGGTAGGTGGGGGACGCAAATGTTGAATGGTGGAAATGGAGGGGTGTTAACATGAAGGTAGGGTTTTTGTCGTGTGAAAATAACGGTTTACTCTCTAACATTTAATTTTTTAATGTAAAAAACTAACCCCTTAGCTCCAGGGACTCAAGGTATAGCGCTTTTCAAACCATAGTCAGGACCGGTTAAGGCTCAATTTTTTTGGGGGTTTATTTTATTTTTTGTTTTTTTTACATATACATTTAAAAAATGTGAAACTGAAAATTTTATTGGATCGTTTCTACTAAAAAATTAATCTTATAACTTATTGGGCTAAAATAATCTTATTTTTATCTATATCTAAAAACTTATAACATATTGAGCCAATTAGTCTTATTTTGGTCAATATCCATTATTCAAACATCTATTTAATGTAATTAATAACAAAAAAAGTTGTAAAATAAAAAAAACACTAAAGATAGGATATTGATGGTGATGAACTTTATATGAAGTTAAAGTTATTTAACACATTAGAAATAAGTGAATTTAGCAACCCTATATTTTTGTTATGTTCATTGCTATAACGTTAATCCTCGTTTAAAAAAATACTTTATATAATTCGTTAGGCCAAATGGTCTTATTTCGACTCGGGCGAGGCACTTGAATCCCTAAGGATGGCTTTGACCACATAGACTAAAGTTTCCAAAAATGCATTTGGGGAGGCAGGTTGATTTTCACCCGCAACCAAAGGGACGCACATTGCACATCACTCTTAGATGTGTTTAAGACCTCATAAAACTACAGTGAAGAGTTTAACAAAGGGAAGTGTTTACGGCAAAATAAGACATGTCCTACTACATTTGATTTAGGTGTTGAAAACTTTTATTAAGACTCATTAAGCGTAAATCGTGAAACCCAACATTTGATTTCATTTAGTTTCAAATCCGATTTTCGTTTACAATAATAAAAAACCATTACAAAGTTTTGGCTCATGATTAAACCTAAAACCGTCAAAATCAGGTCATGAAAATCATCAGGCCAAAGAGTGTGCTTTACTAGTGCAGGCTAATCACCATCTTAACCACAGCGCTACGTTAGCATCCCTTTCCGCCATCAATCTCATCCACTATCTAAGGGTGTGGTTCATTATCCCTCTTTTTTTTAATCCTTAAATATTTATACAAGATATCAAATTAAACTATTCGTTAATATTAAAAAAACATAATTTAAAGCAAAAAAATTGATAACATAATTAAAAATACGTAATCCGATAACCACCGGTTCCACTCTCGCTTGCACCCCCAAGCCATCTTTTTGCAATTTTGTCTTTAATCTTTGAAACCATCGTCCGCTCTCTAGACGAAAAATTCCCACAACCTACTAAATTGAAAAGCCACATGTTTCGTGTTGTATGTTTTAAGAGCCGCTTTCAACACGACATCATCACTTGCACCACTTGGGCGATGGACAAACGCATTGTTGTAATAACCAGCAAACCATCCTATTTTTTATTCATGTCTCTAAACTTCAAGCTAATATTATAACTAAATTGTCGGTATGTTTTTCATTGCATCAACATATGAAATTGGTCTGTAGCCTTATTCTAAAAACCATCACCTGTTTGCACGTTATCTCCATAGAAAACAATAACATTACTTGGAAAATTTTAAGTTAAAAAAATCATATGTATAATTGAAGAAAAACCTTTTGTTGGATCTTGAGAAACATTATTTCATGCTCGTGTCAACACTTCCTCCTCGATCGTTGTCCACTTTATGCTTTCTCTTTTGTTGCCCGTTTCATCTTGTCCCCATTTTTTCCCTTTGGTTTTCGTGGTTTTTGTGGTTGTGTTTCGGGCACCACTTCTTCTTCATCGCTTTGGGTTAGAGAAACGAAATTGTGCTCGACTTCTTGTGATGGTTGTTGCAGGGGCGTTGGTGTTGTTGCATATGCAACCAAAACGGGTTCAAAGGTTGACTAAAACCGGCAAATGAATATAGACATATCTACGGGTGGTGTAAGTGGTGGTGGGGTTAGATCAACTGTAAAAGTTAGTAGAACGATGGTGTTAAAAATGGTTTAGAAATTAGGTAGAATGATGATGTAGAATGGGGTAAATTGAAAAAAGATTATTTGATTAAATAGATTCATAAAAGGTTAATTGATTTTTTTTAAATGACCATTGCCCCTAACAATTCTTTATATGTCGTGACATTTGTAGGAATTATAGTATCCTTTCTAACCATTAGTAAGAGGGACGATGTTCAACTAGTAGCCACGTGTGCCGCATCAATCCATGAACCACCTTTAAAACACCACGCCACACTACACGGTGAGGGCCATGGCCATGGCTTCGAAACGAACTTTTTAATTTTAATTATATTTTTAATTTTTGAAGCTTCATAGTCATCTTGTAATAATAATAATAATAATAATAATAATAATAATAATAATAATAATTAAAATTAGAATCGTTCACAAAAACAGAACAAACCCCAAACTGTAAGAAGAAAGAAAACCTAATGTTGAATTCCTCAACCATTCGATCAAGCTTCGTATAAACCCTACCTTGAACGATACACGATAATCACTTTCAACTCAAGTTGAATCTGTATGTATTCTTTTCCTGTTTGATTGATTTTCTTTCACCGATTTACTTCTGATTTTGCATCATTCTAGTTTTAAGTCGCTCGATTGGACCTTTTTAGGGTTTCAAGTAGCATGAATTTGGATAATTTAGGCGTATCCAGTTGTTATATCATTTGTATATGTTTAATTTGCGTATATTTACTAAAGCCGAGATCACAAGTGTATGTATGTGTTATTATTGTATTCTGATTCTGAATTGATATCATTTAAATACTTCTCGAGTTTTATGGAGAATATCTACTGGATGTTTGTCTTTCTCAAAGATTTAAGCTTTTTAGATAGACATAATAGGGATTATGAATTGCATTGTCATGCTCTGTTCTATCGAGATCGTTTGAATTCGAAGTGATGGTTAGTGGAAAAAGAATTGGTAGGCCGTTGATTTAGTTTTTGAATGCAACAACGTTAGCTGTGCTTTTGATCATGATCATGAGAGAGAATGTAAGCTTTATACAGTTATACCCTGTTTTATGTGCCTATGTGTTCGTTCAGTGTTTGATGTGATATAGACAACTAGATAATTGGGGATATTATAGATCCTCAGGCTGAACTTAGAATCTTTAAATTGACAATGATTGTCTTTTTTAGTTGGTATATTTCCATTATAACTCTACTTGCATATGTATACTTATGAATAATGTGTTGAAACCTATGTTATTGTTCTGATTCATATACATTTTTTTTCGTCTTTTAGGTTTATATATTGGCTGCCACAAAATTCAAGCTTTGCTTTTATGTGCTGTGACACTTCAGTACTGTCATGCACAACTGTGTTGACAGTGTTTGTAACACAGATAAAGCATATAAATTGGTGCAATGGTATCATCTGGTAAATCTGATCTTTCATCTTGTAGCCCAAGGCCACTATATAAACGTGGGTCCCACACAGTTGCTGCAATGGACAGATCAGCAAGTTTTCGGGGGGACAACATGGAAAATCCAATTTTATCTTCCCTTCCAAGCATGTCTAGAAGTATTGTAAATGTAAGTCAAGGAGACGTGACAAATTTTTTTCAGTGCTTGCGGTTTGACCTAAAGTCAATGGCTGCTGAATATAAGTGTAATCGACATGGGGATTTTAAAAGACTTGCAACTGCTGCCCTGTGTGCACCAGATGATTCGCCATCTGGTTTGTTAAAAGGCAAGCGGCCCTTTTCTTCACCTGAAAATCTTAAACGATTTAAGGTTGGTTTGCGTGAATCAACAATCAAAGCCAGGGAGAGAGTGAAGATTTTTAGTGACGTTTTGTCGGTGATCAACAAGTGTTTTCCATGTATACCTTCAAGAAAGAGAAATCGACCAGATGCTTTTTCTGCTGATGTCGCTCTTGGCAAGATGGCCAGTACTCAAAACGATGCTCTTACTAGTGTCTTTGACTTTGACCAGCAGAAGGTTGAAGAGAGGGTTAAAAACGGCATTCCCAACAAACGAACCAGAACTTCCATGCTGGATCAAAGAGTTTGTATCCTTCTTGTTAATCGTACCTCCACATTTTAAATCTTTAAGTTCTGATTTATGTTTTTGGGAATTGTAGGCAGATGTGCGACCAAACACTCCTGCAAGACCATCAGGATCTGTAGATAGGGTTAGAGAAGTTGTAAGACTCCCAAACAGTAATACTCTTCAGAGTGTAGATCGAGCATTGCCAATTGTAGCTGTTGGTTGGGAAAAAGCTAAAATGAAGAAAAAGCGCACTGGAATTAAGGCTGACGTGGCATCAAGTACTAGCAAACCTATTGATAGTAGCAGGATGCATCCAAGGTCAAGGTCAAATGATCCCCACGATTTCAGGTAATATGTAACGTGATTACTCATTATTATTTAACATTAACTTTTTAGTTGTGACTTGTGAGTGTGACTTTATATGTCTGCTAGATGGCTAACTATATTTATGCATTGCTAACTATATTAAATTTTGTTGCCGATTGTAGCAACAAATGGAGGTTATTCTTCTGCTATATTAGTGTGTGTGTGTGTGTATGGATATATGTACCATGTGTCATTTGATGTATCTTTTATTATCTTTTCATTTATAAATTTAAATGTAAAGATCATCTTTTCAAATTTGAAAAAAATTAATTTTGAGTTCTTTTTTTTCACACAAGCATGTTTTGCATATGCGGGTGATAGATTTGTGACAGCAACTCTTTTTTGATGCAGGCCAGGAGTTGCTAATGGAGTTACGCGTTCTTCCACCCCGAACACATCCCTACGGCATGATAAAAGAGATCAAACTACTAACTTGGAGCATGAAAGAACAGTCGTGAAAGCTTTTAACAAGTATGTAACTCATCTCTACCATCATTTAGATCCACCAGCTTTTTATATATACAAGTTCTTGAAAAAAAAAGTGTCAAATGACGGTAACGCCCTTAAAACTTGATAAAAGACATAAATTTTATCTTATGTATTGCTGACAACCAGGGGAAATGACCAAGAAGACTTCATTTCCGGTTCACCTTCATCTACCCATAAAGTGCATGCAGTTGCTCGGGGTCCAAGATCAGGGTCAGGCATGGTCCCTAAATTGACCCATGGCCAACACCCAACTGTTTCCAACGGCTCGACCAACCGGAAGCGTGGTCTGTCAACACGGTCTTCATCTCCACCTGTAGCCCAGTGGGCTGACCGTAGGCCCCAAAAGATCTCACGTACAGCAAGGCGGACCAACCTTATCCCTGTTCTATCTAGCAATGATGAAATTCCTCCTTCGGGTAACAGATTTATAACTAATTCTCCTAAACAGTTTAAATCAAAAGGTGTTTGTAGTATTCAATCATCTACACCATCAGAAAGTGAGGAATCGGGGGTGGCGGAAATCAGACCTACGGATAATTTCAAGTCTGTTGAAGTTGAAGATAAAGATGGGCTTAATGTTCAAAAGATGTCAACTTTAGTCCTCCCCACAAGAAAAAATAAGTTTATGAACCAGAAACAACATAGAAATGGAAGGGGTTTTGCTTCTGCGCGATCTGTTGGCAATGTGGGGACAGAAAAACATCTTAGAACTGGCAGAGTTGGCTTTGATAAGCCTGGAAGGTTTTACATCTTTTGTTGTTTTTAACAAAATTTCATATATATAATATTGTATTTACCTATTGGAAACACTAAAAATATCATATTTAACCCATTCCATAGTAAACGAAATCAAATTAGTTACTTGTTAGCACATAACTCTTTGTTTATTCTCTGAAACAAGTTATAAGTGATTTTATTAAATTCGTTATGGAATGGGTAAATATGATCTTTTAGATTTTTTTTAAATGTAATATGCTATATGAAATTTAGATGGATATGTATGAAATGTTGAACTTTTAGAAGAATGCATATCCTTCCAATAGTTTGAAATTTCATATATATATATATATATATATATATATATATATATATATATATATGTGTGTGTGTGTGTGTGTGTGTGTGTGTGTGTCATCTTTCAAATTAATATCATTATTTACACTTTTTAAAAACACGACTTCATCATATTTACCCATTCCATAGTGAATAAAATAGAACTAGTGACTTATAACACATTGTTTTTTTGAATAAATGAATAAAACATTTTGCGTTGAGATTATTCACAATGATGTTTTAGTGTAAGAGACTTTTATAAGTAACTGATTTTATTTCATCTATCATGGAATGTGTAGATATGATAGTTATAGTGTTTTGATATTGTAAATTTGATTTATGAATATTTGAACTCTTAGAAGCATATATATATATATATATGTGTGTGTGTGTGTGTGTGTATATACATACATATATATATATACACACACACATATATATATATATGTGTGTGTGTGTGTGTCCTTCTAGAAGTTCAAATAAAAAAGGTGTATTTGTGTGTGAGTGAGTGTGCTGTGTGATCCTTGATTGACGTTTATATTTCATGCAACATTCACAGTAAAATAGGTCGACCTCCCACTAGGAAACTCTCTGGTCGCAAAGCTTATACCCGTCAAAAGCATTTTGCATATACTACTGCTACGGATTTTGTCGGTATAATAACTGCTAACTATATAGTTACTAGTGTTTGATTTATGGGTTCCTTTGTTTTTTTTCCCTTAACCCTCTTTCAACCAAAAAAACTCTGTTATACACTTCAGATGATGGACATGAAGAGCTTTTGGCTGCTGCAAATGCTGTTATTAATCCTGGTGCTTTTTATTTTTCCTTCCAGATTCTCGTTAGAATACATACATTATTATGTGATTCTAAGTGATGGATTGGTTAATTGCAGTTTATACATCAACCAGCCCTTTTTGGAGGCAGATGGACCCACTTTTTGGTTTTGTATCTGATGCAGCAGTCACCTACTTAAAGCAAGAGGTGATGCTTCTTTTTTTCGGTTTTGTGAAAATATGTAACTAGTTAAAATTTTGATGCAAATTCATATTTCTTTCTCTTTTACCTTTTCACAGGGAAGCATACGATCTACTGTTGACATCACAAACCCTATTGATAATTATGATGCAAAAAATGGAACAGAAAGTGGTAGTGAATGCTCAGGGAACTTAACGTCTCCTAGGGGAATTTCTGTGTGTCGGAGGCTTCTTGCGGCTCTTATTTCGGAAGATGATAACAATGAAGAATTAAACTATAGTGTTTATGGATCTGCGTTTGAGGCAGAAACAGACTTAATTGGTGGAGGCTTTTCAAGCAGTTACAGGATAGATTATACATTAAGATCATGTAATGAGGTGGATTCAGCAATTGGTACAGGTTTTGATGATTGCTACAACGGTCTACATTTGGATTCGTATGGTAACACGTCCTTTGATGAGAAACTTGTCATGGAAATTCATAGTCTTGGACTCTACCCAGAACCTGTGGTGATTGTTCTTTCTATGTCTGTGTGTGAAAAGTTTAAAAAATCTGATTAGCTTCTACGAAATATATGATTTCTTATCTGATGTCCTTTCAGCCGGACTTGGTACACGGTGGAGATGAAGACATCAACAACGATATCAATAGGCTGGAAGAAAAGCATCATCAACAGGTATAAGTCTGTTTTGATGGTGGAAAGTGGAAACTTTAAAGTGAAGAATATAATGATATTTTGGAGATATCCATTTGGTAAACAACCTTATATATTTGGAAAGAAAGAGCATTAGGAAAAGTGAAGAATCAAATATGCTTAATGATGTTATCTTTGTTTCCGAATATAGATGTTTGTGTTCTAATATGGTTGACTAATAGGTTTCCCGGAAGGAAAACCTACTCGACAAACTTTTAAAGTCTACTGAGGAAGCAAGGGAGCAACATGAGAAGTAAGTGCTTTCTTTCAACGCTTTTGATTTTTTTTTGCTTGTTCTTACGTTATTAAAGGACCGTGCATCATAATTCTTACTTGACCATTTGCTTGTAGGGAATTTGAACGACTTTCTCTTGAAAAGCTCACAGAAATGGCATATCAGAAATACATGGTAATTGTCGCCTTAATAGTAGAAAATTTAATGCCTTTTTTTGTAATTTTATTTATCCTTTTGTGTGCTAACCAATCAATGCTCTGCAGAGCTGTTGGGGTAAGAGTACTAGCGGCAAAATGGCTAAACAAGCTCCTGCTTTAAATTTTGTCAAACGGACACTAAACCGATGCCGTGAATTTCAAACCACTGGCAAAAGCTGCTTTTCTGAGCCCTTGTTTAAGGATATATTCCACTTGCGCTTAAATCATACACAAGTTGATGATGATGTCACTGATGATCAATATAGGAAGGCCGATGAAAAGTTGTCAGGTACTATATTCAAGTGCTTGACAGTTTCACTAGGTGAGCTCATATGATATCTACGCCTTGTAATTTTTGTTTTTTGTTTTTCTTTTTCAAATAAATTAGGTACACCGTTAAGCTCCGTGCATCCATCTGAGCAAAGTTTTGGCAAAGATAACAACATATGGTCAAGCAGGAGTAAGAAGAGAGAGTTGTACCTTGATGATGTTACTGCTGGTATGACTTGTACCTCTTCAGGGGTAGGAAGAGTAATTGTAAACGGTGTAAAAGGAAAGAGAAGTGAAAGGGACCCTAGAAACGGAGGTCCTAAAGTTGGGCGACCCGCAAAGGCTAAATCGAAACTGAAACAAAAAACAACTCAATTATCTTCATCTGTTGATGGTAAATTTCCAGAGCACCCAAGGGGAAAAGCGTCTTTTGTTCCAAAGCCCACCATGAACGAAAAGGATGAGTGTATGTTAACGGAAGAGGAGGAACCACTTGATTTGTCCCACCTGCAACTACCTGAAATGGTTGACTTTGGTGGTCAAGGGGAAGACATAGGTTCATGGTTAAATATCGATGATGATATTTTTCCACATGATGACGATTTCATGGGACTCGAGATTCCAATGGATGATTTAACAGAGTTAAATATGCTGGTTTAAAATTTTGTTATGTTGTATAGTATACTCACTTACAAGATGACACGTGTCATGCTCAGGTGACATTAGGCAATTATGATTCTTTTTCCAAGAAGAAAAACGAGTGTTTTAGGTTTTGTCAGATAGTTTGTTTAGGTTGTAAAAGTCCTTTTTGCTACCTAGTATATTGTAGCAATTACTGAACAGGCCTCGTTGCCTCTTATACATACAAATTATATTTCTAATAATAAAATTAATTGGTTCATATGTATACTCTTTGTTCAATTATATTCTTCTTCAAGTTTTCTGTACAGATCAGTTGATATGTTATCAAGTATCTTTTTTTTTTTTTTTTTTCACGCTGCAGTTGCAGTTTTATATTTGGAGGTTATATACATAATAAACTAGCTTTCTTTGAATGATTGGTGATGTAAGTTAATTTTAATTGATGAAAGACTGTTGGTCTTGTTGCAGGCAAGTGGTCATGAGGGACTGGTCAACATCTGTCTAGTTGCTCCGTTGTTCAACTGCTGACTGAATTATGGTATGTTGCATATGTCTAGCAACACAGTAGTGTAGCAGGTATCGATCTTTAATTCAGAATTGGGGATTGATTAACAGATAAATACTAAAATAAGGGATTTAATGGATTTTAATGAGTTTCACTTTCCCCATATATAAAACATGTATTGTAAAAATCGAAGTGTCTCATACGGACCTTTATATAATGTTGATTCAGAATACCAGTTGTTATTTAGTAAGCTTACTTTTTTCAATATTAACTTAAATATAAAAGTTATACAATTTGAATGAACTTTAAATACGTCGAATCGTTATATTCAATTTATTATTGTAAACAAACCATGATTCCTTATTCTCATAAAAACACAAAATATGGCATGCAAATGTGTGTTATTAGAAGCCTAATGGAATGCTCTGTACATGCCTGAAAAAGTTGTCAGGATCAAACTCAGTCTTCACCTTCACCAACCTCATGAAATTATCTTTGAAATACCTTCTTCCCCATGAACTTGCCTTGATAACACTTGTATTATCACCATTTTTCTCATTCATTCCAAGATCAAGATCAAGGTCTCTGTAATTCACATAAGCTTCTCTTGGATCCTTTGAAACATACTGACCCATGTACTTGTAAAACTTCCTGATCCACTTGTAATGCTTCTTCAGTAATTCCTGATCCAACTATTGACATACTGAATCTGGAAATATTAGGAAATGTCAATCACAAGGATTAAAATCCTCCTGTCACAATCACACCTTTATTGTATTTATTGAGTCAATGTGTATTTTTAGTATCGATGAGTATTTCTGCCCATCATAAGTGCCTAGCCTTTCGTATTTATAGGTCTTCTTGTCCTCTTGTAAATTCATTCGACAATTACCATTTAATATGGTATCAGCCTAAAACATTTCAAGATCCTATTCTTAGTCTTTCTTCCTCTCGTCCTTTTCTACCCCTTCTTCTCAGATTTTTTTTCTCTGTCCATGGCTGCCACCAATAATGAAACCATCCCTATTCACTCCCTTAGCCATCTAATTAACATCAAATTAAACTCTACCAACTATCTCCCATGGGAGAAACAACTTACCCTAGTTCTTACTTACCTCAAACTTGTCGGACATGTCACCGGTGCCACTCCTCCTCCTTCCGAAACTATCATCGCAAATGACAAATCTATCAGCAATCCCGACTACCTGGCTTGGAAAATAGAAGACCAAAAAGTGCTCTTATTAATCAACTCTACCCTAACCGAGGAAGCAATGGCCGAAACTATCGGCTATACAACCGCTCAAGCTGTTTGGAAAGCCCTCGCTGATGCATACAGCCACTGTTCCATTGAGCGGATTCACAATCTCAAAGACTCTCTTCGAACTCTTCAAAAAGGGACCTCTTCTGTTTCGGATTATGGCCGGAAGTTTAAGGCGTTAGCCGATCAACTTGCAGCCATAGGACATCCCATTAGCGATGAGGACAAACGCCACTGGTTCCTATGTGGACTAGGCCCCTCATTTGAAAACTTCTCCACCTCCCAAAGAACCATTCACCCAGCTCCCTCATTTCGTGATCTCTTGGCCAACGCGGAGAATCAAGAAATGTTTGTCTAGAAACTCCATGGTTCTCCAACACCCCAAGCGGCCTTTTATGCCCATCCGAACAAAACCAACACTCACCATAACCCTTCATATCGTGGGAGAGGTCGCGGCTCTTCTTCATTCCGTGGCCGTGGAATCTCATATCCCAAACGGCCTCCCCATTGCCAACTATGTCGCAAATATGGCCATTACGCGAGTACATGTCCTCAACTCGCTTCTTATGCTCGAAAATCGGTTTCACTTGATGCAAATTTAGCGAGGCTTTTCATGCTCAATGCAACATAACATCCGAAACTCCCGATTGGACCGCTGACTCAGGTGCTACAACACATATGTTACCTTCTAATCATGGTTTAAACTATTCTAAATCTCAAACCGGTAACATTCGTGTCACCTTTGGGAATGGTAACTCATTACCCGTCACCCACATTGGGAACACTAACTTAAATAATGCTATACCTTTACAAAATGTATTTGTAGTTCCCAATCTCACTAAAAATCTACTCTCAATCAGTAGATTAACGAATGATTCACCGGTCGATGTTCTATTTTCTAACGATTTTTGTTCAAATCCAGGACCGAAAAACAGCGGAGGTTCTAGCTAGAGGCACGTGCGAAAATGGTCTTTATGTTCTTACCCAAGGTCACAAGTCCCTTGTAGCTGCGCTTTCTGCATCGCATCTTCGTGCATCGTCCAATAAATGGCATAGTCGTCTAGGACATGTTTCCTTTGACACAATTTCCACATTAAATAAACTTGGTCATGTTTTTGTTACGTCTTTGTTACCCAAACCAGGTTTATGCGACTCTTGTGAATTATCAAAAGCGAAATATTTACCATTTATTGACAACACCAAACGCGCACCACATGTCTTGGATCTCATCCAGACCTTTGGGGACCCGCACCAGTGCCATCAACCGATGGTTATCGATACTATGTTATCTTTATCGACGACCACTCCGATTTACATGGTTCTACCCACTCAAAGCCAAATCCGATTTCCAAACATCCTTATTACCTTTTTAACATATGTTCAAAATCAATTTTCATCTAATGTTAAGGTTTTTCAAAGTGATGGTGGAACCGAATTTACAAATCATCAAGTGGGAGGGCGGAACGAAAACACCGCCACATCATCGAAACCGGATTAGCTATGATGTTCAATGCCAATGCTCCACCTAAACTATGGTTTGATGCTTTCACCTCCGCCACTTACATTATCAATCGTCTTCCCACAAAAATTCTTGACGACAAATCACCTTTTGAAATTTTATTTAAACAAATCCCAACGTACTCAAATATGCGTATTTTTGGTTGTCGTGTTTTTCCTTATCTTAGAGACTATACAAAAAATAAACTCCAACCAAGGAGTGCCCGTGCATATTCATCGGTTATAGTCCTAAGTATAAAGGTTTTGGATGTCTTGAACCAACAACCGGTCGTGTCTATACGACTCGACATGCTAAATTTGATGAAGATGTCTTACCTTTTCACACAAACTCGACACCCACTAATACTACCGATTTACCCATTACAAACTTTGAAGAACAACTACCCTCTCCAATCATTTCACGAACTCCCTCATCTAAACCACCTACTTCCTCCAATCATCAAAACAGTCACACCCCTTTCTGTGATGATGTTTCGGTCCATCCACAACAGCCACCCATCAACAGCCCACCTTCTCCTTCCAGCCCAGTGTCTTCCGCCCATTTTAGCCCAGAACCCGTAAGCCCAAACAACCCCACTCCCTCCCCACCTTCCACACATCCACTAAGCCCATCTCTGAGCCCAATAAACTCACCACCTCCAATCCTTACTTCCGCACCCGCCATCAACTCCCACCCATACCCATGACAGAACACCAACCCATCAACTCTCACCCCATGACCACTCGGTCAAAAGATGGTATCTTCAAACCGAAACATTCTGTCGATCTTTCACAAGTCTCTACCCATCAACTACATCATTCTCTCTTCTCCTCTCATGTTCCAAAAGGCATCAAAACAGCTCTCAAAAATCCCAAGTGGATTTAAGCCATGCATGATGAACTTAAAGCACTACATGAAAATAAAACTTGGACTCTTGTTCCTCGCCCTTCTAGCACCAACATCATTGGATCTAAATGGATTTATAGAATCAAATACAAATCCGATGGATCTCTAGATCGCTACAAAGCTAGACTCGTAGCTCAAGGCTTTACCCAAATACCGGGACTTGATTTCTCACACACCTTTAGCCCGGTTGTCAAGTCTTCCACCATCCGAGTTGTCCTTAGTCTCGCCACAATTAACAAATGGAAACTCCTTCAATTAGACGTCAATAATGCGTTTCTAAATGGACATCTCACCGAAACAATCTTCATGGAACAACCTCCGGGTTTTGAAGATCCCAAAAAACCAACCCATGTGTGCAAACTAAATCGTGCTCTCTACGGCTTAAAACAAGCACCACGTGCTTGGTTTCACCGCTTAAGCACATTTTTACTTCATCGTGGTTTCCAAAACAGTCGAGCCGATCCCTCCTTGTTCGTATACATTCGTCATGGTATCTTAATTTATCTCCTTGTTTACGTTGACGACATTATTATCACCGGGAATAATGAACTCTTCATTACCAACTTCACCTCTTGTCTAAACAAGGAATTTAAAATTAAGGATCTTGGATTGCTCAGTTTTTTTCTCGGTTTGGAAGTCCATCACACTAAAACCGGCCTCTTCTTAAATCAATCCAAATATGCCCATGACATTCTCACTAGAGCCGGTTTGCTTGAATCTAAACCGGTTGCCACTCCTCTCACATCCAAAGATGTCTTCAACTCCAAAGGTCAACCGTTCCATGATCCCACTCTTTATCGATCTCTCGTAGGCGCTCTTCAATATCTCACAATCACCCGTCCTGATCTCTTCTATGCCGTAAACCAAGCCAGCCAATACCTTCACCAACCCACCACTGATCATTTCCGACTAGTAAAAAGGATTCTTCGTTATGTTAAAGGCACTTTAGCACATGGTCTAACATTTGACCGACCTCCTAACACTACTTTATTAGGTTTTTAAGATGCAGATTGGGCAAGATGTATTGACACACGAAGATCCACCTACGGATATTGTCTCTATTTAGGGGGAAATTTAGTCTCTTGGAGTGCTAAGAAGCAACCTACGGTCTCGCGATCAAGCTGTGAGTCGGAATATCAGCAGAGATAAATTTGGATAACCAACCTTCTTCGGGAACTTCATGCTCTACCGCCGGGACGTCCAACATTATTGTGTGACAACAAGAGTGCTCTATTCTTAAGTCAAAATCCAGTCTCACATAAACGAGCCAAGCACATTGACATCGATTATCATTTCATCTATGAATTGGTTAACTCCGGAAAGCTCCACACAAAGTTCATCCCCCGGAAATACAAGTCGCCGACATTTTCACAAAAAGTCTACCAAAACCGTTGTTTGAAAAATTTAGAACAATGTTTCTCTTGGATCACCTCCGTCTTGCATTGACCGGGGGTATTAGGAAATGTCAATCATGTAACATTTGTAAAAATCGGGTTTTCAAAACCCGCTCCGTTTTGTAATCGAATATCAAGTTATAAAAGTTACGTTGAATATTTATGATTATTTTGATTTAAAACGATACATAATTAATAAATAGACTAAACTATAAAAATTATATTTGATAAAAAGATAAAACAAAATAAATAAAAAAATTATGTTGCTGCCGGGACTCGAACCCGGGTCAGCCAAGAACAACTCCAACGCCTTAACACACACTCACATCACCACTCCGCCACTTTGTGTTTTCTGTTATCTCTAGGAAACAAATGAGATTTATACACAAACTCGGTTAAAACCGGTTACGCCAACTGAGAAACGGAAATCGGCAAATCGATCGTCAGATCGTTTGATTACTCGCGCATTCACGTTCATAACCGATGAACCGATGTCTTTAATCAATTCAGAGCTGATTGAACATCAATTTCCATTACTATCGGTTTTTATAACCGAAAAGAATCAAAGTCTCAATTACTTCAATTCCAGACCACTCTCGCGACTCAGAAATATCATACCAGCATCCCATTTCATTTTCGTCACATTTTCAAACCATCAGAACGCTTAAATCAGCTCGCCGGAATTTTCTCCAAATCTCGCCGGAAAACCGTATTCATCCTCAAACGGTAAATCTCTCAATATTATTGCAGTTCAACAATTCTTAAGCTATTTCTAACTTAAACCACTCAATTGAAATCGAATTCAGGCGCTGTATTCAACTAATTTCAGTTCGCCGGAAAGATTCTGAAAGTCTTTATTTCCGTCTGTAAAACGGTAAGGACCTTCAAACACATCGTTAACGTTTGTTTATCACTTCAATTCCACAATGGACTAATCAAAAACGGCTAATTGTCTGTTCAGTTGAGGTGCACAAAAACAGACACCGACGCCTGCCGGAACTCTGTAACCAATCGTTCACCGGTATGTTTTTCCTCTAATTGTCATCCCTGCTATCTCTTATCAGTTTGTGTAATGCTTAGCAATCGAATTAATAAGTTTCAATGATGTAAACTGCTGTCGGTAAAAAATCCAGTGAAGAAGATGAACTTTGACAATACTATAAGTATAATTAAAATTGGTAGTTTAAACGGGTTAGACACACAGTCCAGCGGTGGACTGTGTGCAAAATACATACGCATGTCCCGAGTTCGATTCCTGCTATACGCACTCCTTATATAATAAAATGCCTTTTTGTTTAAAAACTAAACCGGGTTAACTCAGTTAGTTGTTAAGTATAATAAAAACCGAGATAATAACCAGGTTAGACACACAGTCCAGCGGTGGACTGTGTGCAACATTAAGCCATACGTCGCGCGTTCGAAACCCGTCACTAGCACCGGTCCGTTGAATTAAAATGTTTTTGCAATTAAAAAGAATTTCGTTAAACTGAATAAGTGTATAAATATAATTAAAAACAAGATTATTTCGGGTTAGACACGTAGCTCAGTTGGTAGAGCTGCGTGCACGCGTACGGGAGGTCTCGGGTTCGAGCCTCACCCAGCGCAAACCATGTCCCTGACCGAACCGGTCAATAAGTCAACAGGTCAACGGTCAACGCAAAATAAACAATTTTTTTATATATTTTTATTTATTTAATTTAATTTAAAAATCAATTAAAAATACTTAAAAATAACATTTTTAAAGATAGAAAATAGCCTTAAACTCACAAAAATATATCTAAAAATTTCATTAAAATCCTTAATAAAATCCACTCATTTAATATATTTTTCCATTTTTATTTAGGTTAGTATTTCTCGTTGTTCCGCTCATCTAATTCGTGCGCATCTCACCATCTCCAATCAAACGCACCCAATGTGAGTGAATCTTTACAAATTCCCCGTTTTAATCACGTTTTGGGGTGTATCATGTGTCTTGATATATATATTATACTTAAACCATTGTGCATACATCATATCATGAACTAGTGTATTCAGTTTGTTTCTGTTGTGTAGTTATTGTTGGATGCAAGTTTATTATTTTCAGTACATGCAATTTCATAGGCCGCCGCTCCCCATTACATTATGAGCGTTGAGCATGTTCCCCATTTCATTATGAGGTTGAACCTGGCGTGCCCACATACGATCGGCTCCGTTTGATTGAGCCTTGATCGCACAGACATTTTCATTTTCAGTACATGCAATACGATCGGCTCCGTTTGATTGAGCCTTGATCGCACAGTTTCATTTATGTTATTTATCGTATGATATAGGTATGTTCATGTATGCTGTCATATGTTATTGTATGTTATAGTTGTGACTGCTATTTGCCACTGCTTGATTATTTAAATTTGCTCATCTATGATTATGCACAATTTTTCATTGATAAACTAACAAGTAATTCATTAATAAATGTTTATCTAATAAGGTTCACTCGCCAACTTATGTTATCCAAAAACCCCCATTTTTACACATGATACAGGTGAACCAGCAGCAGCTAGGAACACATAGGACTTGGACTAGAAGAATAAAACGATTTAGAGTTGGGATTGTTATGTTTGGTTTATTTTCTTTGTATTGAATGAACATGTTTGGATATTTGGAAATGTAACTTTGACTTTATTAAATATGAAACATATTAGTAAATGTCATGAGCTTTGGTGATAACCCAATTATGCCCCGACTCTTATTCCGCTGCGGGTCGGGGTGTGACAAATCACAAGGATTAAAATCCTCCTGTCACAATCACACCTTTATTGTATTTATTGAGTCAATGTGTATTTTTAGTATAGAGGAGTATTTCTCTCCATCATAGGTGCCTAGCCTTTTGTATTTATAGGTCTTCTTGTCCTCTTGTAAATTCATTCGACAATTACCATTTAATATGAAAAGAACCCCATTTCTATGAGGAAATGGTGTTGCTGAGTCTGCAATCCTCCCCATCATTCCTCCATATGGATTCCACACCATGAATGGAGTTTCTTCTTGTAAGAATCTCTTCCAAATCCCTTCCATTCCTGTTTCCGGGATCAGGGTTCTCACAAAATCTGATTTGGCTTTGAACTGGCTAATAAAAGCTGGTTTCGCGGTGAGTAGGAAGGAGGTCGGGACGGTTTTTGGGAAACCTGCAATGAACATGATGGATTCGATCCAACTCATTTCGAAACAGACGGTTTTCTTCAGACCCAAGTCAGGAAAAGTTCGGTTCATGATTTCTAAGAGCCGGTCAACTCCTCCTAGGAAGAGCACGTTGTAAGATGTACTTATGGTTCTTTTAGTTGTGTTTGGTAGATTGATGTTTTGGATCAACACTCTCATGAAAAGATCAATTTGTGGGGCCACATATTGCCATTTGTAAAAAATCTTCGTGGCACCTTGTTCCAACGTTCTTGGAACATTGAAAACCGTGACAATGCTATAACTCCATAACTCCCCCCTCCACCACCTCGGATCGCCCAAAAAACATCCTCGCCCATGGATTTTCTATCCATAATTTCACCTTTGGCGTTGATGATTTTTGCATCAAGCGCGTTATCGACTCCTAGCCCGTATTTCCTCATCATGGAGCCGTACGCACCTCCTGTGAAATGACCACCAACGCCGAGGCTCGTGCAAAGCCCTCCCACGACCCCATGTGTTTTGCTCTTCTCCGCAACTCTATAATAAAGTTCACCAACTGTGGCACCAGCCTCAACCCAAACAGATTTGTCATCAAGATCAACGTTAATGGCACGCATATTCGACAAATCAATAAGAGCAAACGGAGGATCCATAGCAGACATGTAAGAGATCCCTTCATAATCATGGCCTCCGCTTCTAAGCCGGAGTTGAATCTTGAGCTTCTTGGCACAAATAACCATGGTTTGAATATGATTTTCGTTCAATGGGGTGAAAATAAGCTTGGGTTTGGGATTCGAAGGGGTTATACAACGAAGATTTTCCGCGGTTGAATTGAGAATAAGTGTGTAGTTAGGGCTTTGAGGGGTGAAAAAAGTGTTGGGGGTTTGGATGGCAGAAAGACATTGATGGAAGGTGTGTTGAATTTGGTTTGAAGATGAAAATTGGGCAAGTGAAGATAGTATCAAAAGAAATATTAGAAGAGTCATTTTTGTGACAAGTTTTTAGAGGAGCAAGGGTTTCAATATAGGTTGACCTAAGCATACATGCACATGATGCATTAATTATAAAGTTTGATTAGTTAAGGGAGAAAGTTTTTAGCGATTTAATAAGTTATAGTGTTTATATTACTAAATAAACAGAATTTATATACATGTACGATAGTTGTTTGTTTGGTGTGTAGAAAGATAATAAATAGTTGTAAGCATCATGTCATGGTATATGTATAATGAGTTCGGGTCAAATATACAATGGAATTTTCGTATAAAATGTAGAAAGAATTTGAACAACTATAAAACTTTTTCAGTGGTTAAGATTAAGATGTAACTCTTATCTTTGATAAAAAAAAGTTTAGTGAAATGGAAAAAGAAATTTATATGTTGACCTTTTTTCCATTTAATTTTAGCTTCATCAATTTTTAAAACTCAAATCATTCGTTAATGTTCATTCTTTTATATATATATGAAAAAATATCTATCCAGAATTTCTATTCTATTTTTCAAAGATAATTAGGAAAGTTGAATGCATAGGTCAAAGTTATCTTGATCAGACATATAAATGAATTATGCCCATTTTTGCATGCACCATCATTAAGTCAACACAAAAACCTTAACCATCTAACAAATGTTGTCGGTGGATACCGCTTAAGTTGCTTTTCTAAATTAATTAAATAATAACTAATGTACTAAAAAGAAAAATATAATAATAATAATAATAAATTTTAAAATATCTCTCTCACACACACATAGCATATTTCTATGTAAAGTTTTTCATCGACTTAACACTATATAGCGCAGCTTCGTGGCTCTTGCCAAACCATTTGAATGTATTGAATATTAAATGGAAAAAACAAGTTAATATCCCACAAAACGGCCATGGCTTAGGGTAAAAAATTGTTTATCATTGATGGTAGTCAAATGAGAGTATGAAAATACGTGAAAATGAGGAAAAAAAATATCTGAGGAAGACAGAGAGCAAAAGTATAACATACTAGTAGTTATTGTTTACGAGTTTTTTTTTTTTTTTTTTTTTTCTTGTGTATCATATATGTGTCATGATTTACGATGAACATTAATATAGTGTTAGATTATGTATTTATCAGATGTACTTAGAGTTGTTCATGAGGAAGGGGTGTATTCATTTATAGAAACACCATCCGTTAAGACTATGAGAGAGAAGAGCATCTTGAATAAGGGGATTGAACATTCATCATTTGAAAACAAATAGATTGAATTTGTGCAAAGAGGATTTAACAACACACATGAATATATTTTTGGCATATATTTATTCTACCTCGTAGCATGATTCCCATACGGGATAGTAACATAATCAATGTAGTTTCTAACTCTTTAAAATTAAAATCCCACACCCACTTATCTTGTGAATGAAAAAAGGTTATATCCTCTGTTAAATAATAAGCTAACTGACAGGATTTCAAACTCCAAACAAATGCATCCATCGCTTATCTTAGCATCTATTATATTATATTATATTATTCTCCAAATAAAACAAACAATCTATGAAATCAAGAACCTTCTCCCTGCCAACCCTCCTTCCAGAAAGACGCATTATGCCCATTCCCAACTTTCTTTCTAATTGAAGACAGGGATAATATCATATCATCACTATTTAAATCACGAATAACTCTTAAATCTTAGACCAAATCATCCTGCCCATGATATTTCTAGCACCTCAACCCATAAAGAATTTGGCACGAAACAAAACTCCATCAGCATTCATACAACACAGCCCGATTGTGTCACACCCTGACCCGCAGCGAATAAGGTAGTCGGAGCATGATTGGGTTTTCATCAAAGCTCTTAGTATTATAAAGGTTTAATATTTATTATTTCAAACTTAATTGAAAATAATCCAACAACACATAATTCAAACAAACATCGTATTGTTCCAAACAAATTTGCAAATTACATTTTATTTCTTCTAAGGCTCATGTCCTATGTGATCCACACTTCAAACCTGTTCACCTGTATCATGTGTAAAAATAAAGTTTTGGGTCAACATAAGTTGACGAGTGAATCCCATTTTTATCATTAAAGAAAAATGATATATTGTATTTTATAAAATTGTGCATTAACCAACTATGGGAAACGTCGTGCATGTAATCTAATTCACAACCATATCATCAACAAATAATATACATGTGAGCACGATAAACGATGTGCTGCGAGATCAAAGCGCAATCAAACGGAGCCGATCTAATATATTAGGCAACGCGACGCCTCACCCGTAGGTAACGGGGAACAAATGGGCCTAATGTGAGAGATTGACTGTAATGAGAATATAAACACTAAAATGGTAACAAACAAAGCAATATCACATAGCACGTTAGATCACATAATGGAAATAGCACGAGATTTAAATGACGAGATAACAATAGCGACACATGATACACCCCAAAAACCTGAAATAAAAAGGGGAGTTGTAAGATTCACTCATAGTGGGTGCTATTAAGATTCGATGAAGATTGCGCACGTTGAGTGGTTGAGATACCAAGCGACGATATGACTAACCTAAATATTCACATAATAATTTAGCTAAAAGTATATTCTTTTGGTTTAGTATTTTTAATTAACTTATTATTTGTTAGATAATTTAAATTGATTTTTTTATTATATTTATTACTATATTTTTATTTACCTAGACTTTTAATTTGTAATTAAAATTAATTGATTATAAAATATTATATTTTGGGGGAAATAATTAAAGGTTTTATTTAATCATAAAAATATGTTTTTCTGAATTAAATCGGATAAAACCGGTTAGAATTCGCAGCGTGTGGGATTCGAACCGGCAACCTCTCGTACGTGTGCACGCAGCCCGGCCAACTGGGTTGCGTGTCTAACCCGGAGTATACTGAATTTTAATTATATTTATACACTTGTTATCAGTTTCAGAAATAGGCTTTTTATAAAAAGGTTTGATTTAATATAGGGATCATGCACATAACCGGTATCGAACTCGTGACCTTAGCCTCGTGTGTGCACACAGCCCGACCAATTGGGCTGTGTGTCTAACCCGTTGGATATATGTTTTTAATTAACTTTATACACTTGTTGCATGTTTCAGAAATAAGTTTTTATAAAAAGGTTTTATTATTTCAGAGAATCGGATCACAAACAGGTTCGAACCGGGTCTCATCGTGTGTGTGCACACAACCCTACCACTGGGCTGTGTGTCTAACCCGGTTGTAATACGAATTTTAATTCATTTAAACAACGACTCCAATTCATCTTCTTCATTTCAAAAACACAGAATTGTTGAACCCGTCTATTCTTGATTTGATTAACTTTTCTTTTATATAAATTTCCTAGGCGACTACAAATGAGAAAAAAATTGAAAGAATGGAGTAACGATATACCAACAGAAGTCGCTTTAATTCTCCGGCGTTTGAAGGTTTTTCCGACGAGGTGATTCTGATGAACAGGAGCTTATAGAAAACTTTGGGAGTGTGTTAGTGCATTCTAAAGATGCCTAGAACCTCTATTTATAGAGGATGTAGGTCATAACAGTTTAATATTGATTGAAGGTGTTTCGGGTTAAATTTGGTATGTGCGAGTTGACTGTAATCTCAATTGAACGCGGTTGGTACGTAATTGAGTCTAGGTTCAAGATTAGGAGTGAATTCTTCAGTTAATTGCAAAGAATTAACGTCTTTGGTGATTACCGGATTGTTTGCAGTCGTTACTGGGCGGCAAATTCAAAGGAGAATAACTGAAGGAGTGTATATCACCGTTATTGTTTTTAATATCTTCAATTGTTATGAGATGGTGGAGCGGTTTGATGTGTTTATCTTTATGTGTGAGACCCGGGTTCGAGTCCCGCTGTCTGCACATATGTTTATTATTTTATTTATTTATTTATTTATTTATTTATTTATTGTTATTATCATTATTATTATTATCCATATGATTATTTATTATATTATCTTCATTAATTCAATGATTCACTTAACGATTTACATAAAGACGTAACGAAGAGAGATCATAACATAAACTTAGTTACAAAAATGGTGTGGATTTTAGAACCCGTTTTTCGACGAATATTACAGATTAAGGCTCGATAAAGTACCAATCTCCAAACCGCCTTTAGATTTTTCAGCTATCACCAACTCCCATTTCATCCATGAAATCTTCCTAGACTCCTCATCCCTTCCAAAAAAAATCATGTCCTCACCTCCTGACTTATTATTTTTTTTACCATAGCATGTAATTGAAAAAGACAAATAATAGGTATCAACTAAACAAAGAACCAATGAAATGAATAATGACCTCGCCTCCATGTAAATAAGATTGGCTTTTCATTAAGAAAGCCTCTTATCAAATTTATGAACGATGACACAAATCCCAAATAAATTGGATTTATGAATTTAAAGTTTAGCTTTAACCTAAACGCTGAATAAAAGCAATTAGGAGCCTTAGTTGATGATAACAATAATAATAATAATAAATAAATAATAGTGGTGATGGTGGTCGTCGTAGTAGTAGCCGTAGTAGTCATAATAGCAGTGGTAGTGATGGTGGTAGTAGTAATAGTAATAGCAATAACAATAGTAGTAAGAATACTAATGTGGTAGTGGTGATAGTAGTAGTAATAGTAATAACAATAGTAAGAATAACAATAATAATAATAATGTAACTTAAATAAAATATTTAAGTTGATACCCTCAAAAGGTAACCCTTCAATTGACATCAATCATAAAAAGTTGTTTCGTTTTGCATTTAAGTCTAGGATCGCATCTTTCTGCGCACCAAAAAATTCTTTTTTTAATCTTTTTAACTAGAGTTCCTCACCTGTCAAGCGTTTTGCGCTGATAGTTTCAGTGACACCCCGATATTTATTGATCATATCCTTAGACAACCCAAAATTTCAAGCTACCACTCTTACAAACCTGAATCTCGCACACATCTTAATCTAATGTTTTACACTTATTTTTTTAATTAAGCCGTCATATGCATAACAATATCTATTCTTGTCACATTTTTTCCATCCAGTAATTTCTAGAAATTGCTAGGTGATACACGAGTTAACCTGACATGCACAAACGTTGGTGATAATTGTCTAACTACTTGAAAATCTTTCTTATCGTATTATTATATGTGCAATACTATAAATATATTTAGATATATATTAGTTATTATTTAAAGTTTTCGACACGTAAATTATATTTGCGATACGAGGTTAGCGCGACACGAATACAAATGTACAAAAGTATATTTTTATACACTTGACACATTCATATTCTTTTTACAATTCTATTCTTATATTTTATGGAAAATGAGTAACTGGTTAGTACAAATAAGTAGGTATTTTATATACCTAACGAAACATAACCAACACTCAAACTAAACAATCATACACTCATCCATCACCCACCCACCTCTAGCCCCTAGCCATATGGACGATCCATACCCACCCTCACCTCATATCTTGTGAGATTTTCCATTGAAATCTCTATCATTCTTTGATTATAATTGAATTGATTATATTTAGATTTTATGTATTTCAAATATCGCCCCATCATCCTTTAAATCACCTAACAACAATAAAAAAATCTCATCTCTCTCTCAACCTCACGGATACGCACACAAACAAAGTTTATTTTTTTTAAATCAAGTTCAATGATTTTAAATGTTTCTTCAAGGATCCAACGTGCTCAAGGTGGTCCAAGTTAGTGGTTCTAGTGTTCTTCAAGCCTCCTTCATCATCTAAATCTTCTTCTTGCTTATTTAAGTGAGCGTTTTCTCATCTCTTAAAACTCTAGTTTTAACCATTTTACTAGTTGTTTTTTTTTAGGATTCACCTAAGTAGATTGTTTTTTATTAAAACAAGTTAACCAACAATTTTTATATTTTGTGTTTTTTACTAAAAACATATAAGAATACAATTTGGTTGTAACAAGAGCTTGCTCAAATCATTCTGCTGGTGATTTATGTCTCACTTGGGATTTTTGGGTTAAGAAACAATTATATATTTTCCAACTTTGTTATGTGTAGCAAGTATAAACAAGAAACCATGGACTCATATGAACTAGATAGAATATTTTTGAAACTTTTTATGAGTATCATCTATCTAAACATTTAGTATATTTTTGTTTGAATCATGATATTTTCGTTAAAACGACGGTTATATATATTTTAGAACCATATAGACATTCGAATTTATTTTGTGACGAGGTATATATCTTTGTATGTTGTTTAGTTAATGCGATTATGGATTTATACTTGGTTGAGTATTTTTAGATGGTTGACAGAAATACGTATTTTGTAAATTCATGACATTTTACGACTAGATAGTAAATATTAGATATTTTGGAAAAATATGTATATTTTTAACCTATGTTTGACTTTTTGTACATATTTTTATAAATCATGACATTTTACGAGTAGATAGTAAATATTAGATATTTTGGAAAAATATGTATATTTTTAACCTATGTTTGACTTTTTTCATATTATGTGTGACATGCCAAAATGTCTCTAATGATTGACATGCCAAAAGTCTTTTGAAAACCGGTTTAAAGAGGGCAGTTACACTTTTCTCACAGGTCACCGTAGCTTACGGTGGTCTGAAATTTCCTTACAGCCCAAAGAGTCTGGTTTACAGTGCATAGTAGATGTCAGACCTACCGTAGCTTACGGTGGTTAGCAGTTTTTCCATTTTTCTTTTCTTATCAACTCTCCATGTCTTCATTTTCTCTTGGCCAAGTGTAAGCTCCCATCAAAGCACGTTAACATCGCTTGTTTATGCTCTTCGGTACCTGCAAAGCCATACACACCATAATTATCAAATCCTAATAATTAACCAAATAAGTGCGGAATATTGATCGTTTTAAAGCACTTGAGGGTTGTCCAATGGACCACCCTACGTCATGCAGGTTGAGTTGTACATCTTAAGAGTGTGCGGTGCAGTTTAATTCAAACATCATTCATTCATGTTCATATGATTAAAATAATAAAAAACACAACTTCTTCATCATTCCCTAATATGGTATTCATCATACATACTCATACATAGCCAGGTCTATACACATAACCATCAGACAATCATCATCAGGTTTATGCTTAAATATCCTATACCCATATCTTTTAACACTATTTGACCAACATACAAATCAGATTCAGGATTCACAAGAATTCTAGTTCTTAATTATTTATCAACAACCAAATCTTATTCACTATGCACAGTTATCATCAACGTGTAAAACCACTCAACTAATTCTGTGGATCTTCATGTAACATAGACATAACATAAACATCAAAACATTCATCAAGATAGATTTAGATTTCTATATCCTCAATATTCATCAAACAATACATTATAGATCACCAAACACACTATTTTATACAAGATCATTACACCTTGCAAACATACAAAACCATAGTTCATTCTAACATCACTCATGCATCATAAGCAAGATCATTAGAATCATCAACTCTCATACAAATCACTTATTTTGATAATCTAATGGAGAAACACAATCACACAACAATATAATCATACTAAGCTGCAATGATGAAACAAAGAAGTGTAAGAATAAGTGAGATCTTCAAAGAAGAAAAGAAAGCTTCCAAAGAGAAAGTTATTGATGTTGCAAATCTTCAAAAAGGAAAGTTAGAGAGAGAGTGTGGGAGAGTGAGAGCCGCCGCCAATGATTTGGGGAACATTCTATTAGGGTTTGTAGCATAGGGTATAAATACCCAAGCAAAAGATTCCGCACACTCTCACACATGTGCGTGATCCAATGTGCAGACTAGGGTTGTGCGGCCTAATGGGATTTAAATAGATGTATGGTCATGTAAAAAGAGGTGTGTGGACATTACTTGATGAGGGTGTGCGGCTCCCACGGCTAACAGTGGACCTGGGCTTATTAATTTCCAATCACAGGAATGTGCGAGCAAGAGTAGTGTGGCCAGGTTTAAGTGTAACTCGGATATTTACTTTTAATGTTCAACCCAATATGATCCCACACATCTCATAATATTCAAGACAAACAAAATATATTAAATTACATTTACCAACTCCACTAAATTCCATTGTATAAAGGAACGTGTAGGAAGGTTCGGGTTGTCACATTATCCCCAAGTTGAAGGAAATTTGGAACGAAATTTAGTACGCAATCATGGAATAAGCTAGTGTAATTACGTGTTTTTGTGGGGTGTCACAAAAGTGCTCAAGTTTATCGTAGTTAAGTAATTTAGTAACAAACATGTCGGTTAATTCCGACAAATCTTTTTCAAACAAACAAACAATCAAGTGAATTACATAGCAAGCTTCATAATTCGTGACAAACTTAATAATCAATCATGTCCGTATACAAACCACAAACTCTTCGCGGATCAACCGCGTGCTACCGCTAACTCAAAGTTAAAGGTAAATTGGACTTATAAATATTATCTTTGCCCGGACATGACATCTCGATCAGAGGGTACATCCTTGGCTGTTGAAATGAATGAGCTCAAAGAATGCGTCAAATTGGCAAGTTGGGGATAATGATGCAACATTTCACCTATTTACGTGTTTGATATGCATGGCCTCCTTGATCGTCATAAAGGCCTTTATTCTAACTCAGTAAGAAACAAAGTAGTCCATGTGTCGATCCTTACTACGTGTTGGTGCATCTGGAGAGCACGAAACCAAGCCCTTTTCAATTGTAAAGGAGCATATGTTTCTAGATTAATAGAAAATATCAGAAGTACATGTTTCTTGTGGGTTAAGAATATAGCTAAATGATTTATGTATTTTCAAATTGTGAGTCCTTCGAGGTCTTTGTTGTAGGTGGTTTTTGTCATTTTGCTAGCCTCTTGTTAGTTCTCTTATTATTACTGAAACAACTGCCTAGACCGTTAATGCCATCCAATTACGATACGCCTCAATTGTTCACTGGTTCGTTTATTAATAGAAACCTCTTTGCTGCAACCATTTCTGAAGTTCAGGATTTGGAATCTCTTATCAGTTCCTATAGGTTTTGTGATGAAGATGTCACCTGGAGATGAAATAATGATCACACCGGTTTTTTTACCACTAAATCCCGCAGAAAATGGATTGAAGCTACCTCTGAGAATGGGTCTCCCTCAATAATAAGCCGGTTAAGTTGGGTTCCTCTGAAATCTGATGTTTTATTTGGAGATTAGCACTTAACAGAATCCCGATAGCCACCTCCCTTGCATAAAAAGGTGTCCAAATTGGTAGCCTTTCTTGTGCATTATTGTAACACCCTGTAAAATCGTGTCCAATAGTATAGTGACACGTGTTGTATTTTAAATATAGTCTGTTAAAGACCAATAAGGACTAAAGGCGAGTGACGGTCCGATGTCAACATGCTTAAATCATTAGCCTCTGAGTGACTGATATGTCAACATGCTTGAAATTTGACCTCTGAGTGACTGATATGTCAACATGCCCAGCCTCTGAGTGACATCAGAATCAACATGCTTATAATAAGCCTCTGAGTGATCTTTTGAGAAGTCCTAACTCTCATACGTGCCATTTGTTGGACAAGAGGGTTCAATTTTGTAAATATGTGAAAGTTGGATAATGGAGGGATTAAAAGTGTCAACATGTTAATTTATACCTCTGAGTGACCTTTTAACGAACCAAGAGCTCGACAATGTCCGGGCATAATCCCGGGTATGCCAAGTATTGGCTACGGAGGGCTAAAAGTGCCAAAAAGGTGTTTAAAAAGGTTTTTAGAAGCTTTTTAAAGTTAAGGGGATAAAGTGTCAAAGTTTGAAACCGGCCATGGGGCGGTCGCGGGCCGCGAGAGACCTGGCCTGGGTCTCTCGCGGGGCGCGAGAACATGTCTGCTGCAGAAAGTTTGGCTTGGCCTCTAAACAAAGCTCCAAAACCATTAATTCAAAACCATGGACTTGTAATCAGCTATGCCACGTTTGGAACACTTGTAAGCTTCCGCTTACACCCCTAAACACCTGGCTTCACCTCATTTGAGCTCTCCAACTATAAATAGGTGCTTAAGTTCACAATTCCAACTTGCACCTTTCTCATTAATTCACTCTTCTCCCTCCTCTAGAAGTTCCTAGCTAAAAGGAGCATCCAACTTAGTTCTCTTTCATTGTAGGAACCTCTTGTATGTGTTCCTTGCTCTTGCATTTTTGTTTATAGGCTTTTATAGCCAAAAGTCACGCGTTTTTCGGAAAACGCTTTGACTTTCGGTTAAGACCATTATGGTCTAGCCATTGTTCGAAATGAACATGGCTAAGTGATTGTAATAAGGTAGGTGTTAGTCCCTATAAAGGGCACCTCCTGAAGATCACGTTTGCTAGACCAATTGACGGGTCAAAGTTATGATATTAAAAAGTCAAACAGACCATTTTTCGGAAAAAATCATAAATTGATCTTATATATGTTATGAAACCTATTTTGACACTTAAACAAGTTGGTAATAATTATTAGAATATGTAAGAACATGTTCGGCTCATCAATTTCAGTTCTAGGGTCGGTTTGCAATCGAAAGTCGCGAAGTTTGACTTCTACTTTGACTTTCGATTCTGACCCGATTTAGATTAGTTACCTACTGATCTAAAGTTGAATTATGATCATAATATAATGAAGCATAACCCTCTGAGGTTATGTTACGTGATCATCATCAGAATCCAAGTTTATGCGCAAGTTCCATAATTATGCCATCTTTGACCAAAATGTCCTTTTTGCATAAAACAAGGTTTTAAATAATAATGAACTTTAAAATGAGTTTCTACTGTTGTAATATTATAAGTAGAATTATTTGGGATGTTAAACCAAGTTATAAACTGAGTTTTCAAGCAAGTCCTTATACTTTGTCGATAAATGGCGATTTTAGCCCTTGTGGCTCATTAACTAGTTTTAATCAAATCTTTTCAAGGTAAATCTTTTACCTACTGATATGTTATATTAAATAACATATCTAAGACATTTTAATCTGAACTTAACAATCAGTTTTCATGAATATCGCATAAGGACGCCATTTTACGACATAAGCGTCATTTAGGCGCATAGTATGGTTTTGAACCATATTAATGGACCAAGACTTGTTACCTGCTGATTTTAAAACTTATTTTAAACATATTTACAGTAAGTACACGTTATAAACTCATAATCCTAAACAATTTATAAACTATGTGTAAATGACCAAAATGCCCCTTCGGTGCATAGTTTGGTCGTAAAAGATAATTTACACATATAATTGATATCCTACTGATATTATATCATAAATAAAGTATTTTTCTAGAATGCTTATAACTATAACATTAAATTATATTCAAGTTCCTTTTATATGGTATGAAATTACCAAAACGCCCTTATGAGGCATAATTTCGTTTTAAAACCTTAACGAGCATACAAGTTGATATCCTACTGATATCTTAACTTATTTAAAGTATAATGGCATATAGAACTTGTCCATGACTTATCCGGTTACCCATTATCGCTTATGAGCGTACGGTTGGTTATACGTAACTAGTTTACGGAATTTAACCGAAACGGGTTTAACCTTGTCATTTAAGTCTCAAAAATCCAGAATGCTAATAGTTTACCCATATTAAACAAGTCAAGGTACTTGTTAGGATAAAACTACATTCTAGCCAATCATCGTTTAATCTAGCGTCATATGTTTTGCTCAAGTACGCTAGTCGGTCTAAGTCTATGACTTAAATAAGACCGTTAGTATTTAATTGGTTAGTTTATGCCATAATCCAGACTAGAGACTTGCCGATAAATGATATCTGCACTTAGTCCTTTTTGTGTACGGCTGAGTTATTAAAAATTAAAGAAGACTAGCTCAGGTAAATACTCTCGACTTATTTCCCCTATACGGGCTTGGGTTACGGTAAATTATTACCGCTTGGTCGGAAATGGGATTCAATCGAACGTCGGTTCGGGGATAATAAATCCGCATATTCTGTTTTAATTAGTTTTGTTTGATAATTTAAACATCGGGGGTTAACTACCGTGTCCTGGATACCTCGGCTCATTACAATAGAAATGGCCACGACCTTAGCGCGGGTGTAGGCATACACCCGATAGACGCTCAATTATGCATTCCCACAAGGTTGGGAGGAATTGACTCCTTCGTGAGTCCAAAGTGGTGTGTACGTTAATTGTGTCTCGGTCTCCGTACCGGGCCCCGTATGTATGGACAAACATGTAAATCTGTTAACAAGGTTGGACGGTCAATTAACCCAAGTTATAAAAAGATTTTGTGCTGATACGCACTTAAAACATTTTTGAAATGTTTTCAAAATGAGTCAGTTGGGTGTATTTACCAGCGTAAGCTGACGTATTTTCAAAATACTAAACTGCAGGTACAATACGAAAATAAGCCGGAGGTGCTCGGTAGTGATAGAGGATCTTGCAAATCCTAAATCTGCCCAAAGTCTGTTTTATATTCTTTTCATGTACAATTTATGATCCGCATGTGGATCTTCTATTACGAGCTTGTATATTATTTTGTATTTTCGAACATCGGTTTGTAATAGTAATTTTACTCCAAGACTTCCGCTGTGCCGTGTTTAATTGACTATGATGATTATCAACTGATGTCACGATACTCCCCACCCGGGCCCACCGGTGTTTGGATTTCGGGTTGGAAATCCGGGGTGTGACAGGTTGGTATCAGAGCCAACGTTTGAGAGAATTAAACACTATCCTTCTTATGTTTAATCTCAAACTTACACGATCACATTCCTTAGACTTCCGAGTCTAGGCATTGACCTAGGATTTACTCATTTCATTATTAAGTTATTAGTATTGTTTTTGAATTGAGTTTTAACAGGAAAATGCCGCCACGTGTGAGAGGACAAAGTGGAAGAGGAAAAGGTCCAATGAGAGGAGGACCATCGGGACGCATCCCTCCTCAACCTCATAACTCAGATGCTTACCAAAAATCAGGAGATTCATCTCCTTGGCAACCAGCGAGACGTTCTGTCTCTAATAGACACTCGCCCTCACATTCCCAAAATTCTTACCACTCTCACCACTCCTATCATTCACACCATACCCATCATTCCCATTCACATTCTTACCATGAAGAATTTAACCCTAACCATTATTTTAACACGCCTCCAGCCGATCAAAATCAGTTGGACCAGCCACATCCTATGGACGAGGACTCCGACACGGAGATGCTGCCATCGGGATCAAATATGCATCCCATTTAAATTTCAAACGATTCAAACTCATATGCTGGATTGCCCTATCAAGGTCCTAATGAGTGGGACCAATATTAGAATCAATTCACTTTCGCCCACACTCCTTCTCACCACTCTCAACCACGCCATGTTCAAGAAGATGTCCACATGGAACCGGTGGACCAACCTCAACCACCAAGGAGGAAGCGTGGAGCACGTATGTCGGTAAGTGCAGGACAAAGGTCGGGGTCGCTGCCACCTTTGCCTAATTCTTACCCCACAATTCAAGAGGACCCGCAAATGGGTGGACCCTCTAATGTTTCACCTATAGTGGAACCAACACCAACACCTGCTATTCAACCACCACCATCGGGTTATACTAACCCAATCCCTACATATCCAGACACGTCTGGATATGATCCTTTTAACCCGTCTACACCGGTAGACTATCAAGCATGGTCGCAAGACCCTTATATGCAGGCGGTTATGCACAATGCACTTTACCCGTCTCCTTTCCCACCTACTTATCCACCAACTAGACATCCAACTTATGGGTACCAGTATCCGGTTATGCCACAACCTCCGCCGCCACTAGAGGCCATTAATGAGGCCTTAGAAAGAATGAAATAGATGCAGCAACAAGCGGAGAAAACGGAGAAGAAGACAAACAAGTTCTTCAAGAAACTCTCCAAATTGGTCAAGGGAAAGAAGGACGAGTGAAGTCTCTTCTAATTATATGTAGTCCCTGCGAGGACGTTGTTATTTTTAGTCCCTGCGTGGACATTTCCTTTAAGTCCTTGCATGGACAAGTTTATTTCATTTTCTAGTATTGTAATTTCTAGTATAGGCAAGAGTTGTGATTCACACTAGTATAGGCAAGGGATTGTTATATCCAATGTTGAAAGCCGATATGGTTGATATACAATGGCTAAACAAAGTTTTATTGGTATATAGAACCCAAGACTTAAAGATGGCTAACTCAAATGAAGCACAAAGTAGCCACAGGAATGTTGAATCTAACAAAGCCGAAAACAAAAATATAGATGATGACATTTTTCAAGCTCGCATTAATGCGGCAGTTGAAAAGGCCATGGGAAAAGCCATCGAAAGGCTTAGAGAGCCGAGTGCTACTCGCTCTAGACCCTTATCTATTCCACCATCTTCAGCTCATAGGGATATCTCCGTTCACTCTTCAAATGCGAAGAGTGAACCAAAGAAAATAGATCTTACTGAAAAGTCTCGTTCTGTTAAGGACGGATGTACCTATAAGTATTTTGTCTCATGTAAGCCCCGAGACTTTAACGAGGAGAAAGGAGTTGTAGAAGCCCTAAAGTGGCTAGACGAGATGGAGACGATAGTAGACATCAGCAACTGTGTTGATAAGGATGTGGTCAAGTACGTATCACAATCCTTCAAGGGCGATGCGCTAATATGGTGGAAAGCCATGATTCAATCAACAGGTAAGGTACACCTGTACAATTTAGGATGGTCCAAGTTTGTGGACCTTGTTAAGGAAACTTACTGCCCAACCCATGAGGTGGAGAAATTAGAGACATACTTTTTGTCTCTTTCAATGAAAAACCTAGACTGTCGGAAGTACGTCTCCGATTTCAATTCCCTATCTAGGTTAGTTTCCTATTTGATCACCCCCGAAACCAAACGCATTGCGTGTTTTATAAATGGGTTGGCGCCCGAGATTAAGGGCATGGTACAGGCTGCTCAGCCTAGTACCTATAGGTTCGCTGTAGACCTATCTCTTTCCCTCACCCTTGATTTGGTAAGACAAAGGTCAGTTAGGACTGAAATTGACAGAAAAAGGAAACGGGAGGATGATAACTCCCAAAGATTTAAAAAGAAAGGAAATTTGGGTTCAAGAAAATCAGCACACGTCTAATGACAAACCTCTGTGCAAGAATTGTAAATATAGGCATTGGGGACAGTGTGACATAAATCCACAAACCAAACCCTGTGGTATCTGCAAAAGAAAAGGGCATAAAACCTTAGATTGCAAAGATCTTAAGGATGCAGTTTGCTATAACTGCAATGAAAAAGGGAATATAACGTACAATTTCCCCAAGAAACTCAAAAGTAATGATGCAAAGCCTGGGGAGGCCAAGAAGGGGAATGCCCGTGCCTTTCAAATGAATGCCAGGGGAGGCCGTTAATGACAACAACGTCATAACAGGTACATTCCTCATTAACAATATTTACACTAGAGTTCTTTTCAATTCGGGTGCGGATAAATCATTTGTTGACCATAAGTTTAGTAAACTATTAAACCTGCCCATAAGAACTCTAGACAAAATTTATGAGATAGAACTCGCCGATGGAACCTTAGAAACTGCTTCTTCCATTCTTGATGGATGCTCTATATCCATTAAAAATCATTCCATCCCTATGTCTCTTCTGCCAATGAAATTGGCGGGGTTCGATGTTGTCTTAGGCATGGATTGGTTATCTCATAACCAAGCCTGCATTGCCTGCGATAAGAAGCTCATCGAAATTAAGACCCCATTTGGTGAAGTGATCACCATTCCTGGAGACTCACACTATGGATTGTCGGACAAGGTGTCGTTATTTAAGGCATCCAAGTGTTTGAGAAAAGGATGTGTCATCTACTTGGCACAAGTAACCATAAATGAGCCTAAGCTAAACATGGATGACCTACCAGTCATCTCAGAATATTCTGATGTATTCCCAGAATAATTACCAGGTCTACCTCCAGACAGGCAAGTGGAGTTCAGAATAGATATCCTACCAGGATCAGCACCAGTGGCTAGAGCTCCACATAGGCTAGCACCAACTGAGATGAAGGAATTGAGGACGCAGCTAGACAAACTCTTGGAGAAAGGTTTTATTCAGCCTAGTTCCTCGCCTTGGGAGCTCCTATCCTCTTTGTAAAGAAGAAAGACGGTTCAATGCGGATGTGCATTGACTACCGGGAGCTGAACAAGCTAACAATCAAGAATAGATATCCTTTGCCTAGGATCGACGATTTATTTGACCAACTTCAAGGGGCTAGTTATTTCTCCAAGATCGATTTGAGATCAGGATATCATCAACTGAAGGATAGAAGTGAGGATGTTCCCAAAACCGCCTTCAGGACCCGCTATGGTCATTTTGAATTTTTGGTGATGCCTTTTGGGCTCACAAATGCACCAGCAGCATTCATGGATCTCATGAATAGAGTCTGCAAACCGTATTTGGATAAGTTTTTCATTGTCTTCATAGACGACATACTTATCTATTCTCGTTATCAAGCTGATCACGAGAAACATCTTCGGTGCATCCTAGAATTATTAAGGCAGGAGAAACTTTATGCAAAGTTCTCTAAATGAGAATTTTGGCTTAGAGAAGTCCAATTTCTTGGACACATGGTAAGTGAGCGTGGTATCCAAGTGGATCCCGCCAAAATTGAGGCCATCATGAATTGGGAAGTTCCCAAGACTCCATCTGAAATTCGTAGTTTCTTAGGACTGACTGGTTATTATAGAAGGTTCATTGAGAACTTCTCAAGAATAGCCACTCCTCTAACTACCTTGACCCGTAAGAATGTTAAGTATAATTGGGGTCCAAAGCAACAAGAATCTTTTGAGATTCTAAAACACAAGTTGAGCAACGCTCATGTGTTATCTCTACCCGAGGGTATTGAGAACTTTGTTTTCTATTGTGATGCTTTGCATACCAGCATGGGCTGTGTGCTAATGCAAAACGGCAAGGTAATTGCATATGCATTACGACAACTAAAGGTGCATGAAAGGAATTACACCACCCACGATTTGGAGTTGGGTGCCGTTGTATTTGCACTAAAACTGTGGAGACTTTACTTGTATGGCACAAAATGTGTTATATACACTGACCATAAAAGTCTCAAGCATCTGTTCAATCAAAAGGAATTGAACATGCGACAACGCCGATGGATGGAAACCCTTAGTAATTATGATTGCAAAATCCGCTACCATCCAGGCAAGGCAAATGTAGTTGCCGACGCCTTAAGTCGTAAAGAAAGAGTAAACCTATTAGAATTAACGCCAAGAGCATTGAGCTCAAAAATAGCTTGAATGAAAAGCTACTAGATGCACAAAATCAAGCCCTATTAGAGGCTAATATCCCTAATGAGGGATTAGGCGGAACTGTTGATCAGTTAGCACCAGGAAAGGATGGAATCCTTAGATTTAATGATAGAATTTGGGTTCCAAGCTTTGGAGGACTTAGAGATCTAATCCTCCAAGAAGCGCATAGTTCAAGATACTCAGTTCACCTAGGTGGTGACAAGATGTATCAAGACTTGAAGAAGAATTATTGGTGGATGAGTTTAAAGAAATCCATAGCCACTTATGTAGCTAGGTGTCTGACATGTTCGCAAGTTAAAGCCAAACATCAGAAACCGTCAGGACTTCTACAACAGCTTGAGATTCCCACTTGGAAATGGGAAATGGTAACTATGGACTTAATTACCAAGTTACCCAAAACCAAAAGTGGAAATGACACTATTTGGGTCATTGTAGATAGGCTGACTAAGTCAGCACATTTCTTTCCAATAAAGGAAACGTATAATTCAGATAATTGGCTAAATTGAATGTGGACAAGATTGTGTCCCTACACGGTGTGCCGGTATCTATTGTATCTGACAGAGATACTAGATACACATCTCATTTTTGGAAAAGTTTCCAACAATCTTTAGGCACACGATTAAATTCAGTACGGCTTACCATCCACAGACTGATGGTCAAAGTGAGCGTACTATTCAAACTCTGGAAGACATGCTCAGGGCATGTGTGATTGATTTAGGTGGAAGTTGGGATGTCTACTTACCCCTAATAGAATTCTCCTACAATAGCAGCTATCATACTAGCATCAAGGCTGCTCCTTTTGAGGCCTTGTATGGGAGAAAATGTAGAACGCTCGTGTGTTGGGCAGAAGTTGGGGAAGCCTAACTATCAGGACTGGAGATTGTCCTGGAGACCACGGAAAAGATTATGCAAATCCGTGATCGTCTCAAAGCTGCCAGAGATAGGCAGAATAGCTATGCTGACAAGAGGCGTAAGCCTCTTAAGTTCCAAATAGGGGACAAGGTCATGCTAAAGGTATCACCCTGGAAAGGTGTGATGCGTTTTGGAAAGAAGGGCAAGTTGAGCCCAAGATATATTGACCCTTCGAGATAATCGAATGTGTCGGCACTGTAGCTTATAAGCTCAGGTTGCCAGAGGAGCTTAGTGGAATTCATGATGTATTCCACATATCTAACCTTAAGAAATGTCTAGCCGATGAGTCGCTAGCAATATCACATGAGGATGTGCAAATTGATGAAAACCTAAGGTTCATTGAGAAACCAATTTCGATCGAGGATCGACAAGTTAAGAAGCTCCGAAGAAAAATGATACCTATAGTAAAAGTTAAGTGGGACGCTTTTAGAGGTCCTGAGTATACGTGGGAGGTTGAGTCCACTATGCGACAAAAATACCCCCATATTTTTGAATAAAATCTCGAGGTCGAGATTTCTTTTAAGGGGGTGAGGATGTAACACCCTGTAAAATCATGTCCAATAGTATATTGACACGTGTTGTATTTTAAATATAGTCTGTTAAAGACCAATAAGGACTAAAGGCGTCAACATGATCAATCTGAGCCTCTGAGTGACGGTCAAATGTCAACATGCTTAAATCATTAGCCTCTGAGTTACTGATATGTCAACATGCTTGAAATTTGTCCTCTGAGTGACTGATATGTCAACATGCCCAGCCTCTAAGTGATCTTTTACGATGTCCTAACTCTCATATGTGCCATTTGTTGGACGAGAGGGTTCAATTTTGTAAATATGTGAAAGTTGGATAATGGAGGGATTAAAAGTGTCAACATGTTAATTTATACCTCTGAGTGACCTTTTAACGAACCGAGAGCTCGACAATGTCCGGGCATGTTCGGCTCGTCAATTTCAGTTCTAGGGTCGGTTCGCAATCGAAAGTCGCGAAGTTTGGCTTCTGCTTTGACTTTTGATTCTGACTCGATTTAGATTAATAACCTACTGATCTAAAGTTGCATTATGATCATAATATAATGAAGCATAACCCTATGAGGTTATGTTACGTGATCATAATCAGAATCCAAGTTTATGCGCAAGTTCCATAATTATGTCATCTTTGACCAAAATGTCCTTTTTGCATAAAACAAGGTTTTAAATAGTAATGAACTTGAAAATGAGTTTCTACTGATGTAATATATAGTAGGATTATTTGGGATGTTAAACCAAGTTATAAACTGAGTTTTCAAGCAAGTCTTTATACTATGTCGATAAATGGCGATTTTAGCCCTTGTGGCTCATTAACTAGTTTTAATCAAATATTTTCAAGGTAAATCTTTTATCTACTGTTATATTAAATAATATATCTCAGGTATTTTAATCTGAACTTAACAATCAGTTTTCATGAAAATCGCATAAGGATGCCATTTTACGAATAAACGCCATTTAGGCGCATAGTATGGTTTTGAACCATATTAATGGACCAAGACTTGTTACCTGCTGATTTTAAAACTTATTTTAAACATATTTACAGTAAGTACATGTTATAAACTCAGAATCCCAAATAATTTATAAACTACGTGTAAAATGACCAAAATGCCCCTTCGGTGCATAGTTTCGTCGTAAAAGATAATTTACACATATAATTGATATCCTACTGAATTTTATAAAGTATTTTTCTATAATTCTTATAACTATAACATTAAATTATATTCAAATTCCTTTTATATGGTATGAAATTACCAAAACGCCCTTATGAGGCATAATTTTGTTTTAAAACCTTATAGGGCATACAAGTTGATATCATACTGATATCTTAACTTAATTAAAGTATAATGGCATATAGAACTTGTCCATGACTTATCCGGTTACCCATTATCGCTTATGAGCGTACGGTTGGTTATACGTAACTAGTTTACGGAATTTAACCGAAACGGGTTTAACCTTGTCATTTAAGTCTCAAAAATCCAGAATGTTACTAGTTTACCCATATTAAACAAGTCAAGGTACTTGTTGGGATAAAACTACATTCTAGCCAATCATCGTTTAATCTAGCGTCATACGTTTTGCTCAAGTACGCTAGTCGGTCTAAGTCTATGACTTAAATAAGACTGTTAGTATTTAATTGGTTAGTTTATGCCATAATCCAGACTAGAGACTTGCCGGTAAATGCAATCTGCACTTAGTCCTTTTTGTGTACGGCTGAGTTATTAAAAATTAAAGAAGACTAGCTCAGGTAAATACTCTCGACTTATTTCCCCTATACGGGCTTGGGTTACGGTAAATTATTACCGCTTGGTCGGAAATGGGATTCAATCGAACGTCGGTTCGGGGATAATAAATCCGCATATCTGTTTTAATCAGTTTTGTTTGATAATTTAAACATCGGGGTTAACTACCGTGTCCTGGATATCCTCGGCTCATTACAATAGAAATGGCCACGACCTTAGCGCGGGTGTAGGCATACACCCGATAGACGCTCAATTATGGGATGAATTGACTCCTTCGTGAGTCCAAAGTGGTGTGTACGTTAATTGCGTCTCGGTCTCCGTAACGGGCCCCGTATGTATGGACAGACATGTAAATCTGTTAACAAGGTTGGACGGTCAATTAACCAAAGTTATAAAAAGATTTTGTGCTGATACGCACTTAAAACATTTTTGAAATGTTTTTAAAATGAGTCAGTTGGGTGTATTTACTAGCGTAAGCTGACGTATTTTCAAAAGACTAAACTGCAGGTACAATACGAAAATAGGTCGGAGTGCTCGGTAGTGATAGAGGATCTTGCAAATCCTAAATCTGCCCAAAGTCTGTTTTGTATTCTTTTCATGTACAATTTATGATCCGTCTGTGGATCTTCTATTACGAGCTTGTATATTATTTTGTATTTTCGAACATTTGGTTTGTAATAGTAATTTTGCTCCAAGACTTCCGTTGTGCCGTGTTTAATTGACTATGATGATTATCAACTGACGTCACGATACTCCCCACCCGGGCCCACCGGTGTATGGATTTCGGGTTGAAAATCCGAGGTGTGACAATTATGCTTCTTGGAGGCTGAAGATAGTGACCATATTTTCAATAGATGCAACACTACTGTAGCTAATGTTTGGTCTAAGGTCTCTGACTGGTGTGGTTTAGATCTTTGCTTGTGCAACTCCGTGTCGGATCTCCTTGACTCCCCATCGAGGTCGGCAGGTACTAATATGGATAAAAATGTGTTGACCCTTAATATATATTGGCTTTTCGCTTCTAGCTAGTTTGGCTCAATCAGAACTCTTGGAAGTTCTCTACTGCAAGGAAGTCGGGTTTGCAAATTATGGAGGATGTTAAGGTGTGTAGTTTCAACCGCATTGTTGTAAGGGTATAGAAGGTTTGACAACTTGGTAGGGAATCAGGGATGGCATTATAATTCTATAGTTTTGGTTTCGTATGTGTTGGTCTTTTCCTTTTTGACATGTACCAGGATTTTTGCGAGTTTCCGCTAGCCTCTTTGATACATCATTGATGCCGGCTAAAAAAATAATAGTTGTTTAAGGGTTAAAAAAAGAAGAAAAGGAAATTAAAGGTAAAAAAATAGAAAAGAAATTAAAGTTATAAGGTGAGGGGGTCTGGGCTCTCGAAAGCATGAGTCGAAAGCATCAAAATCCCAATCATCGTTCTGAAGTGCGTTAGGGTTTTATCATCAGAAGAAAAGAAATAATGAAGCTCGCATGGCTCCGGTCTCTCGAAACTGCGCATCAAGACTGCGTCTGGGCTTGCACCTGGCTCCCTGCCACTGACAAATCCTCCGGCCTCCTCCTCACCGGATCTCTCGACGAGACCGTCAAGCTATGGAACCCGGATGACCTCTCGCTCGTCCGTACAAACACCGGCCACTGCCTGGGCGTCGTCTCCGTCGCTGCTCATCCGTCTGGAAGAATCGCCGCCTCGGCTTCCATGGATAGCTTCATCCGTGTCTTTGATGTTGAATCTAACAACACTATTGCTACTCTCGAGGCTCCTCCTTCTGAAGTCTGGCAAATGCAATTCGATCCTAGGGTACTAATAATAAAATTCATCTTTAGTTTTAGATTTGTTACCATTGATCTGTCTATTGAATATCTCCAACTGGCAAAACATGTCTTATTCTGTTTAACAGACCACAAGTATCAAACATGAACACAACTCACTCCTATTACACAATTGTATATTTTATGTACCAGGAGGATAAATGCGGTAGCCTAGCCTCCTAAATTTGATTATTTTAAAAAAAAAATATGTTATATATATATATAGAAGTACTTTTTATGAAACCGGTTTAATTGTGTCTTAAAATGTCAGGAAAATACATAATATTTAGGTCTTAACTGGTTGCTTGCTGTTATACTTCTAATAATTTATGTTTCAGTTATGTGAGTTGCATTACATGAATGAATATCTTAATGTCACTTCAGACGTTTGAATTCTCTTAGTTTATTTAGTATTTTGATTCTTCGTAGATAAATGAGTGAACTTACTCGAATTCTTTAAATATGGGTGTAGATTTATCTTTGATGATTACATATTTGTTTCGTGTCAACGATGATCGCGTAGTTTTATTAACTTGAATTTAACGAATTGGGTATGACAGGGTACTACTCTTGCTGTTGCTGGGGGAAGTAGTGCATCTGTGAAGCTATGGGATACTGCTGAGTGGAAACTCGTATCAACTTTATCAATTCCTCGGCCCGAAGGGTCAAAGCCGTCTGATAAAGGCAACAGCAAGAAGTTTGTTCTTTCTGTTGCATGGAGCCCGAGTGGAAGACAGCTGGCGTGCGGGTCCATGGACGGTTCGATTTCTGTTTTTGACGTACAACGGGCCAAATTCCTTCACCAACTTGAAGGCCACACGATGCCTGTTCGGTCTCTTGCGTATTCGCCTCTAGACCCAAGAGTTCTTGTTTCAGGGTCAGATGACGAGTGCATCCACATGTATGATGCAGAAGGGAAGACACTATTTTCATCAATGTCAGGGCATTCTAGTTGGGTTTTGAGCGTTGATGTGAGCCCAGATGGTGCGGCCATTGCATCAGGGTCCAGTGACAGAACCGTGAGGTTGTGGGATCCTAAAATGAGGGCGGCGGTTCAGACCATGACTAACCATACGGACCAGGTTTGGGGGGTGAAGTTTGAAGCTGTGGGTGGTGGAGCTAGAGGGAGTCTGCTTGCAAGTGTTTCAGATGATAAAAGCATCTCGTTGTACAATTATTCTTAACTTCCTGAGGCTTGTATTTCTATATTTCACCTTTGTTTTCCATTTGGTTTTCCTTATTTATTGTAAGCTGGGTAACTGTTATTTGAGACTTGTTTATGAAAAAGGTCTGATTACTGTTGTTTTCTATGAATAATGTTAACTAACATATATCTTGAGAATTTAGTACATACTATTATTGTTTATGCCAACTGTGTATATACCTTATATGCTATGTGTGGTCTGTAGATTTTACACACACGAAAAAAGGTCAGTGTGTTTTAGTACATAAGTTTTTTTTTTTTTTTTTTTTTTTTTTTATGTTTGCACATTGTCAATTCCTAGTTACCAAGTAGAAGTCACTTCCTTTTTCAGAATATATGCAAGCTAGTTACCAGTAGAGACATAATGGGCTCTCTTTTTTTTTTTTTAATTTCTGTGGTGACATTAGAAGATGGTTTGTTTGTTTTTGTGATGATCCGAATTCTATTATAGTTGGTGCCACAATTTCATCTTGCAAACTATTTGCATTTTACACATCCCAGTGTATTTAACTCCATGTTGGATACCCATATCAGTATGATGGTAATCTAATTAATAATCGTGTAGTGTGATGATGCTCAATTGGTGGTACATGTAAACAGTTACTATCTTCTTGCTATGTGAATATAACCGTGAAGATAAGTGTGACGACTGTGCAACTCAGTATAAGTCTTGATTTCAGTCTTGAACTTGCCATTAACTACGTACGATAGGGTAAATATCATCAACAACAATGAGCTTATGAGGGGGGGGGGGGGGGGGGGGGGCGTTACATAATAGTATCGGGTGTTATGAAAATCTTGCTTTTATTAAAGGACATGATAAATTCTTAGTATATATATGTTGAGCAACCCATCACGTGTTTAAAAAAAACTTTGTTCCCCGGTTGCGGCTTGTAAGCTTTTCTTGTATACTACATGATCTTCATAAATCCACAATGTTTTGATTGTTCGGTAAGTTCAGCATTGAAACCGAATTTTTTTTAACGGCAAATTTGGATCACCGGCGGACCACTGGAGGATCATCGTATAACCAACAGAACCAACCGATCATTTCCATCTTCACTAGGCAATAATGGCTATAAACCAATTCCGAATGAAACCCAATAAATATAGGAAAAACTCACTTGTGGGAATCGAACCCAGAACCAAATGGTTCTAAAACTTATCCCACCCTAAAGATGCGACTAGGCAATAATGTTATGGACAAATGAAAATGCTTTTAAAACGAGTAGATGCCTAATGGACTACTATCAGCACAAAGTTAAAACTCTTTTATCTTTGATATATCTTATTTTTGGGCTGTCCAGAATAGACCCATAAATTTCCCTTATTTATTGGTATGGGGTCGATGAACCTAAGCAGGCCCAATAGCTCTTTTCTATAAATAAGTACTGGTAGGTAGTTCTGCTATAAATTCAAACACGTTATTATGCCAATTTTAGATCTATGATAAACTTGGTTCAAACAGGTTTTCAGATTCCATAAATCCAACACCAATAAATATTTAAACAGAGTAAAGTACAAAATACAATATATACACCCATATATTGTTATCTTTCTCATCCTCTCTCTCTAGATGTTTTCCACCATCGCCACTAGATCAACGTCGCCGTCAACCATCGCCAAAAGATGGAGCATCCACACTCGCTGTATTCCCCCCACTGCAACCTCTGGCAACAACCAACAAAAGATCAAACCCAAACTTCACTTTTCAAAATAACATTAATTTGCAAAAGTCCAACGAATTACTTTTCAAAACCGAAAAAAAATATCATAAAGGCAACACACCTGCTTAACCTCTCCATGGCTCCATTACTGTGATCTTGAAATCAAAATCTCCCGATTTTTTATCAAAAAATTGAACTTTTTTGTTCATATATTGATCAAAGAGGGTGTTTGGGTTAGCTTATTTTGGAAAAATTTTTAACTTATTGACTTATAAAAATTAATAACTTGTTTTAATAGTATTTGGATAACAAGTTGAAAAGGAGTTTTTGTGTTTGAGAAGTTGAAAAGGAGAAGTTAGTTTTTGTTATTTCTCAAAAAAGTTAGAAAAGGAGAAAAAAGAAGGAATCCCAAACACCCTCTTAAATCTGTTAAAACTGGAAGAATACATGTTAATGAGAACCAATCAATCGAACAACCACCATATTCTTCCCCAAATCAAAGATCCCCATCTTTCTTCCCTAAAACAAAGACTCTCAAACGTAGATGGATTTGTTATCCTTTACCTAATATAGATATGTGGGGGTGGTCGGATTCCTATTATCACCATCATCTAGCCACCATCGTCGTCGAACTTGGCCGAGAACGGCTTGCAGCCGAAGTTGCTGCTGCTAGGGTTTGCGGCGAAACCCTAGTCACGCCGCCATAGTCGTCCCTTAAACATCAGACGGACGAACATGAGGAACCCTGGGTTGGGGCTATGGTGTTTTAGGGTTGAGATCTTGGGGAATAGAGAAGATCAAGATGTCGAGTAAAGAGAGGCATAAATAAGGTGTTGTTTGTTTTTCAGAGGCAAAACGTCTTCAGTCTGCAGACCACATCTGCAAACATCTGCAGCTGAAGAGGTGGACCAAACATCTGCAGTCTACAAGAAGAAGACAATTTGTTTTTTAACTTCTGCAAGCTGCTAAAATAAATTGAAATATAAATAAGCTGATTTTATTAAACTTAAAAGGGTTCTTCAATATTCAAACATAAATAATAGTTATACAAAACTAAAATAATATTCATAAAAAGACAATAACATTTTTTAAATCATTTATTCCATGCTTTGCATTAACTGCTTAGCAATCTCATCTCGTAACTGAGTCACATATTCATAACCTACGTATGCAGCTTTAAGATTATCATATGCATTCTTCATTTGTTTTTGAGTGAAATCCAAGCCAGACTTTTCCTTAAGAACTTTTCCTAAATTATTCCATGAGTCTTTATGCAAACTCAAACCTTTTCTACCACCGTAGTTATCTCTTCAATGCAAGTCTCTAATAAGCATTTTAGATGCTCATTTGACCATTTTTCTCTCTGTAACGCTTCGTATTTCCGTATTCCTAGCTTTTGAAAGTTCGTATTCGCATTCTGTTTTTAGAAACCTTATACTCGTACTCCATCTCCGTTATCACAATTTGAGGCGTTAATCATAGTGGAATTTATTTTTACACTTATACATATACATGCTACATAATACGCTACAATCTCGAATACGTGAAAACCGACACCAAAAATACTTGAAATTATCAATTATACGTGCTTTATACTCATACGTTATTTTGATACACTTGGAATACCTAAAAACATGCTTAATTATGAGTTTCAAGCATAAAATAATTGAATTATCAAACTCTAGGGTCAAACTATAAATTCTATAAACTTTGGTAAATTCTGAAGGTGGTGCACGGCCATGCAACTGAGGTGCACGGCCATGCACACTGCGATCCGCATGACCATGCACCTGATGTGCACCACCCTTCGATCCACGATCCGCACGACCGTGCACTTGATCGCACGGCCGTGCAAAATGACCAGGTCTGGCATAATCTTTTAAAGTACGTGAATTTTGGCTCCATTTCCCTTTTTCCAACTCCCAACCACCTCCAACTTCATTAATTACCTAAACCCTAATTCCCGCATTATAAATGGGAGCCTCCATACCTCCAAAACACACTCCAAACACTCAAATCACTCTCAAATCTTCTTGGTTACTCTCTAATTTCCAAGACTTGGTAGAAAGTTGCAACCATTCTATGTGAGTTTTAGCTCACTATTCTTCTCATTTTCTTATGTTTTCTTCTTTCTTTCTATTTAGATAACCTCTAGGAAGGTTTTCACAAGCTTGCTTTGGCAAACTAAGGTGAAACCTCACCACATTTGAGGTCCAAAGTAGGATTAAAATTTTGCTTTTAGTTATACTTTTGTATCTTGCTTTTCTTTCTATTTAGATAACCTCTAGGAAGGTTTTCACAAGCTTGCTTTGGCAAACTAAGGTGAAACCTCACCACATTTGAGGTCCAAAGTAGGATTAAAATTTTGCTTTTAGTTATACTTTTGTATCTTGCTTTTCTTTATTAGAACTTGTTTGAAACTTGTGCCTACTTGTTCTTAAACCTATCTAAGGTTATGAGACTTGTTAGGAAAAGATTCTTATGAGTTTAAGAGGTGCAAACACCTCTAAACTTTCTGTTTTTGCAAGGGTTTATGCAACCCACAAGTGATGAAACCATCCGAGCTTGCCATGAAGTTGATGGCAAGACTTGTGTTTTGGTATAGGTGTGAATACTTGGAAGGCTTGGCTATCCTACCTTCATTCCACCACCTCACTTGATGTTTTACAATTGCTATCCTAAGTGGTTTGCTAGCTTGAAAGTGACATAACCCCGTCAAGCCTCCGACACTTATTTAACTCTTTCTATGTTGGTGCCGGCTCACCCAGATTAAAGGTTACTTGGCTACTTGGTATGTAATTATGGTACATTTCCTTTTCATTCATGACCATCCGAATCATCCTTGTGATGATTTCTGTATTGGTGAATCTTACAATGAGATTAAAGGATGGTTATCCTCCTATCTCCATGCTTGACTTATATGACAATCTATGACATTCTTAATGGACTTAGCTTAGAATGATTATATAAACTACATATATATATATATATATATATACATAACCGAATCCTTGATAATAATCGACATGGTTACTTGTCATGGTAGTAGGTTATATTATCTAAGACTTGAGCCTCTCGTTACGATTCTAATGGGCACTTAACCCATGAAATCACAACAATCCATACTGGATGTATAGAGTCAAAAACAAGTGTTTAAGACTAAATAATTACTTTGTGTATACATACTTTTGTACTTTAAATTCCAATCTGAATCCTCCGTTAACATTCCAAATACTCACACACCTTCACTCTCCTATTCACATAAACTCGTCAAAACACGGATAATCGAGAAGCTTTGCAAAATTGTAAGTATACATGACCCTTTTACTTTTCGACACTTTTTGGGTGCAATACTTATTCCTTATTAAAAACGCACACATACCCTTTCAAACATGCTTACAAACAAACAATCCGTCATACATGCTTAATACGTTATGCTAGAATACATATATGCCAGAATCGTTACATGTGTTATGCTTTGTCATTAACTTGTTTCAAGCCTCCCTTAACATGTATAGCAGTATAGGAATAACGCACCGACCATATTCGTGAAGTCATGTTAAGTAAACAAAACGGTGTAGTCATTGCTATAATTAGATTACGCTAGCGGTAAACTTTAGGTTGACACGTATAGTTGCATGCTAGTATTGTATGATAATTTAAGTCAACTATTTATGCCATGTGGATTCGTTTAAACTTTTATACTTACGCTAGTATTCAAACTTGTATGCTCTCCAATACTTTTGTATTGAACTATACTTTAATACGTATTGCAGGAATTCTATGATGATAACGATGAATGGAACTTGATAGGAAGGGCTAGAAACACACCAAACTTTAATTCATGTTTATAGATTAATCATGCAATATTGTTGTATTTTTGTTTTCCATTCATGTACTTGACTTAGCAATGAAATGAAATGTTATTTATTAAATACTTGTCACATTTAGTGTTATGAAGTCTCAAGCAATTTTAATTACGTCTGTCCTGATGATTCCGCCATCGGTTGGGGTGTTACACTCTCCCATTTCTATTAATCAGCAAACAAGCAATTAACATACTAGGCGCGAATCAAGTCAATCCATATCAAACACAAAAACTCAAATCAAACAATTTATCAAACAAACAAAAACATAATCAGACAATTTATCAAACAAACGAAAACATAATCAAACAAACAAAAACTCTAATCAAACATTTATCTAACAAACAATAACATAATCAAACAATTTATCAACATCAACATTTATATTCCATAACAAACATAATCAAACAATTTATCAAGATGAACAATTATAATCAAAATATTTATCAACATCATATCTATTATAATCAAACAATTTATCAACATTATATTCCATTTAAACCCCAAAAATTAAATAATCATAATCAGAATATAAACAACAAAATTAGAATTTAAACAAGAAAAATTAGAATAATCAACATCAACATCAACATACGCGACTGTGGAGGTGGAGAAGCACGTAGTCGGAGCTCGTGGAGGTGTGGAGGAGGAGAACGGCGGTAGATGGTATGGAGGTGGAGGAGAACGGCGGAGATGAGGAGGGTCGGAGGTGGGCGGCGGCGGGTATGGAGGTGGCGCTGAGAGGAGGAAAGGTTGGAGGAGAAGAAATTAGGGTTTGTGTGTGTGAGACCTGTGTGTTTGAAATGAGTGCAAAAGAGAAGAGAATAAGAGGTTAGAAGAGGAGAGTGCACATCTGCCCCAATAAAAGGACGGGCAGACATTTTTTAATGAAATCACTTCGAGAAAACAAACAAACTGGAGACTCAAATGTCTGTGGTGGTCCGCGTGAGGCAGACATAAGAGGTCTAGAAGAGCTTTTCACAAAAAAACAACACCCCCCTAAATATGGTAGAGAGGTTAAAGAGTGGGTATTTTAATTTATTAATTTGAGTAAATAATATAAATGACCAAAATACCCTCACATGGGTCCACTTGATCAGATTTAACCATGAAATATAGTTGGGTTGGGCTTAAAGGACATAACGTGCAAGAGTTTGCAAACATCGAGTATGTTTTTTTGTACTTTTTGATGATAAATGATATAGTTTGCAATCTGGTATCATAAAGGACAATTTTTTAATTTACTTATTTAATTATAATGGTATTTTAGGGTCTTTTTGGTTTGGAGTAATGGAATTGACGAGGTAATGGAACAGACGAGGGAATGCAATGGATTATTACCATTATATGTCTTGTTTAGTTATTGTCGGGAATGCAATGAAATATTATTGTCTATTGTTTGTTAGGTAAGAAAAGACGAAGGAATAAAATCGACGGTGAGTGGTGGTGGTGAACGGTGGTGGGCTGTCGCGAGTCGTGGTGATGGCTGCGGCGGTGGACCACGAGTGGTGGTTGGTAGTGGCGAAGGCGGTTGTGGGTGGCAAGGATAGCAACGACGGTGATGGGTGGAGGCGGTGGCAAGTTGCGGGTGGCGGCGACTGGCGGGCGTCCGCAATAGTGGGCATGGATGGTGGTGGTGGGTGGTAGCAACGGTAGTTGGTTGTGGTGTTGCTAATAAAGGGTGCAAGAGGGGATGAAATGAAAAAAAAGGGGACGGGTTGAATGATTTTGAGGAATGGAATGTCTTATGTAATGGGTGATTTCATTTCATTGACCAACCAAACACCATTTTTTTCATTCCCTTGTAATGATTTATTTTATTTCGCATTTTATTTCTGCAACCAAACACTACCTTAGATGGCTATTTTCCGATATACAAAATATGTTGAAACTGCTATAGGTCAAATAGCATAATAAGATAGTCTATATTATTAAGAAAGAAAGATGTTTTTACAACATCAAAATTACTTGTACCATAAATAAATTAGTAACACAGAGAAAAGAGATCACCTTTGAAACCGTATATAACTTATTTTTTAAATGATTCATTGTTGGTAGTATAAAGAATTGTATATGAGTCCATACAATCAACCGGCACTAAAGTTAGTTTTTACGACCAAGTAATTTTGCCATATCTATTGTTTGGTAATTATTCTATTAACAATTATTAACAAGTTATTTTCAAAGGGACTATGAATAATCAGTTCAAATATTTTTAGATTTTTATTATAAAACTATGTTATTAATTTATGTTATTAATTTGTGTATTACATGGGATGTATAAAAAATATTAAATACTTAGTAATGAAACTTTAGGTATGTAATATTAGTAAATTACCATAAATATATATGAAAGGTGAAATAAAAGAAGTTAGAAAAAATACTTATAAGTTATAACACTTGACCGCAATCAATTACTTATTTATCAAGTATAGATTCAAAACATTGGTTTGGGGCTAAAAAGAATAAAAAAAAATACCCAGAGTTTTTTTATATGAAATATAATTTTCAGGTCTTTTGCAACGCATGCAACATACGATGTGTTTAGTTACACAAAAAAATAATTATAAAAAAAATCATTCGGCGCCTTTTTATTTATTTTGTTCAAAACGTTTGAAAATTTGTATATTACATGCCTTAAAAAACTAATAATAGTTTGTTACGTAAGGTTTCATTAACATTTAAGGGTGCTTAGCAATAGTGATTTTTTTGCCTTTTAGAGTGTGTTTCACGCTTAAGCGCCTTCAAGGTTAATTAACTTTTTTTTCTTTTAATTAACTTATGTTTCATGCCCCATTACTTTAATAAAGTTACCATACATCCTTAAACTTTAATTAAAGAGTATAGTACAATTTGCCATTCTGTGGTTTGCTCCAACTTGCACTTTGACACCCTATCTTCCATTTTTTGTTGTATGGCACCCCATGGTAGGATTTCATTGCACTTTAACACCTATTAGGGGTAGGATTGTTATTTCACACCTGAAATTTCTTAACTACTCTTGAAACCTCCCTTATCTTCACTTCATTATGGTCTGACACCGTTACTTTATCAATTCATCACCATCATCCATAGGTACACTCGCCGATCAACACCCACAACAATCTGAACTTTATTCCAGTCACCACTAAGCTCAATCTTCACCGACAATCATAGACTTCACCGTTGAGCTTCAAAATGAATCAGTTCATGGTATGATTTTCATCTTGATTTCAGTGAATGTGCTTGATTTCACTTGAGTGTACATGTTTATCCTAGATCACTTGAATGTACTTGCTTCAAAATTAAACCCTTAATTGTAACACCCTGTAAAATCGTGTCTAATAGTATAGTGACACGTGTTGTATTTTAAATACAGTCTGTTAAAGACCAATAAGGACTAAAGGCGTCAACATGCTCAAACTGAGCCTCTGAGTGACGGTCCGATGTCAACATGCTTAAATAACAGCCTCTGAGTGACTGATATGTCAACATGCTTAAAATTTGGCCTCTGAGTGACCGTTGTGTCAACATGCCTAGCCTCTAAGTGACATCGGAGTCAACATGCTTATACTAAGCCTCTGAGTGACATCGGAGTCAACATGCTTATACTAAGCCTCTGAGTGATCCTTTATAAAGTCCTAACTCTCATATGTCCCATTTGTTGGACGAGAGTGATTAAATCCAATAATATGTGAAAATTGGATAATGGAGGGATTAAAAGTGTCATCATGTTAATTTATACCTCTGAGTGACCTTTTAATGAACCGAGAGCTCGACAATGTCCGGGCATATTCCCGGGTATGCCAAGTATTGGCTACGGAGGGTTAAAAGTGCCAAAAAGGTGTTTAAATAGGTTTTTATAAGCTTTTATAAGTTAAGGGGTTAAAAGTGTCAAACTTTGAAAGTGTTCATGGGGCGGTCGCGGGCCGCGAGAGACATGCCTTGTGTCTCTCGCGGGGCGCGAGAACAGGTCTGCTGCAGAAAGTTTGGCTTGGCCTCCAAACAAAGTTCCAAAACCATTAATTCGAAAACCATGGACTTATAATCAGTTATGCCACGTTTTGGGACACTTGTAAGCTTCCTCTTACACCCCTAAACACCTGGCTTCACCTCCTTTGAGATCTCCAACTATAAATAGGTGTTCAAGTGCTTCATTCCAACTCGCACCTTTCTCATTTATTCACTCTTCTCCCTCCTATGGAAGTTCCTAGCTAAAAGGAGCATCCAACTTAATTCTCTTGCATTGTAGGAACCTCTTGTAAGTGTTCCTTGCTCTTGCATTTTCGTTTATATGCTTTTATAGCCAAAAGTCAAGCGTTTTTCGGAAAACGCTTTGACTTTCAGTTAAGACCATTATGGTCCAGCCATTGTTCATAACAAACATGGCTAAGTGATCGTAATAAGCTAGGTGTTATTCCCTATAAAGGGCACCTCCTGAAGACACGTTTGCTAGACCAATTGACGGGTTAAAGTTATGATATTAAAAAGTAAAACATGCCATTTTTCGGAAAAATCATAAATGGATCTTATATATGTTATGAAACCTATTTTGACACTTAAATAAGTTGGTAATAATTATTAGAACATGTAAGAACATGTTCGGCTCGTCAATTTCAGTTCTAGGGTCGGTTCGCAACCGAAAGTCGCGAAGTTTGACTTCTACTTTGACTTTCGATTCTGACCCGATTTAGATTAGTTATCTACTGACCTAAAGTTGCATTATAATCGTAATATAATGTAGTATAACCCTCTGAGGTTATATTACATAATCATAATCAGAATCTAAGTTTATGCACAAGTTCCGTAATTATGCCATTTTGACTAAAATGCCCTTTTTGCATAAAACAAGGTTTAAATGATAATGAACTTGAAAATAAGTTTCCTATTGATGTAATATTATAAGGAGGATTATTTGGGATGTTAAACCAAGTTATAAACTCAGTTTTCAAGCAAGTACTTAAACTATGTTGATAAATGACGATTTTAGCCCTTGTAGCTCTAAACTAGTTTTAATTAAATCTTTTCAAGGCAAATCTTTTACCTACTGATATGATATATTAAATAACATATATAAGACATTTTAATCTGAACTTAACATCAGTTTTCGTGAAAATCGCATAAGGACGCCATTTTACGACATAAGCGCCATTTAAGCGCATAATATGGTTTTAAACCATATTAATGGACCAAGACTTGTTACCTACTGATTTTAAAACTTATTTTAAACATATTGACAGTAGATACATGTTATAAACTCAGAATCCCAAATCATTTACAAACTATGTGTAAAATGACCAAAATGCCCCTTCGGTGCATGGTTTGGTCATAAAAGATAATTTACACATATAATTGATATCCTACTGAAATTATATCATAAATAAATTATTTTTTCCAGAATACTCATGATCATAAACTTAAAGTATATTCAAGTTCCTTTTATATGATATGAAATTACCAAAACGCCCTTATAAGGCATAATTTCGTTTTAAAACCTTAACGGGCATACAAGTTGATATCCTACTGATATCTTAACTTATTTAAAAATATAATGGCATATAGAACTTGTCCATGACTTATCCGGTTACCCGATATCGCTAAAATGCGCACGGTTACGTATATGTAACCATTTTACGGAAATCAACCGAAACGGGTTTAACCTTGTCATTTAAGTCTCAAAATCCAGAATGTTTATAGTTTACCCATATTATACAAGTCAAGGTACCTGTTGGGATTAAACTACATTATATCCAATCATCGTTTAATCGAGCGTTATATGTAATGATCATGTACACTATTCGGTTTATAAGACTGTTAGTATTTAATTGGCTAGCTTATGCCATAATCCAGACTAGAGCCTTGCCGGTAAATGCTATCTGCACTTGGTACTTTTGTATACAGCTGAGTTATTTAAAATAAAAGAAGAAGACTAGCTCAGGTAAATACTCTCGACTTATTTTCCCTATACCGGCTTGGGATACAGTAAATTATTACCGCTTGGTCCAAAATGGGGTCAATCGAATGCCCGTTTGTGGCTAGTAAACCCGCATATTTCGTTTTAATCAGTTTTGTTTGATAACTTAAACATCGGGGGTTAAATTACCGTGTCCTGGATATCCTCGGCTCCACACATTAGTTATTGACCACGACCTTAGCGCGGGGTGTAGGCATACACCTGACAGACGCTCATATGTAAATATTCCCAAGATGTTAGGGATGACTCCTTCGTGAGTCCTGAGTGGTGTGTATTTAATCATGTCTCGGTTTCTGTACTGGACCCTGTATGTATTGACAAACATGTGAATCTGATACAAGGTTGCAAGGTCAACTTTCCCAAGTTAATAAAAGATTTTGTGCTGTTTTGCACTTAAAAACCATTTAAAATTTTTCAAAACGAGTCAGTTGGGTGTATTTACCAGCGTAAGCTGACGTATCGTCCAAAGGCTAAACTGCAGGTACAATACGAAATAGCTCGGAAGCTGCTCGGTAGTGAATAAGAGGATCTTGCAAATCCTTAGATCTGCCCTAAAGTCTATTTTATATTCTTTCTTGTACATTTTTATGATCCGCCTGTGGATCTTCTATTACAAGCCTGTATATTATTTTATTTTGAACAATCGGTTTGTAATAGTAATTTTACTCCAAGACTTCCACTATGCCATGTTTAATTGACAATGATGTTATCAACTTACGTCACGATACTCCCGAGCCGGGCCCACCGGTGTATGGATTTCGGGTTGGAAATCCGGGGTGTGACATTAATGAACTTGTTTGTACTTGTGTATCTGATTTTAGCTGGAGTGAGGGCCACATAGACCCAGATACACCGCATCGTGGTGCGGGTGACGGTGGTTCTACGATGATTGAACCACTTCGCCTTCAATGTTGTTGTGGTGTTCCCTGAATCACCCCAACAATCACCACCCTCATCACCATAGAGTAACAACGTCCCCCCCTTCTTCGGTTTGCCATCACCACAACAGAGCAATGTCATCACCACCCACCTTCACCAAGGCTAGTATAATACTAGTTTGGTTCTTTTGATTATGTGTAATTGTTGATTGGTTATTTTGGTTAACTCGGTAATTACGATTCAAGTATGTGTAATTATTTGATGGTTATTTTGATAATCTTAACTTTTAGATATGTATAATTATGGAGTTAAGTTGATATGTATTTAGATTGAATGGTTCTTGAGATGAACAAGTCTATTGGGTTACTTGAATGCATACCCGTTTTGTTTATATGCATTGTGCATTACAGTTGGTCATAGTTTAGGTTTGATCATGGTCACAGTGCAGTGTTGGGTTGATTATCTGGTGTGCATCTAGTCTAAGTTGGTCACAATGCAGGTTTGATGAAATGAACAAGGTAGGTTTGCTGAAATGAACAAGGTAGGTTTGATGAAATCAACAAGGTTGGTTAGTAATGCATTATGTCATTTTGATGATTTGTTAGTCACATATGATTTGTTTGTGCATTAGGCATTGTTTATTCACGTGGCATGAGTTCACATATTGCAATAGAGTGGGTCAGGTTTAGTGATTGGTCAGGTTTGATGATTGATGATTTGTTAGTTCATGGTATGATTTGTTGGCATGGATTCACTTGTGCATTAGATTTGATTGCAATAAAGTTGGCCAGGTTCACAAAGTGCAGGCTTGATGATTTGTTAGTCCATTGTTTGTGCATTAGGCTTGGGTGCACACATTGTATATTGCATTTGGTTATGTTTGTTTTTAGAAATAATTGGTCACAAATTGCGTAGCGATCCATTCCAAGTTGCATTTGGTCACAAATTGCATACATATCTGTCACACCCACAATTTCCACTTGCGGAGTTTTACCGCGAGGCGTGTGAGCAAACCAGAATCTGAAACACTAGTACGTCGAACGACTCTATATGATTTGATAATACGTTTTCCAAAAATCATTTGATTAACCAATCATCGTAGATTTTAGATTGTCTTAGTTAGTTACCAAAGTTTAGCGGAAGCATTAGTTTAAGTGGTTGAGCGGAAGCATAAAAATAAACGCCAAAACAAATGAAAAACCCAAAACAACGTTTGTAAATGAGACTCGATAAAAGATGTCTTGTTCAATGCATGTGAGTGCACCTAGAGCTCCTAGCGTCCTGAGAAACATGTAAAGAAACAAGTGTCAACATTAAAGATGAGTGAGTTCACAGGTTTTCATAAATTCGTTTGTTCGGTTATGAGTTTGTTTCCCCCGTTATCCCTAACCCGGGATAACGATTTAGTTCCATTATTCCCAACCCGGAATAATACCGATAGTTCCATTATTCCTTAACCGGAATAATAATGATGTTGATTCCATTATTCCAAACCCGGAATAATAAGTTGTTGTTTCCATTATCCTCAACCCGGGATAACATAGTTGTTGTTTCCATTATTCCAAACCCGGAATAATAAGTTGTTGTTTCCATTATTCCAAACCCGGAATAATATAGTTGATTCGTAATTAAGTTCAATGTTAACATATATAGGTAGCTAGCCTAAAGTTATGTCACGTAAGTGTTCGCGATCGAAGCTGACTGTTGTGCCTCCGTGTTGCCAGGCCTATCACTGACCATGGCGAAGTTAGGCCGAATTATTCACCCGTTGACCATACCCGGTCGGCTAGCGCGACTAGCTCGGATGGGGCTTGTCGGGCCCAGTAGTACTACTTATAACTCCCCCGCTATTAAACCCAATACTAACGATCCGAGAGATTGACGAGGACTTAAGTGATATAGCTGCTTAGTGACCATAACATTACATTAACATCAACTTAGTTACCGAATAGTTATGTGACGTTAATTTCGTATAACGTAAAGAGATTGAGTTTGAAGAGTGTATACATGTTTCTCCCCCTGTTGTTTAAAAACCGGATAAAGTTAGGGGCCGTGAACTCACCTTTAGTTGCTCGGTTAGTGTAGCAAAGATGTTGTAAGGGATGGGACCGCTAATTGCGTCCTAACAAACCAATTGATTTCAAGTCAGTGTGTGAACACACCAATACAGATTCTACACTTAATTTACGCACAAAATGATACACACAAACAACATACCTAACAATCAAACATGCATGCAAGTATCCTCATGTGATCATAGTAATCAAAACAATTTATCATGAACATAATCCATTCCATGTAACACTTTGGTGCACACAATCACAAGTTATCAAATTTCAGCTTAATACTCATAATTCAGCTGTTTTCTAGGATTTTTATAAAATAGTTCCAACGTTCCAAAAGTTCCAATTATTTTACAGCAGGTGACATTTATAATGTAGAAATTTATATAAATTTTTCAAGTCCTAAATCTTTACCAATTAACCACAAATATTAATATACTAGGCTGCAGTCAGATTTGTCGCTTTCTGACTGCAGTCCACGGAAGAATTTATTTAAAAATCACTGATCGTCCAATTAACAAAATTCCAGTTGGTGTTGCCCGGAAATTTCCATACCTAGTTGCTGTACAAAATTCATGACTCGACTCCCTACTGATTATAAAATCCAACTCGAAAGACAACTAACAAAATTTCAGGATTTTCACAGCTTTAGTTACTGAACTTATTTGGCCATTTAAAAATATCAAACGACTTCAGAAAATTATGAATCCAGTGCCATTAGATTCGTTATTCAAATCTATACGTTCTAGACATCAGAAAATCCGTTTTTCGACAACTAATGACCGAGTTACAGCCAGATGAAGTCGGCTGTAACTATTACTCAGCAAACTGTTTCAGCATATTGTTACCATAAACTCGCATAAACCGTTCATATGATTAACCTAGGCGATCAAGAACCTGTTTCCTAATCATAGATCAATACATATAACATATCCATGCAAACCCTAATCAACATCTCTAGTTTTTATAAACAAATACAGCCTACGATTTCTGATTTTTGAACAAACATCCAACTTTCAATCTAGCATTAACAATCCGAAACAACACAATCACTTCATTCAATCATACAATCCGAAAACAACAAAATCAAAACACTTGTATTCCGAATATGATCTTGTAACATATGATAAATTCTAATCTTTTAATGATAAGGTAAACGAACCGTGAGTAAGATAAGGAACCGGTGATCAAAGATGCTTGCAACCGAGAAGATCCGTGACCGAGAAAGGAGGTTGTTCGCGACTGAGAAGAAGTAGTAGGCTGTTTTGTGATCGAGGGAGTGAACAAGTGGAAGAGATGGGCTGTTTGCGATTGAAGGGATGAAGGATCGGCTGCTCGCGATCAATGGAACAAGCGGAAGCTGCCGACGGCTGATTAGATGCTAGGGTTTTGTGTGTTGTGAAGAAAGACCCATGCATGTGTTTGTATTTATAGGCGCAAGAGATGAAGATCACGGTTTTGGCTTGAGCTCGTGGCCGGGGAACTTGGGTTGGTTCGGTTTGGGTTTGAACACAATGAGTTTGCGGTTTGGGCTTGATCTCGGCCGAGAGTGATTTGGGTTGCTCGCGGATATGGTCTTGGGTTTTGGATAGAAAGCATGGCCGAGGAGACTTGGGTTTAAAGTTTAAAACTTGGTTAACTCCTAGAGTCACAAGGAGTTTGAGGTTGGTTCGTGTCGCGGTTCGGTTCGTGTACATATTTGCCATGATTATTTTATAACTAACACAATCACATAATCGCACATCACGTATTCACTAACTCGTACACGTTTAATACATAGCATATAATTCACTCGACAAGTATTACGTTTAAGTTGTCCGAAAAAAAACCCGGGATGTCACATTATCCCCATGTTGAAAGAATTTTCGTCCCGAAAATTGAGTAAACGCGGTTTAGAATGTAGCGTACATGTTTAGAGTGCCACGCACAAAGAGTTAGTTCGTTTATGATGGTACGCGAAGTTACAAGAAGTTCCCAAGTGCCATGCATAAAGATTCCCAAGTGCCATGCACAAGGACTTAGTTAACAATAGTACGCAAAAGTATGAGAAATTTCCAGGTTGTCACATCATCCCCATGTTGAAAGAATTTTCGTCCCGAAATTTAGTTACTGGTATCGTTAGTTTGCTGCTCAGTTGCGAAGAGGTGTGGGTATTTGCTTTTCATTTGGTCCTCTCTTTCCCACGTGAACTCCGGTCCACGCTTAGAGTCCCAACGAACCTTAACGATCGGAATCTTGCTGTGCCTTCGAGTCTTGATCTCACGATCCATGATCTCGATAGGCTGTTCCACAAAGTGTAGTTGTTCATCCACTTGGATCTCATCCAATGGAATGACTAGAGTTTCATCTGATAGACACTTCTTCAGATTTGACACGTGAAATACGTTGTGAACTCCACTGAGTTCGGCAGGAAGGTCTAATTTATAAGCTACGGGTCCAATGCGTTTCAAGATTACAAACGGGCCTACGTACCGTGGGTTAAGTTTGCCCCATTTTCCAAAGCGGATTACACCCTTCCAGGGTGACACCTTTAGTAGGACGCGGTCGCCTACTTGAAATTCGAGCGGTTTGCGTCGTTGATCAGCGTAGCTTTTCTGTCGATCTCGTGTCGCCGCCATGCGGTTTCTGATCTGTACAATCTTTTCAGTAGCCTCAAGTATTAACTCAGGGCCTGTGAGTTGACTGTCACCGACTTCTGCCCAACAGACCGGTGATCTACATTTACGACCGTATAGTGCCTCAAACGGTGCTGCCGAAATACTCGTATGATAACTGTTGTTATATGAGAATTCCACTAAAGGCAGGTGAATTTCCCAACTATTTCCGAAGTCTACTACGCATGCTCTAAGCATGTCTTCCAAGGTCTGTATGGTCCTTTCGCTTTGACCATCAGTCTGAGGGTGATAGGCTGTGCTCATATCCAAGCGTGTTCCCAACGCTTTCTGGAGTGACTGCCAGAAGTTGGACGTGAAGCGAGCATCTCTGTCTGAGATGATGGATGTTGGCACTCCGTGCCGAGAAACTACTTCCTTAATGTAGATGCGAGTCAACTTCTCCATCTTATCTGTTTCTTTAATAGCTAGGAAGTGTGCAGACTTAGTTAAACGATCCACAATTACCCAGATGGTATCGCAACCACCCAAAGTTCGCGGGAGTTTAGTGATGAAATCCATCGAGATCTGATCCCATTTCCACACTGGGATCTCAGGTTGTTGGAGTAGCCCCGATGGCTTTTGATACTCTACCTTGACTTTTGCACAAGTCAAACACTTGCTCACGTAGGTGGCTATATCGGCTTTCATGTTGGGCCACCAATACGCAGCTTTAAGGTCTTGATACATCTTATCCGAACCCGGATGGACAGAGTATCGGGATTTGTGAGCTTCATCCATGACTAGCTCTCTGAGGTTTCCGTAGAGAGGTACCCATATGCGATTCATGAAATACCGGGCTCCATTGGGTTTTACTTCCCAATCGCGTTCCATTTTTCCCACCGATTCGGCCTTGATGTTTTCCTCCTTAACTGCTTCTAACTGGGCGTCGCGTATTTGTTCGGGTAGCCCCGAATGAATAGTGAGTTGTAATGCTCGTACACGAAGAGGTTTCAAGTGTTCCTTCCTACTGAGGGCATCGGCTACCACGTTAGCTTTACCCGGGTGATACCGAATGGCACACTCATAATCGTTCAAGAGTTCGACCCAGCGACGCTGTCGCATGTTCAACTCCTTCTGATCAAAGATGTGTTGGAGGCTCTTGTGGTCCGTAAAGATTGTGCACTTCGTTCCATAGAGGTAGTGTCTCCAAATCTTAAGTGCAAACACTACTGCTCCCAATTCCAGGTCATGCGTCGTGTAGTTTTTCTCGTGAACCTTCAGTTGTCGCGACGCATACGCGATGACCTTATCGCGTTGCATGAGTACGCATCCCAATCCCTGAATGGAAGCATCACAATATACTACAAAGTCATCTGTCCCTTCCGGCAAGGACAGAATGGGTGCACTGCAAAGTTTCTGCTTCAGCAATTGAAATGCTGCTTCTTGCTTGTCACCCCAAGCATACTTGATGCCTTTCTGGGTGAGGGTAGTAAGCGGTTGTGCGATCTTTGAAAATCCCTCGATGAAACGTCTATAGTAACCAGCCAAACCCAAAAATTGGCGGATCTCTGTCGGTGTCCTGGGTGCTTCCCAGTTTTTGATGGCTTCAATCTTGGCAGGGTCTACGTGGATACCCCTTTCATTCACGATATGCCCGAGAAACTGAACTTCCCGAATCCAGAAATCACACTTCGAAAGCTTTGCATATAGCTTTTCCTGTTGGAGTAATCCTAGCAGTAATCGTAGATGTTCAGCATGTTCTTCTTCACTTTTGGAGTAGATGAGTATGTCATCGATGAACACAATGACAAACTTGTCGAGGTATGGTTTACACACGCGGTTCATGAGGTCCATGAACACCGCAGGTGCGTTGGTGAGACCGAAGGGCATGACCAAGAACTCATAATGGCCATACCGAGTACGAAATGCCGTCTTAGCGATGTCCTCCTCCCTGACGCGTAGCTGGTGATAACCAGACCGTAAATCAATCTTGGAGTAGTAACTTGACACTTGAAGTTGGTCGAAGAGATCGTCGATGCGAGGTAACGGGTATCGGTTCTTGACAGTAACCTTGTTGAGTTCCCTGTAGTCGATGCACATGCGGAAAGTCCCGTCCTTCTTCTTGACAAAAAGGACTGGAGCTCCCCATGGCGAAACGCTTGGTCGGATAAACCCTTTTTCTAATAGTTCCTGAAGTTGGGTAGACAGCTCCTACAGCTCGGCTGGAGCTAGGCGGTATGGAGCCTTGGCGATAGGGGTTGCATGGTTCGCCAATTCGATTTCAAACTCCAGTTGTCGATGGGGTGGAAGACCAGGTAGTTCTTCTGGGAATACATCGGAAAAATCACGGACGACAGGGATGTCTTCTATACGTTTCTCGTCCTTAGGCTGTTCGGTAATCAGTGCGAGTAAAGCGAAGGAGTTCTTTCTCCGAAGATACTTCTGCGCTTGCATGTATGAGATGATGTTAGTGACGGCGCTTGCCTTATCGCCTTGTACCGTCAGGATTTCTTCGTTCGAGAGTGGAATACGGATAGTTTTTTCGAAGCAGAGAACTTCGGCCCGGACGCCGGATAGCCAGTCCATTCCAACTACCACGTCAAAACTACCCAGGGTAGTTGTCATCAGATCAATGGTAAAAGTGTGGCCCGCGAGTTTGAGTTGACAGCCGGATACAATATGGGTCACATCTACAGGATTACCATCGGCTAATTCTATAACATAAGGGGTCCCTAATGGTTTAGGCGTGAGATTTAGGTTCCTCCTAAAAGACTCAGATATAAAGCTCCTATCCGCACCCGTATCAAAAAGCACAGTAGCAAAATGTTCATTAAGGGGAAACTTACCGGTGACCACGTTCGAGTCGTTTCTGGCCTCTCCGCGGCCCAATGTAAATGCGCGACCTTTGGCACCTCCTGTGCCACCGTTTCCATTATTGTTGTTATTATTATTGTTGTTGTGGTTATTGTGGTTGTGGTTGTTCCCACCATTGTTGTTGTTGTTACGCAGCTGTGGGCAGTCTCTTTTGAAGTGAGCAGTGCTACCACACTGATAGCATCCCCGGTTAATACCCTGCTACTGACCCTGGGGTTGATTTTGATTTTGTCGGACATGATTTCCCCACGACAATCCTTTGCCGCATGTCCCATCTTGCCACATCGTTGGCAGCGATTTCCGGCACAAGGGCCGTGATGATGAAGATTACAGCGATTGCACTGCGGCTTTCGACCTACATAGCCGCCTGCATTCTGGTTGTTGTTGTTGTTGTTGGCGGGTTGATTTTGGTGACCCCGGTGGCTGTTGTAATGATTGAACCGTTTCTGGTTCCCCTGTTGCGGATGAGATGATGAAGACTGTCGAATAGTTGAGTCTTCAAACTTTCTTTGTTATCAGGGGCAACTTCAGTTGTACCCCGTGCTGGCAACTTCTTTTGTTCCACCGCCTTATCGGTGAGTTTGTGAGCCAATCGGATTGCTTGATGTTCAGTTGCAGGGTTACTGGCCATTACCATACCCTGAATCTCTGGAACCAGACCCCCGAGATAGAACTCGAGTCTTTTCTCCACAGTGTTGGCCAGATCGGGACATAGAAATACGAAGTCATGATGTTTTGCGGTGTAAGCTTCGATTTCAGATCCCACCATCTTGTGGTTCCATAAGGCTTGCCCCAACTGTTGCACTCTGTCTCGTGGACAGTACTCCTCTTTGATTAGGGCCTTGAACTCGGCCCGGGCCATTGCATTGGCAGCAATAAGTCCACGCCTTTGGACTTGTGCATTCCACCAAGTTAGTGCCCCATCTTCCAGTGTTGAGGCTGCATACTTGACCTTGTTGGCCTCCAGACAGTTGCACATTTCCAATACTGATTCAGATTTTTCGATCCAGCGGACTAGTCCTATGGGTCCTTCTGCCCCCGAGAATTTGCTTAGTTTCGCGTCGAGGAACATCTTGTAGGGGTTAAGACCCCCCCTCCTGCTGCTGGTTGGTTTTGGAAAACTGCCAGAGCAGCATTCACGTGTTCTTGGATCATTGCGGCCAATTCTTCGTTGACATGTTGAGGTTTCCGCGACGTCCAGTTGCCATTTCAGATAAACTAAAGAAAACAAAGCGGGGATTGGCGAGACGAGTTAGTCTTCTACGTCTCCATCTCCCAAGTTGCTATCGTTGCCGTCATCCCCCGCGGCGTTTCCAGCTTCTACAGCCGGGTCTTTCTCCGGATCCTCCTCTGGATCCTCCTCTGGGTCCTCTACCGGCATTGGAGGGGCCGGTGTTGGGGCAGGTACTTGATTTTGCTCTAGCTCCTGAATGTTCCAACTATTTTCCAGGACTCTGTCTTCGAGCCAGTCGGCTCTTATCTGCTCAGCACGCAGATCTCTGGCTAAGGTGTTACGAGCTATCTTACTCGTATGTTGCTCTTCCTCGAGCGAGTCGGTTTTACCTGTCAGTTGTCGGATCATCCATCCCTGTGCTAGGATGGTTTCCTGCATTCTTTCTAACTGTTCTTGTTGTTTCTGTATCATGTTTCTAAGTAGGTCATTTCCTACTTCTACAGAGTTAACCGGTTCAACCGGCACAACGATGGTTGGGCGTGATGACGACTCCTCCCCCAGAGCGAGCCTTTTCCTCGCAGCTGAGCGTGTCTCCACGCCATAAGATGGTAAGGGTTCCACCATAGGTGCCTTTCCTGGCGCTCTTGGTGGCGTAAGTTTGTCGGATGATGATGACGATGATGATGATGACATTGCCTGTTAGGTCGTGTAGTTAGTTACGAGTTGTTTTCATTTCTTATTATTAAGTCATAATCCACATAACACAGTTGTGGTACATCGCATAACAAGATATAATAGTTCGGTGCCAAACTAAGTCTAGTGTCGTGAAATCAGCTATAGTTTAGGTCTACTTCTAATGCAAACCTGGTTCTCTATAGCTAGTGGCTCTGATACCAATCTGTCACACCCTCAATTTCCACTTGCGGAGTTTTACCGCGAGGCGTGTGAGCAAACCAGAATCTGAAACACTAGTACGTCGAACGACTCTATATGATTTGATAATACGTTTTCCAAAAATCATTTGATTAACCAATCATCGTAGATTTTAGATTGTCTTACTTAGTTACCAAAGTTTAGCGGAAGCATTAGTTTAAGTGGTTGAGCGGAAGCATAAAAATAAGTAGAGAAACGGGCGCCAACACAAACGCCAAAACAAATGAAAAACCCAAAACAACGTTTGTAAATGAGACTCGATAAAAGATGTCTTGTTCAATGCATGTGAGTGCACCTAGAGCTCCTAGCGTCCTGAGAAACATGTAAAGAAACAAGTGTCAACATTAAAGATGAGTGAGTTCACAGGTTTTCATAAATTCGTTTGTTCGGTTATGAGTTTGTTTCCCCCGTTATCCCTAACCCGGGATAACGATTTAGTTCCATTATTCCCAACCCGGAATAATACCGATAGTTCCATTATTCCTTAACCGGAATAATAATGATGTTGATTCCATTATTCCAAACCCGGAATAATAAGTTGTTGTTTCCATTATCCTCAACCCGGGATAACATAGTTGTTGTTTCCATTATTCCAAACCCGGAATAATAAGTTGTTGTTTCCATTATTCCAAACCCGGAATAATATAGTTGATTCGTAATTAAGTTCAATGTTAACATATATAGGTAGCTAGCCTAAAGTTATGTCACGTAAGTGTTCGCGATCGAAGCTGACTGTTGTGCCTCCGTGTTGCCAGGCCTATCACTGACCATGGCGAAGTTAGGCCGAATTATTCACCCGTTGACCATACCCGGTCGGCTAGCGCGACTAGCTCGGATGGGGCTTGTCGGGCCCAGTAGTACTACTTATAACTCCCCCGCTATTAAACCCAATACTAACGATCCGAGAGATTGACGAGGACTTAAGTGATATAGCTGCTTAGTGACCATAACATTACATTAACATCAACTTAGTTACCGAATAGTTATGTGACGTTAATTTCGTTATAACGTAAAGAGATTGAGTTTGAAGAGTGTATACATGTTTCTCCCCCTGTTGTTTAAAAACCGGATAAAGTTAGGGGCCGTGAACTCACCTTTAGTTGCTCGGTTAGTGTAGCAAAGATGTTGTAAGGGATGGGACCGCTAATTGCGTCCTAACAAACCAATTGATTTCAAGTCAGTGTGTGAACACACCAATACAGATTCTACACTTAATTTACGCACAAAATGATACACACAAACAACATACCTAACAATCAAACATGCATGCAAGTATCCTCATGTGATCATAGTAATCAAAACAATTTATCATGAACATAATCCATTCCATGTAACACTTTGGTGCACACAATCACAAGTTATCAAATTTCAGCTTAATACTCATAATTCAGCTGTTTTCTAGGATTTTTATAAAATAGTTCCAACGTTCCAAAAGTTCCAATTATTTTACAGCAGGTGACATTTATAATGTAGAAATTTATATAAATTTTTCAAGTCCTAAATCTTTACCAATTAACCACAAATATTAATATACTAGGCTGCAGTCAGATTTGTCGCTTTCTGACTGCAGTCCACGGAAGAATTTATTTAAAAATCACTGATCGTCCAATTAACAAAATTCCAGTTGGTGTTGCCCGGAAATTTCCATACCTAGTTTCTGTACAAAATTCATGACTCGACTCCCTACTGATTATAAAATCCAACTCGAAAGACAACTAACAAAATTTCAGGATTTTCACAGCTTTAGTTACTGAACTTATTTGGCCATTTAAAAATATCAAACGACTTCAGAAAATTATGAATCCAGCGCCATTAGATTCGTTATTCAAATCTCTACGTTCTAGACATCAGAAAATCCGTTTTTCGACAACTAATGATTGAGTTACAGCCAGATGAAGTCGGCTGTAACTATTACTCAGCAAACTGTTTCAGCATATTGTTACCATAAACTCACATAAACCGTTCATATGATTAACCTAGGCGATCAAGAACCTGTTTCCTAATCATAGATCAATACATATAACATATCCATGCAAACCCTAATCAACATCTCTAGTTTTTATAAACAAATACAGCCTACGATTTCTGATTTTTGAACAAACATCCAACTTTCAATCTAGCATTAACAATCCGAAACAACACAATCACTTCATTCAATCATACAATCCGAAAACAACAAAATCGAAACACTTGTATTCCGAATATGATCTTGTAACATATGATAAATTCTAATCTTTTAACGATAAGGTAAACGAACCGTGAGTAAGATAAGGAACCGGTGATCAAAGATGCTTGCAACGAGAAGATCCGTGACCGAGAAAGGAGGTTGTTCGCGACTGAGAAGAAGTAGTAGGCTGTTTTGTGATCGAGGGAGTGAACAAGTGGAAGAGATGGGCTGTTTGCGATTGAAGGGATGAAGGATCGGCTGCTCGCGATCAATGGAACAAGCGGAAGCTGCCGACGGCTGATTAGATGCTAGGGTTTTGTGTGTTGTGAAGAAAGACCCATGCATGTGTTTGTATTTATAGGCGCAAGAGATGAAGATCACGGTTTTGGCTTGAGCTCATGGCCGAGGAACTTGGGTTGGTTCGGGTTGGGTTTGAACACAATGAGTTTGCGGTTTGGGCTTGATCTCGGCCGAGAGTGATTTGGGTTGCTCGCGGATATGGTCTTGGGTTTTGGATAGAAAGCATGGCCGAGGAGACTTGGGTTTAAAGTTTAAAACTTGGTTAACTCCTAGAGTCACAAGGAGTTTGAGGTTGGTTCGTGTCGCGGTTCGGTTCGTGTACATATTTGCCATGATTATTTTATAACTAACACAATCACATAATCGCACATCACGTATTCACTAACTCGTACACGTTTAATACATAGCATATAATTCACTCGACAAGTATTACGTTTAAGTTGTCCGAAAAAAACCCGGGATGTCACATTATCCCCATGTTGAAAGAATTTTCGTCCCGAAAATTGAGTAAACGCGGTTTAGAATGTAGCGTACATGTTTAGAGTGCCACGCACAAAGAGTTAGTTCGTTTATGATGGTACGCGAAGTTACAAGAAGTTCCCAAGTGCCATGCACAAAGATTCCCAAGTGCCATGCACAAGGACTTAGTTAACAATAGTACGCAAAAGTATGAGAAATTTCCAGGTTGTCACAATATCTAGTCCAAATTGCATTCACATATCTAGGATTCTATTTTGTTAATTGATTTGCATTCACAACATGCATTTGGGCATATTGCATTTGGTCAAAGTCACATCACCTTTGTTTATAGTCATTGTTTGTTCACAGTCTTGTGCTCATTGTTTGTTCATTAGGTTCAGTCATGTGTTTAGTCATTACTTGTTCTTTAGATTCACAATCTTGGCTTGATTACACTAAGCATTGTTATTTTATTATATATTGCTTAGGTCAAAGCATTTGGTCACATTTTTTATTGAAGTCGAAGCATTTGGTTATTATATTCACAGTCTTGGTTCATTAGGTTCACAGTCTTCGTTTGATTAAAGTCATAACATTGTTTAAAGTCATAGTCTTGGTTCAAATATAAGACTACATTGGTTGACGTTTGGACATAATTTTTTCCGAAAATGAGTCGGGTCAAATATAAGACTACGTTTTTAGTTGTCTATGTTTTACATAAATTTTGTTTGGAACAAGTCAGGTCAAGTATTATGTGTTTTCATGCTTATTTTTATGTACGTTTTCACTTAGTCTACGTTCTAACGTAAGTTTTGTCCGGAAATGAGTTGGGTCAAATATAATATAATATACTTTCATTTAATCGTATAAATTCAAGTTATTTTATGTTTTGACGCCGCCACAACACGCGATAAGTAAACTACTTGTTTATTCATATTCAAAGAATGATAATGTTGAACCATAAAATAATAAGGGGCTGTTTGTTTAACTTTTAATGAGATTATTAATGGTTTAGACCTCTTACTGGTTTAGCACTTAATGGTTCAGATTGTTTCGCAAGCAAATGTCTGAATGGTTCAGATATTTACCTCTGAATGGTTAAGCATTATACTGAGTTTAAATAATTAAGACTTATAATCTAGATTGGTTAGACATTTGCCTCTGAACGGTTAAACATTATACTAGCTCTTAAAGGTTCAGACCTCTTACTGTATCAACGCTTAATGGTTCGAACCTCTTACTGGTTTAACAATAAACCATTCAGAAGTTGTCAAATAGGCCTTAAATATATATTTAAGAGTAAATTACACAAATTGTGCTTTATTTATCTATTAAATTGCACTCTTTATCTTTTGTCTTCAAAAAGCACGCAAAATGCCCTTTATTTATAAATTTTGCACGTTCTTTATCCTTTATGTTAACTGATGTTAACTTGTCAATTAACTTAAAGCTAAAATGTTCATTTTGTCCAAATGACATAATCTAAAGTTTATTTATAAAGGACACAACCTATAATTTACTTAAGTTATTTTCTTTCTTTTTATGTATTTAATGTATCAATGATGTTTTATCGATTACTCTAAAATTTTATTAAGTCACTAATTAATAATTTTTTTATAAAATATATGTTTTTATGATTTATTTGTTTTTTGATTAATTTGTTTACTTTTTTATTTTGCAAATAATGTAATTTTTTATACAACATAAGCCGTAAGTGTGATCGAGTTATTTTTTTATCACTTTTACAATTATTATATACTATTTGAATGAAATTTACACCAAATAATTGAGAAAAATAAGCATGTTGTTCGCACGGGTCGATTTAAACTATGATGTTCTATAAAAATTTGAAATTTTGTAACTTCATTTTTTAAGCAACTAGTTATTTTAGACGTGTTATAAAATGTTTGACGTACATTCATCTCAAAATACAACATTGCAACATGTTTTTTTTAATATATGTTTAAACCGATTGTCGCAACGTGCTATCGACATGCTTATTTTTCTCATATTTTGGTGTAGATTTCATTCAAATAACTTATAATAATTGTAAAAGTGATAAAAAATAACTAGATCACACCAACGGTTTATGAAAAAACATAGTATAAAAGATTACATTATTTGTAAGATGAAAAGAGTAAATAATTTAATCAAACAAAAAATATTATAAAACATATATTTTTATTAAAAAACTGTTAAATAGTGAATTAAGAAAATTTTAAAGTAACCAATAAAACAATAATGATATATTTAATAAAATATAAAGAAAGACAAGAAAATGAAAACAAATAAACAAAAAGAAATTAACTAGATTACAAGTTATTTTCATTATAAATAAAGTTCAGATTACGAGCTTTATGCAAAATGGTTGTTTTACTTTAAATTAATTAAAAAAGTTAACATCAATTAGCTTAAAAGATAAAAAGTATGTAAAATTTAAAAATAAAGGACATTTTTCATGTTTTTTTAAAGAAACAGAATAAAGAGTGTAATTTAGTATATAAATAAAAGATAATTTATGTAATTTACTTCATATTTAATCATTTAGAAAATATAAAAAAAAGTTGATTATATTATATAAAAAGTAGTATAAGTTGAATTAAGCATTTTTTTTTAGAAAAATAGAAAAAGTAGTATAAGTTGAATGAGAGAGATTTGAAATTTTGAATATTCATGGCAGGTAAGATTTTTTAACACGAAACCAAACACAAAACAAAAAATGACTGCCCCTGCCTTTCGAGTCTTTTAGAGCTTTACATAAAAATCTAGAGAGAGAGAGAGACTTTTAGAGCGAGAGTGCTTGCTTTGCTGTGTGTATAATATACAAATAAACAAATACATATACACATATACATACAAACTTCTCACCTCATTTCAGAGATAGAGAGAGAAATATTCCAAAAAACTACTCTCTTTGCAGCAGCATCATCATCATCATCATCTTTGTGAATAATCTTCTTCTCTTCTTCTTTATCACCGTCTTCTTCTTCTTTTATTATTATTATTTCCGATCTGAATTAGCCGGTGGTGTCTGGTTTCTCCAACTTGTTCTCCTTTTTATTGATGAGAAGGAGATCGATTGGGCCTTGTAGTCATCGTTAATGGTATGTTCAATGATTATTGCTTGATTCTTTCTTTCTAAGTCAAATCTCTTCAACCATGTTTGAGATTTTGTTTTAGTTGTTTGTACGTACTGATTTAATTAGGTTTTATTTTAAATTTAAGTTGCAATTGCTGCTGCTATTTCTAGTTGAAGTTTTTAGAGGTTAGAAGATTTAGGAGCTAATTGAAGCAGAATCTAGGGTTTTGTGGCTCATGAAGTGTTCGGTATTATTGTGTGAAACACCTCAATGATTTGTTAAATATATGATGTAATTCAAACCCTAAGTCCAATTCTCCCAAACATTATCTTATTGTGAATTTTCACCCTGTAACATTATTATTATTTTCCATAAACTGGTAATGCCTATGTTTAGGAAGCGTAATTCAGGCATAATAATTTGGCTTCCTACTTAGTGTTTCTCCACTTTGGTGACTAATGAGGAAGAGAAATCAACAATTCAACGATGAGAGAACAAATTATATTAATATTATCCAACTCATCTTGCAATGAACTGAATATACTACAAACTTTGTTTAAGAACCCAAGGTTACAAACTTACTGTTATTAAAATGATATATTACAACCATTCGCTTCCTTGGCAGAGTACTTTTCATATAATTCATAGTATTCTATTGTTTTGAATTTCGAGAGTTTATTAAGTTGCTTTTGCCTCAAAATCTATCAGAATTGTTTTAACTTCAAACATCAACGTGTTTTTTTAACAATGGTTAATTATAGCGTTGTAATTAAATTATTCTAGGACATTCCATTTTGTTCTATTTTTGTGTCTAACAAAATAATACACTTGTAGGCGGCACCGGTTAATATTATTGTGGGGTCACATGTTTGGGTGGAAGATCCTGTATTAGCATGGATAGATGGGGAAGTGACCCGAATCAATGGGCAAGAGCTTCATGTACATACAACAAAGGGAAAAACGGTGGTTTTTATTTTTTATGTTACATTATATCCCTGGAAAACTAAATCAAATAAAACAAAATTTACAAATTTTTTAATTTACCAACCAACTTTAAGTTAGACGCAAGTCCGCAACATAGAAACTTACTTACACGTCAGTATCATATTAGTAACCGGCCTTATTTAACTGATCCAACTTCCACATCCTGTCCTGTCACATATGCAAAAAGTGCTTACGTGAAAGAAGACTTGAAAATTTATCCATTTACATGTTTGGAAAATGATATGTTTTCATGCAATCAATCATAATCATTGTAATTTTACTCTTTTTGGAGTTACTGCTTGGGTTTGACTTAATTTGACTGCAGATTGTTACAAATGTCTCAAAACTGTTCCCAAAAGATACTGAAGCTCCTCCTGGAGGTGTAGATGACATGACACGTCTTTCATATTTACATGAACCAGGTGTTTTACAAAATTTGGCCACCAGATATGAGCTCAACGAGATCTACGTGAGATATCAGACCTTATTTTTCTTAAAAACAAATTTTATTTGTGAAAATAAGAATTATTGGATTGCTGATAGTAGTTTTCCTCCTATGAATTTGTAGACATATACTGGAAATATTCTAATTGCTATAAATCCGTTTCAAAGATTGCCTCACTTGTATGATACACACATGATGGAACAATACAAAGGAGCTGGATTTGGTGAACTTAGTCCCCATGTATTTGCTGTAGCAGATGTTGCATATAGGTATGATAAGATATTGTCAATATTTGATCTTATAATTTAGTTTGCTCAGTGTTCAATTAACCCTTTCCTGAGCTAATAATTTTTTCAATATAATAAATAGGGCGATGATAAATGAAGGAAAAAGTAATTCAATTTTGGTCAGTGGAGAAAGTGGTGCTGGTAAGACCGAAACAACAAAGATGCTCATGAGATATCTTGCACATTTAGGTGGTCGATCCGGTGTTGAAGGACGCACAGTTGAACAACAAGTTCTCGAAGTAAGATTTGAATTTACTTTACTACCCTTGACAACTTGAGTCTAGTTAGGGCCGCAAACGAACCGAACTTGTGTTCGTTTGTTAAGAAAATATATGTGTTCACAAAATATATATGAAGACTTATCGAACGTGATTATATGTTCGTGTTCGTTTGTTAAGGAAATGATGTGTTCGTGTTCGTTTGTTGATTTTAGGTATCGAATGTTCATAAACGCTAATGAACACAAACTAATGTTCATGAACACAAATGGAAACAAACAAACAAAAACAAGCATTCATGAACCAATTATATAAGACACTGATACCTATTAGTTATCTTATTTGTCGGGATTTTATAGTTTTTAAATAAAACATAAAAACTAAAACCACTAATGAACTATCGAACACAAATGAACATACACGAACACGTTACCGAATGTTCATGAACATAAATGAACGAACCGGCCTCTGTTCACGTTCGTTCATTTAACTAAACGAACAAAATTTCTTGTTCGTGTTCGTTCATTTATTAACTGACTGAACACAAACGAACTTTCCGCTGGACGGTTCATAAACAGTTCGCTGAACGTTCGGTTCATTTGCAGCCCTAACTCTAGTTATTGAAAAGCCATGAATAAATTTGTATCTGTTTGCAGTCAAATCCGGTACTTGAAGCATTTGGCAATGCAAAAACCGTTAGGAACAACAACTCGAGGTTCATGATTGCTCTAGAACGTCAAATCTCTCTCTTTTTTATGAAACTAACTTTGGCATTGTTGATTTTGGCATGTGAAAAATAGTCGTTTTGGTAAATTTGTTGAGATACAATTTGATAAAAGTGGGAGGATATCAGGGGCAGCTATTAGAACTTACCTGCTTGAGAGATCCCGTGTTTGCCAGATATCAGATCCTGAAAGAAACTACCATTGTTTTTATCTTCTTTGTGCGGCACCACCTGAGGTATTTTACGAGTAAATTAAAAAGTCAGTTCCTGTAGTTTGGCGGATATTACGAAAATGATCCTTATGATTCAAGTATTGTTACTTATTAGAGCATTTTTTTCTCCATTTGCAGGATAGAGAGAAGTTTAAATTAGAAAGCCCACAGTCGTATCATTACTTAAACCAGTCAAAATCATTTGCGCTTGAAGGTGTAAACGATGCTCATGAGTATCTTGCTACCAGAAGGGCAATGGACATTGTTGGAATCAGTGAAGAAGAGCAAGTTAATATATTTCTTTTAAGTTATGTATATCTTATTATCATGTTTTCGGTTCTTACATTTCAAAGATTTTATCAGGAAGCAATTTTTAGAGTTGTGGCTGCAATTCTTCATCTTGGTAATGTCGAGTTTGCAAAAGGAAAGGAAATTGACTCTTCAGTCCTTAAAGATGAGAAATCTAGGTTTCATCTGAATGTGACAGCTGAATTGCTTATGTAAGTTTAATTTTTTATTTACTATTTTTACTAATTTAATGCATGATTTCTTGCGATTTGAATTTGATTTATACGTCCTGTGATAAAAAGGTGTGACACTAAAAGTTTAGAGGATGCGTTGATTAAACGTGTAATGGTGACACCAGAAGAAGTAATTACAAGAACTCTCGATCCTGAAGCTGCACTCGGTAGTAGGGATGCTTTAGCTAAAACAATCTACTCTCGTTTGTTTGACTGGTAAAATGGATCAAAATATGTAATTACATGAATTTATTATTTGTTGTTTAAGAATATAATGTTTAAACCTTTTATTTTGTAATCTAAATCTTGTAGGATTGTGGAGAAAATCAACAGTTCAATCGGTCAGGATCCAAACTCAAAATCACTGATTGGTGTTCTTGATATATATGGGTTTGAGAGTTTTAAGCACAACAGGTAGTGTATTATATTTGATTAAACTTTTAAGCTTGAATATGAAATTTGGGGTTACTATTATGTATATCCTTCTAAATTTCATGTTATCAAATTCACCCTTTCAAAATGCTAAACCTGTCATATTTATCCATTCCTAGTAAATTAAACAAAAACAGTTACATATAAAAAATGTTTCACTGAATAACAAAGAGAACGTAAAGTGCTTAATTAAAACAGTATTAACGTTTTTTTTATTTCTATTTGTTGATTTACTATGAAATGGGTACATTTGACAGTGTTAGTATTTTCAAAGGATAAATATAATATTATACAATTTAGAAGGATATATGTGAAATTTTTGAAATTTCAGATAGATATATCATATAGCTGCAGTTCCCCTTGAACTTTTAAATGGTGTTATGCTGATAATAGGTTTTGTTTGAAATAGTTTTGAGCAGTTTTGCATCAACTTCACAAATGAAAAACTGCAACAACATTTCAACCAGGTTAGATTTTGTCAATCAAACTAGTGAATTACATATATAAAATTTATCGTTGATTTTTATTTTTTGCAGCATGTGTTCAAAATGGAACAAGAAGAGTACACAAAGGAAGCGATAAATTGGAGCTATATTGAGTTCGTTGACAACCAAGATGTTTTAGATCTTATTGAGAAGGTGTTGTGTTGCATACCATTCTTGCTCATATGTACTCACCATTTATACATTGGTTCTTGTATGAAAACTAAGATTTTTCTTTTTTTGCAGAAACCTGGAGGAATTATCTCACTTCTGGATGAAGCCTGGTATGACCCTGTATTCTATATCAATTTTCCTTTTGTTTTTATATAGTAGGAATTTAAAAGAAAGGTTATATACAAAAAACAGAAATGGTTTATGTTCACAGAATGTTTGATGCAGCATGTTTCCAAAGTCTACTCATGAAACGTTTGCTCAGAAGCTGTACCAGACATTTCCAAAAAATAAGCGCTTCATCAAACCCAAGCTTTCACGCACTAGTTTTACAATATCTCATTATGCTGGGGAGGTATGTTGGTGATTATCTCATTAAGTATATTACATATTTATGGGATGGAGGTTAACGTTTATGGAGGTTGTGTTTGGTATGAGGTTATGGGAAAAGAGGAATGAAATGATGATGAACTAACTTTTGCCTTTTGAGGATGTCGGTTTTCAGAATAGATTTAATGCCCATAAAAATGTGAGCTCATGTTTTGGCAATTCATTTTCAATCATTCTCATCACTTTGCTTAAAGTAATTGCAGAATGCAGTAACCCTTTTTTATGTTATATTTAAATAAACTAGAATATTGACCCGTGACACACGCTACGGAGACAACATCACGTTTGTGACTTCGTTACACACTTAATGATGATGACATTAACGTGTGCTGGCCGCACATGACGTTAAGTGTTTTTGGCTTTGTTACACACATTACGTTTGTGACATTAACGTCATTGGACATAGATAACAAATAGTATAATGTCTCAGACGTTGCAGCGTAAAGTTGTAAAAGTAATTTAGATAGCTGGGCAAAGTCGTAAAAGAAATCTAGACATTAACGTGGATAGGCATAGATAAGAAAAGTAAAATATTGTGTCGCGCGTTATGGTGTAAAGTTGTAAAAGTAATTTAAATAAAATGAGGTGCCAAGTTATTAAGTAAAAAAGGTTGGCGGGTCAAAGTTTTAAGTTACCAAAAGTTACAAGTGAATGTGTAACTTACTATTGATGAGGGTTAATATTGTTTCATGTCAAAAGTTTGAGGGTGTGAAATGAAAAAAGCAAAACTTAATTGATATAGTAGTCTAGGGGTTAGAATGTTAATTGTGAAAGTAAGAAGTTAATGTATACCTGTAGTGATTCCTGACTGCAAACCAAACACCACTAAGCTTTCTCTTTGTAGGTGACTTATCTAGCTGATCAATTTCTAGACAAAAACAAGGATTACGTGGTGGCAGAACATCAAGATTTATTAACTGCCTCAAAATGCCCTTTGTTGTTGGTTTATTTCCTCCACTTCCTGAAGAGTCATCCAAATCTTCCAAATTTTCCTCCATTGGGTCTCGATTTAAGGTATAAGTTCCATTTTGACCTCGTCTATATGCAAAATTTAACACTTGCGTAAAACACATCTGACGAAAGATGAGTGTGTTCACTAATTGCAGCTGCAACTTCAGTCTTTAATGGAAACCTTGAGTACAACAGAACCTCACTACATTAGATGTGTGAAGCCAAACAATGTTCTTAAGCCTGCTATTTTTGAAAACTTAAACATCATCCAACAATTACGATGTGGTGTAAGTATTTTCAAGATTCTTTATGCTTAATCATCAAGTAAGCTTCTATGTTTTTACCTAGTTAAAATGTATAACATAATGTAGGGTGTTCTTGAGGCGATCAGAATCAGTTGTGCTGGTTATCCCACCAGGCGAACATTTGATGAGTTTCTTCTTCGTTTTGGTGTTCTTTATCCGGATGTCCTGGATGGAAAGTATGGGTTTATAGTCCTTTGTTTTCTGATTTTTCTTTTATTGTTTTAAATATAACTTTCAGTTTTCCAATAATGGTTTCTGAAATTGTTTTTTTTTTCATGCAGCTATGATGAGAAGGTTGCATGCCAGATGTTGTTGGATAAAATGGGGTTAAAAGGATATCAGGTAGCAACCTCACCATATTTTATGCAAAACCATCCCTTATAATATCGTTATGCATTCCATTAGTCTAGATGCTACACACATAGTATTTGTGAAATGTAAACTTGTGGAAACAAAAGATATAATTTTAACGACTTTTGCAGATTGGCAAAACAAAGGTGTTTTTACGTGCGGGACAAATGGCTGAGCTGGATGCCAGGAGGGCTGAGGTTCTTGGAAATGCAGCTAGAGTCATTCAAAGGCAAATGCGTACTTATATTGCACGCAAGGAATATATATTGATACGCAAAGCTGCTATTCAGTTGCAGGCTTGCTGGCGAGGTATCTCTTATTTACACGCACACTTACATATTCCTAAACTACATATATATTTATCTATCTGTACGGTTAATTACTTATAACTGTCGATTTCACCAAACAAACAAGCAAGTTTTTAATCCTGATACTGTGAATCATTTTAACTCGTAACGTTCTCTTAACTTGATCAGTGAAACTAAGTATTATAAGTTAAAAGATTTTATTTTATGTACTTTTAGGTCAATTACTCCCACTTTTTATTTTTTATCTTTTAGCTGTATTGGAGTTTGATTGATCTTTTCTATTATTCATCAGCTTTATCAGCTTGTAAACAATTCGAACAATTAAGAAGAGAAGCAGCAGCAGTCAAGATTGAAAAGGATTTCAGGTGTTTTGTTGCTAGAAAATCATATCAAACACTTAGGTCATCTACAATTAAACTACAAACAGGATTAAGAGCAATGGCTGCTAGAGATGAATTTAGATACCGCAAGCAAACCAAGGCTGCAATCTTTATACAGGTAACATAATCAACATGGATTATAACGACGTTAGTTCCAATAAATATTTGAGTTTTTAAGTTTATTTTTTGATGGAATATGCAGGCTCACTATCGTTGCTACAAAGCATATTCTTACTACCGGAGTCTTAAAAAGGCTGCATTATATACTCAGTGTGGTTGGAGGCGAAGAGTTGCTAGGAAAGAGCTTCGGGAGCTCAAAATGGTATTTAAATCCTTAATGAAAAATTTATGTTTTCTGATATCATAGATAGAATTGAACTATGCACCTTTTTTCTATTTTGGCCACCAACTGTGAGTTGGGTGCAAAATAGAAACCAACTTACACTTATTACCAATTCTAGCTGCCAACTTATATTTTATTACCGATTGTGGCACATGAATGACATGTTCAACCTATAGCCGCAACATTTTACTCTTCGCTGATTTTTTGGAAGTTGCTGACGTGGCATCCTATTTTTCATTTCAATGTATTATGGTACATGGCATCGGATGTGTCATTTAATAGTTGTTTTATATATTTACATAATTAAAGATCATTTTCTCAAATGTGTAAGTAAATTCATTTTTGCTTGTTTTTCAAAGAAGCAATTTTTGCATATGTGGCATCTAAAATGGCGGCTGAATGGCATTAACCAGTGCCACATCAGCAATTTACCTGTAAAATGAGGTTGGTCCCTAAGTTGGTTATAAAATTTAATTTGGTTTCTATGGGCGGTGGGCCTACCTTAAAGTCGGTTGCAAAATTTGAAAAATGTATAGTTCATTTATGTTTTGTTCCATTTGTGCCAGGCTGCAAGGGAGACAGGCGCTCTTAAAGAGGCGAAAGACAAACTTGAAAAGCGCGTGGAAGAACTTACATGGCGTTTGCAGTTGGAGAAACGACTAAGGGTAATTTTACTTAACCATCATTGCCCTTTGCCTCTATGATATCATGATTTTTTTTAATTAAAAACGTGGCTTAACTATTATACAGACTGAATTAGAAGAGACAAAAGCTCAAGAAACTGCGAAGTTGCAAGAAGCTTTACGTTTGATGCAACTCCAAATAGATGAAGCAAATGCTAAAGTAATTAAAGAGCGTGAGGCAGCACGAAAAGCTATTGAAGAAGCACCACCGGTTGTTAAGGAGACACCTGTCATAATTCAGGACACTAAAAAGATTGATACCTTGACTGCTGAGGTTGGAAGTTTGAAGGTAGGCACATTAAATAAATCATGGTTTTTTAGATTGTAACAAAGCGCAAATAAAATAAGTGATAATCAACATAATTGTGCAGGCTTTGATGCAAAATCAAAAACAGGAGATTGAAGAGGCTAGAAAGTCTTTAATAGAAGCTAATCTGAAGAATGATGGTTTAGTTAAAAAATTTGAAGACGCGGAGAAACGGGCATATCAGCTTCAAGAATCCAATCAAAGGTTTGTGGTCATAATTGTAAAATATTGATATTTAACATTGATTTTTATGTTTGTGATGATAAGTGTTTCTTTTATAGGCTTGAAGAAAAGCTTTTGAACATGGAGTCTGAAAATCAAGTACTTCGCCAGCAAGCGCTGACCATGTCACCTACGGGAAAATCCATGTCTGCAAGGCCGAGAACAATGATTATTCAGGTAACACATATGCTGTATTCAAATTTTTGTTTTAAGTTTACTTTTTGCTCAATTTATAGGTGTAATTATCTTTCTTTTAATGAACTTACAGAGAACTCCAGAGCATGGAAACGTTCAAAATGGAGAAACAAGGGTGGCTACACCTGTAAGGATTCTTTAATCTGCCTGAAATAAACTCCTTAAATATTAAAATGCTAAAAATGAATATTCTGTTATGTTTTGTCATGTTTGTTTAGGAGACAACACATGCTATATCCAATTTAAGAGAGCCCGAGTCTGAGGAGAAACCACAAAAGTCCCTTAACGAAAAGCAACAAGTGAGTGACCATGATCATGGCTTTAAGATTGTAATTTTAAAGCCAATTGATACCCTTTCGATATTTTTGTATTTTCTAACAACTTGATTTTCGTGTTTAGGAGAACCAAGATTTACTTATCAAGTGCATCACTCAAGATCTAGGGTTTTCAAGTGGCAAACCAGTTGCTGCTGTTTTGATATACAAAAGTCTTCTTCATTGGAGGTCATTTGAAGTTGAAAGGACTACGGTTTTCGATCGTATAATTCAAACCATTGCTTCAGCTATAGAGGTGATTTTTTTAACCAAATTCTGGTTTGGCTTATACTGACCATATAGTAAACTGAATTTGACTTTTGTGTGATGAAGGTCCAAGATAGTAACGATGTGTTAGGCTATTGGTTATGTAACACTTCTACATTACTGACATTACTTCAACACACACTTAAAGCAAGTGGGGCGGCTCATATGACACCACAAAGACGGCGGTCATCATCAGCTTCTCTATTTGGAAGGATGTCACAAGTATGACAATCATAGTATTTCTTATTTTTTTTACTAAAGTGTAAGACAGTTATAATGCATAAAACTTCTTTAAATTTCAGGGATTACGTGCATCTCCTCAGAGTGGGGGACTTCCGTTTCTGAATGGTCGAGTTCTTGGTAAACTTGACGATTTACGCCAGGTGGAGGCTAAATATCCAGCCTTGTTGTTTAAACAACAACTTACTGCATTCCTTGAGAAGATATACGGAATGTTACGTGACAATTTGAAGAAAGAAATATCACCATTGCTTGGATTATGTATCCAGGTAAATTCTTCATCTTTATGTGGTTGGTGTATAATCATCATCCAAAACTATTATTAATATCATTTAGTTTTTGGGCCTAAAGTATGGAAGTTTACTTATTGCAGGCTCCGAGGACATCTCGCTCAAGTTTAGTTAAAGGGCGTTCTCAGGCTAATGCTGTTGCCAACAAGCATTAATTGCTCATTGGCAGAGTATTGTTAAAAGCCTTGATAATTACTTGAAGACAATGAAAGCAAACTTTGTAAGTTCTAACCCGAAAAGTTAAAATCAGTCGTTTCATAACATTTTTCTTGTTTACGCTTAAAAACATATTTATGTCTTGTGTTTTTACTGGATTTGCAGGTGCCTCCATTTTTGGTGCGCAAAGTGTTCACACAGATATTCTCGTTTATTAATGTTCAACTATTTAACAGGTAAATGAAACATAAATATGAATGCTTTTTATCCAAATCTAAATGCTATATGAGTTTCTGACAGTTTTTTTTTCTTTTGTAAATCGAAGTCTACTATTGCGACGTGAGTGCTGCTCGTTCAGTAATGGCGAATATGTAAAGTCGGGGTTGGCTGAACTTGAACAATGGTGTGTTATGCAACTGAGGAAGTAAGCCTTTTTCCTGATTGGAAATTTAAATTATTAGTAAAGGAATTTCTTTTTACTAAAATATATTTGATTTTCAGTATGCAGGAACTGCTTGGGACGAATTGAAGCATATCAGACAGGCTGTTGGATTTTTAGTCATTCATCAAAAGCCCAAGAAGACTCTGAATGAAATAACAAATGAACTTTGTCCCGTAAGAGTATTTTAAAATTCAACATTTCAAGTGAATAATGATTTTTTTCCTAAATTATTCTAAGATTTTGTGTGTGATTTGTGCAGGTGCTTAGCATACAACAATTATACAGAATTAGCACGATGTATTGGGATGATAAATATGGTACACACAGTGTTTCTTCAGAAGTAAGTTGCTTTACACCAAAAGTTCTTTTGTGTTGTTGTTGTTGTTGTTTATTATTATTATTATTATTTTTCTTTACTGTGAAGTTTATTATTATTCCAGCATTCTAACAAAGGGCTGTTTTTGTAATTAGGTCATTTCAAGTATGAGAGTTATGATGACAGAGGACTCGAATAATGCTGTTAGCAGCTCGTTTTTGTTGGACGATGACTCCAGGTAAACGCTCAACAGCTTTTTTTTAATCTTTGACGAAATCCGTAGGGTTGACATTTTCCCGTTGAGACTTCTCACTGGTTTTTCGATTTTCGGTCAAATTTGTATGAACCTTAAAAGCTGTTATTTAAAATGGCTACAATTTTAACTGTTAATGCAGCATACCCTTCTCTGTGGATGATATCTCCAAATCTATGCCACAAGTGGAAATAGGGGATATTGAACCTCCACCGCTGATCCGTGAAAACTCAAGTTTCGTGTTTTTACATCAACGAACAGAATGATAGATGGAAAGAAGTTCCTTTTGATGTCGTTATGGCCGCATGCATGCATACCTGTGAATACTGCATTTTTTTGTTTATTTTGGTGTGCAATACCTTTTATCTTTTGTTCTTTTTCCAGGCAGTTTGGGTTTTTTAGTAGTGTCTGGGATTCAATTTATTTTGTGTCCCTCTTTGAACCTTTGGGTTGGTTTAGAAAGGGATGATTTTATTCATTAGATGTGATTTGGCAATTGATAATATTGCCGAAAGTGTGATGTTATTTAAAGGATGACGGTGATATTAGAGATGGGAGGGTGTATTTAGGGTTTATGTTTTTAGTTGCAAATTGTTAGGTTACAATTTGTGGTAGTGTCAACAAAACTGTATAGCTGCATTTTGTATACTGTATATGACACCTTCCCCTAAATATCTACTTTTTGTTGAATTTACGTTATCATACCTCTTTTTTCTCTTTCTTCACAACAAAACATATGTTTTTCTTCCTGTAGATGTTAACATATTTCATTAAGAAGTAGATGTATAAAAATTATATACCATTTAATTAATTTATTTGACATGGAAAATGCTAAAATGAGAACCCTCAAGTTGTAAGAATCATAACAACTATGTCTTTCAAAAAATATTTTTTTTTCAAAAATCTTAAAAAAAATTATTTGTTTCAGAAAAAAAATACTGGTGTTTATACAGAATTAATGCTTAGCTTACAAACAATTATACAGAATTAGCACAATTACAAACTAGTGTTTATAACCACTTCATACGTACATTACCTGAGAGTAGTGTTTTTTAAATCTCCACTTCACACATCAATTAGAATAAGAGTTTTTTATTTCTTATTGTTATGTCAAATCAATTTTTGTTAAATTAAATATTATTTTTTATTACTTTTTTTAACTCTCAATGAAATAAAAGCTCGGCTAATTAGAGTAACCCAAGAATAGTGGATCCAATGCGTCTGCAACCACAAACAAGCCTACCATCTCCATTTGCGTCTCAAATTTAAATCTTCATTTTCCCTCTAATACCAATTGAGTTATAGTTGTCAAGGCTGATTATACCTTATTAAATATGTAGTTTATATGAAGTTAACTATATGATTATTAATATTATGGCACTTCTATTCAAAAATAAAAGTAAACTAGATTTTTTGACGTCGCGCGATGCGGCAAAACCGAGCAAATGATAATGTAAAACAAACGTGATTTGAAAATAAAGCATGCTGTTTAGAAAGTCAAGCCATTAGAATAGTTAGTTTTTAATCGTACCTTTTATGATACAAAATAAATACTTTATTTTGAGTACAAGTTCGTTTTTGACAAAACTAATAACGGAATGTTAGAGAAAAAATTAAGCAAACTATGTATTTAAGTTTTTAAATAAAAGTTATAAACATAAATTATTAAAAAAATATCAAATTAGTTGATTAATTAATATATGTTCTAAAAAAGCAAAAAGAATTATTAAAAAAATGTTAGTAAAAATATATGGTTTTAAAAAGGATAAAAAATTAAAAGTTTGTTATTAAAAATAAATATAATATAATAAACTATTATAATATATTAATAAAAAATAATAAAAAACTATATATTATTATAAAAATAAAGTGACTATTTATCTCTTTAATCATCAACAATATATATATATATATATAATATATATATATATATATATATTATATATATATAATAGGGATGGGTTAAAATAGAAACCCCTTTATGATGCGGAAAATCGTATGAACCATCATCCACCCTAGATCTCTCATGTATGAGTGGTTGAGTGAATTGTTTACAATGATTTGTATTTTAGTGATTTTATTGATTAAAAAAGATAAATAGTACAAGAAGGGTATATTAGAAAATTTGACTTTTTTACTATTCATGTAACTTGTCAAACTAACAATCAAACATCATACACTACATCACTCTTCATTCAACACTAATCATGTTTATCTATTAAAAAATAGTTATAACACATGTTTTTTGTACAAAGAAATTACACTACATGTATAAAAAGAAAACATCTTTAATCTATCTTCATTTTTTGTTCGTTATCTTCGTCATTTAAACGTAAAAGCCCCAACACCTTACGAAAATCAAAGAAAAAAAACCAAGTGTTTACATTCACAAACATTTAAAGGAGCTCGGGCCGGCGATCAGGGGCGTAAGAAACATTTTTTTATCGTGTGTAGTAAAAAAAACATTTTTTTACATTCGCACCGTTCGCGATTTTTTTTAATTCGAAAACATACGAGAAACAATTTTTCCCACTACCTGTTGCGAGAACCATGAGAACTTCTCACATCCAATAAACACATCACATATAATTAATTTAATTCAAAAGGGTATTTCAGTCTTTTTCTCTCAATTTCACATCACCTCTCACTTATCTCTAAATACATCACATCATTATTTATATGTCTAACATAACAATATCTCTCTTCTTTCATCTCTTTTATATTTAAAATTGAGGAAAAAAAATCTTGAGTTTTAAATTTAAACACAAAAAATATTACGTAATTTAGAAAATACAAATGTATCAAAAATAATATCTATTTGGTTTTGCTCTATTTTCCCTAATTATGACATAATGTACTTTATATAATACGAGCTATATTTGTCTTATATGTTTATTATACAAAACTACCGAAAATGATATGTATTTCTTTTTGCTTTATTTTTCCTAATTTGACATAATATTCTTTACAAAACGCAAGCTATATTTGTCTTATATGTTTATTGAGAATTCTTATTTCATTCGTTAAAATTTGATGACTTCGCATTACAACTTCTTAAAAAAACATTCGACAACGTACGTAAAAAAAGTTTTGACAACATACTTAAAAAAAGTTTGACAAGTGTGCAAACATTTACACAAACTGAGTATGAGAACACCACTGTGTAAAAAAAATAAATAAACGTTTTGAAATATGCGTAAGAAAAGTTTTTTTATGCCCCTGGTCGCCGACCCAAGCTCCTCTAAACAGCATGCGTAAATCTAATTTTCAAACGTGTGTAAAAACAGAAGGCGTAAAACAGTTTTTACGTACGTTGAAAAATGTTTTTACGTAAGTTGACGAATGTAAAATATTTTTTTGTGCATGGTGTCGAATGAAAAAAATGTTTTTTACACCCCTGATCGTCGGTACGAGCTCCTTTAAACGTCAAACGTAAATCTATTTTAAACGTATGTAAAAATGGCACGCGTAAATGTTTAGTTTTTACATACGTTTGAAAAATTGTTTCTCGTAGTTGTCGAATGTAAAAAAATTGTACACGGTGCCGAATGTAAATTTTTTTTTTATTACAAACGATACAGAAATGTTTTTTTTACGCCCTTTATCGTCGGCTTGAGCTCCTCTAAACGTTTGTGTAATGTAAACGATCTGTTTTTTATCTTTGATTTTCGTAGGTGTTGGGGCTTTTACGTTCAAATGACGAGCATAACGAACAAAAAATGAAGATCAAAATAAGAGATTGAAGATGTTTTCTTTTTATATATGTAGTTTAATTTTTTTATATAAAAAATCATGTTATAATTAATTCTTTTTTAATAGATGAACGTAATTAATATTGACATGAAGAGTGATGTAGTTTATGATGTTTGATTGTGAATTTGATAATTTGACATGAATAGTACACAAATCAAAATTTTCAAAATACCCTTCTTGTATCTTTATTTTTTTTAATCAATAAAATCACTACAAACAAATCAAACTTAAATAATTCAACCTAAACCACTCATACATGAGAGATCTTGGGTAGATAATGGTTCCTACGCTTCTCGCATCTAAAGATGGTTCCTATTTTAACCTATCCCCCTTTCTCTCTCTCTCTCTCTTATATATATAATATTTAGCCACAATGTTTTAATTTTTATCAGTTGTGTTTCAAATTTTATGATTTTTTTAAGCATGGTGTTACCGTGCTTAAAATATTTGAAACATCATTTCTTGTACTATTATCATACGATAAATTAGTAACATTGTAATGCTTTATGGTGTAACTTATGCATAGAGAGTTTCAAAAAATTTTGATTAGCAATCAGTGTATGCCATATGGCATCCACTAATTTTTTTATCTTTACTACAAGATGTTTCTATATATACTCATCAAATTCAGAAACAGTATATGCTGGAGAGTTTTTCATAAAAAATTTTGATTTTTCACTTCAAACCCAAGGTTTTCATCTTTTATATTTTAGCCCCTTTAATATTTTTTTTTACTTTTGATCCAAAGCTTTTTTATTTTCAACTTTGGTCACCGTACTTTTTATTTTCACAAGTTTTTCGTTTTATGTTTCCTTTTAAATTTTACGAGTTAACGCGCCACAATGTATGTGTGGGGTTCAACGTTTTTTTCGTATATTTTCCCGTTTGACAGACCCGACGCAACGCGTCTATTTTTCCACGTTTGATAGATCCGTAGCAACGTGCGTGTCGTAGATCGACTTAGTTATTTTTTCTACGTTTTTATGGTTCGGTCTAATTTTTTCGCATTAACATGCCGCAATAAGCTTGCGTGGTTCAACATTTTTACGTCTGCTTTTCATTCGGTGTTATTTTTCATTTTTTTTATTTTATTTTTATGAGCTTTCTGATGTTGGTGGTCTTTGGCAGTGGTGTGACATTGGTGCTACTTGACACGGTTTTACGGACGTTTTTACTAATAATTTGTTTGGAGTTTACCCTATACTTATTAAGTTTTTTACTAATAATTTGTTAAAGTTACCCTATACTTCATTTACTTAAAAAAACAAAAATTTACGTGCATATTTTTATTTAAGTATTGATATAAATTTGATTTAGTTTACTTTTTGACGTAACTTTTTCCGGAAACGAATCAACTCAAATATAATGCATTTTCTTTAAAGAACCATTTTACGTGCATATTTTTATATACGTTTTGGTATAAATTAGAGTTAGTCTATGATTCGACGTATTTTTTTTTGGGAAACAAGTCATGTCAAATATAATATGTTTTCGTGCTTATTTTATAGATGTTTTGATTTTTTTTCGAACCTAGTGGAGTCAAATTGTGGTTTCCTTTTTTTCTTTTTACAAAAGCTATAATTAATCCCTTTTGATTACACGTATCAATTTTTTTCTTTTATACCCGTTACGTTTTCTATGTATGAGTCGGGTCATATACACGTATTAGTTTTTCTTTTATACCCGTTATGTTCTCCATGTACGAGTTGGGTCACATACACGTATTAGTTTTTCTTTTATACCCGTTACGTTTTCTATGTACGAGTCCGGTCACATATAATACGTTATAAACTTGATTCACTTTACGTTTTGATCCAATCGCAATGCTTATATAGGTTACATTGAGTTCAATTGGATACGTTGAAACACGTGTTTTCATATGGTTAACGTATCGCATAACATTTGGACTAATCGATTCAATGTGCTAATTATGTACCCGCGCCGCAATATGCGCGGGTCATATTGCTAGTTAAACATATATGTGACTTTTTAATATAAAGAAACATTATAATTTGAATTTTAAGATGTTTAAATATAAAGAAACGTTATAATTTGAATTTTAAGATGTTTAAATATATAGAAACATTATAATTTGAATTTTAAGATCTATATACATGTCCTGTTATTCAGATATGAATAAAACTTAAATGTGACTTTTTAAAACAGTTATACTGTTTTATCTTCCATTTATTTTATTAATACGAGAATTCCCTAGTTTACTTTATTTTTGTCCAAAAAAAATCTTTGTATCTGAGTTCCCGAGGCTTTATTTTTGCTTCCATTTTAATCCAATTGGAAAATTGGCTTGGAAATTTCTATTAACCTCACCTTTTTTTGTCGTCTCTTGCATTTAAATAAAGGGTATATTTGTCATTTTACGTATGAATAATCATTAATTTAAACGAGAAAGATAACAAAAAAAGGTGGCGGTTAACATAAATGTTAACTTAGTTTGGTAGTTTGATGAAAATGAAAGCAAAAATGAAATCAAAAGGGATCAAGTGTAGGTTCATCTATTTATCTTTATCTCCACTTTCAGTTTCTAGATGATTCTTTCATGACTTCTCTTCTTGTTGTTGTAAAATGTGTGTAGCTACCATTTTCGCCTACGGTCAGACTAGCAGTGGCAAGACCTACACCATGAAGGGAATAGCAGACAACTGCATCAATGACATTTACGCCCATATCACCAATGTTTGTTTCTTACTTGTAATTTTGTTATCATATCATTCACATATTCCTTTTTAACCTTCTTCTTGTTATGACTAGGCCACTGCAACTAGGTTTGTTTGAAGTTTTCGCTATCGAAATCTACTCTTGAACCGTGATTCTGGCGCCCTTCGTCTCTTGGTGAGCAATCCAGTTGTTTGTCGTGTATTTCTATTTTCTTTGATTTATATATTCTTCCTTGAATCCAGAAAGGTGGTACAGTGGTGGAGAAGCTGACAGAGGAGCTCATAAGAAATCTTAGGAGCTTAATTGCTACTTGTGAAGGTACTTGCCACTTGCCAGCTTAATTTCTTATGTGGAATGTCTTCATATCTCAAAATGCCCATTAAACACTTACCCTTGCTTCTCTTGCAGATCAAAGGCAAGTGGGTGAAACTTCTTTGAACGATCGAAGCTCAAGATCACATCAGATAATCAGATTGGTAATCTTCACAATTTACCAGCTTTTGCCTTTTCTTTTGTCTACGAGCCTTGTGTTAAACGCTTCATGCGAGGAAAATGGCAAGTTTCATATCGTTCAATTTAGGAGTATCTTAAGACATACACATATGACTATGATGCATAAATTTAATAGGTAAACATACAGATGGGATGTACTTGTGCAAATTGAGTCTCATTATTGCACTTTACCTCTTCATCTCATCGTTTAACGGCTTTCCTTTACAGACTATTGAGAGCAGTTTTCATGATGAATCAGGATGTGTAAAATCTCTCCTGGCAAGTTTGGTACGCAATTTAGTATTCTCTTTGTTATTGATTATTTTTGGTACGTTGATTTTAACCTCATTGGACTCTTGCAGAGTCTTGTGGATCTTGCTGGCAGTGAGCGTGCATCTCAAACGTATACTGCTGGTGCCCGATTGAAGGAAGGCAGCCACATAAACAGAAGCCTCCTCACGTTGACAAATGTGATTAGAAAGTTGAGGTATTGGATGAAAATGATATTATCAAATGTTGATGTCGAAGTGTCTTCTTTTGTGAAAATGCTAGTTAGTGAAATTAGTGTAAGTGTGTAACACACATTTTAAACAGAGTATGATAAACGAGTTTTCTTGTTATCCAGTGGGGAAAAGAGTGTCACATACCATATAGAGACTCGAAATTGACACGGATATTGCAGTCGTCATTAGGCGGGAATGCACGGACTGCAATAATATGCACAATGAGTCCTGCTTTGAGCCATGTGGACCAATCACGCAACACCTTGGCTTTCGCAACTAGAGGAAGGAAATGATGAGAGGGCAGATGATTTGGTGGAACAGTCTCCAATGCCACGACATCTGGTGTTTGAGGATCACAGAAATCAAATAATAATGTTGTGGCATTTGTGTCACGTGTCTATCATACACAGGACACAATTCTATATGTTGTTCAGAGGAGAAGCTGCTGATGACATATATGTACAAGTTGAACTTAGAAGGTTGACTTGGTTAGAGCAAAAACTATCGGATCTTGGAAACGCAAGTCCAGCTCTATTGGGTGATGAACCGGCAGGGTATGTCACATCAAGGTGAGTAGTTAGTTCGTTGGTTCTCCTGTGATTTGTTTGTATGTATATTTTAATGACAGGCATGATTTATCTATTTGGTTACTTGATGTGCATGAAACACAGTATTATGGCGCTAAAACAGGAGAGGGAATATCTGGCTAAGAGGGTGAGCACAGAATTAAGTGCAGAAGAAAGGGAGGTGTTGTATAAAAAATGGGAAATGGCGGTGGGAGGAGGGAAGCAGAGGAGGCGGCTGCAACTTGTGAATCGGTTGTGGACGGACCCGCTGAACCTGTCACACGTTAAAGAGAGTGCTGAAATAGTTGCGAAACATGTAGGATTTTGTGAAACGGGGTCCAAGGAGATGTTTGCACTTAATTTTGTAAACCCGTCTGACAAAAAGTCTTGGATGGGGGGTTGGAACATGATATCCAATCTCTTACATCTCTAGAGTTGGTGTTTGTATTCAGCGAGACATTTCTCTTATTGCTCATAAAGAAAGCATGTTTTTTTTCTTAGGTTACTACTGTTCCCATGAATAAAATGCACGATTGTTGTAGAAAGATAGGCAGGCAGACAGAATAAAAAGCTGGCTAGTTAAATGGCTCATTTCATTCTACTGCTGTTACACCAGAAACTAAGAGGCCCAAAGTTACACCAGAAAGCCACCTTATCTCCCCCCCCCCCCCCCCATCTATCCTCACTTCATTGACCAGTCAAGTCTAACAACACCCTTGACTGATTTGTTATAACCGGAAACATTTGATTTGATTGTTGCATTGTTTGTACCTCCACACACCATTTAGCCAATAGCCTCCCCCATGTACCCAATCCACCTGATTTCTTAGACCGGCGCCTCATTTTTCAATTCATGCTCCTACGGCCTACGTTACATATGCAACTAACAAAACGTACTAAATTTTACACTTACATGTGTATAACTAATTAGGACAACTAAGAATTATATTTTTGATAAAAACGACTGATACTATTAAGAAATTTTTAATAAACGGGTGATTTTCTACCACACGTATTGGGAAATTTGTATATACACAAAAAAGCGACCAAAGTATTAGAAACAAAATACAGATTAGAAAACATAAAAGCATAGGAAGAAAGAGAAGCAAAAATAAGTGTAAAAAAGAAGAAAAAAACGGTGTATAAAAGAGGTAAAAAACGAAAATTTGTATATACACAAACAAAAACAAAAAAAGCGACGAATGTAATAGAAAAGGTAAGATACAAATTAATAGAAGAAAAGGCACGGGATAAATGGTAAAAGGAAAGAAAGGAGCAAAATATGTGTAGAAAAGGAGTAAAAATAGGTATAAGAAACGAGAAATAAAATAAAGGTAAAAAAATAAAAAAAACAGAACCAAAAAATTGATAATGGGAAAAAATATTCATCAAAATAAATTCTAAGTTGATAATCTTTTTCTTTAGTTTTGTAAAGAATAAATCTAAATTGTATATAGGATATGTGACAATAAATCAATAAAATAACATTATTAATCAGTCATATTCTATTCTATAATAATAGTTTATTAACAATCTAAAGATTATAGAGACGAAGAATGAGAGAGTTTTATTCGTTTGAGATATCAAAAACTAATACAATGGCTATTATTTATAGGGCTCTAAAAAAACTATAAACACAAATGTGATACGAAGTTAATAACTTGGATAACCATTCATATTATATTCATAACAAGTTATAAATTGTTATATATAATACCTAGTTTTCAATAGAACCTTACACATTCTTAAAATAAACTCTAACTAAAGTATAATATTTATATTATTTTTGTTGCTGTTGTTGCTGGTATTTTTTATGATGCATTTATTTAAGATCACAAATTTAAAAGAACAGGGTTATCATTATATAAAAAGTAAGGCTTAATATTAAGCATATTTTGGATTTTGAAAAACAATAATAAAAAGATATATATTATTATAATAATAAAATTACTATTCATATTCATTCGCTAAATATAATTCTAAAGTGAACTAAGATATCCTTCTGTCAGAATATAAGCACGTAAACATTTTGGATTTTGAAAAATAATAACAAAAAGATATATATTATTATATATAATAATTATAAATTTATCTATATTTTTGATATATATATATAATTCTAAAGTGAACTAAGATATTTTTCTGTCAGAATATAAACACATAAACATTTTGGATTTTGAAAAGTAATAATAAAAAGATATATATTATAATAATAAAATTACTATTCATATTCATTCGCTAAATATAATTCTAAAGTGAACTAAGATATATATAATTCTAAAGTGAACTAAGATATTTTTCTGTCAGAATATAAACACATAAACATTTTGGATTTTGAAAAATAATAAAAAAATATATTATTATAATAATAAAATTACTATTCATATTCATTCGCTAAATATAATTCTAAAGTGAACTAAGATATCTTTCTGTCAGAATATAAAAATATAAAAATTTTGGATTTTGAAAAATAATAAAAAAGATATATATTATTATAATAATAATAAATTACTATTCATATTCATTCACGAACAATTTATATAATAATAATTATTATAATTATAGAATATATAATCTTAATTCAACTTCAGAATATAACATGTCATGTGAAGAAAATGCAAATTATAATGATATTCTTTCTTTTCCTAAAACAGCCCGCCAGGCGAAATTATTGTGCGCTCCGAATTCGAAAATATTACAAAGTGGGCCATATTTGGTCTCATACATTGGTGTCACACTTATAGTGGGATTATAAATTAACACAATTTTTTGAAATTTAAATGCAATTTTTGTTTGTTTGGGAATATAACTTGTGGAGTGTAATACATTCTTTAGTTTAGGTGGTGTAATTCAAATTATAATACTTTGATTTTCTAATTTATTTAATATGCTTAAAAATAAATACGTGGGCTTAGCTACAAACATTACAAATAAGCACCTACAAGGGTCCTAAGCCTAAGTTAACAAACATGAACGAGCATATACATGTATAATCTGTTACATATATGATAAAAGATCGAGTCTGGAAGCAGCTTCTCTATTCCCACGTGGTAGATGTAAGACTATCTACATCTTATCCTACTCAGACCTTACTTTAGCTTTTGCCATTAGTGAGATTTACTGATGAGAGGAGGATGATGATGATATATGATAAAAGATAGAATATACTCAAACAGAAGTGAATGTTAATAATCATATAAGCGTTATTGTATGAATGTGATTGTTATTAGTTCATGTTTGTTAAACAAAATATAAACTATGAATAAGAAAAGAAAAGTTTTTAAATATATTCAATTGGCTTTAATATATAGACTTAAGATCATTGAAATGATTAAGGAAGATAATAATAATAATAATAGGGGTGGTTGCCTGATTTCTGAACTTGTTTAGGAGGATGCCCAGAAACACAGGTGGAAAGGGGGTGGTGTATTTTTAATGATATCGATGTCTTGACCAAAGCTTTGTATGAAGATAAAACACACCCTACAATCGGGAATTCCACAGCCAGTAGTCGATCCAAAGCGGTACCATTTCCTGATACCAAGTCTAAATCCAAAGTCAACACTAACGAAGAAACAGAATTTGACGACAAAGCAAGAGTTGGAGTTGGAGTTGGAGTTGGAGTTGGACGGACTTGAAAGAAGAATCCGATTCTCAAGAAGAAAGCGAATGTTTAAATGAAACTGAATGCTCGGAGGTTAAAACTAGTTACAAAGAAAAGGAAAATCACTCAAATTAGATTACGATACCGAGACTGTCGCTGATGATTTCTTAAACATGCTTGGGATAGAACTCAGTCCCTTTAGTTTGACTTCCGAAAGCGAGTCAAATTCACCATACTAAGACAATTCGAGAAGGATTCCATGGCTAATGGTTCTTCGTTATTCAACTTCAATCTTGACGACGATGATATTGATATGTTAGGGTGCACACCCGAAGAACCGCCACGGAACAAAACGAATGCATCAATCTTAGAAGAGATGGAGACAAAATCTTTGATGTGTGAGTGGGGTCTAAACGAGAACGTTTTTCAGGGTTCACCATCAAGTGGGCCGGTTGACTTTGACCCATCTCCTGAAGGGTATTTTGACCTTCCTCCACTCGGGGAAGGGTTAGGCCCAGACCAGTAATGGAGGGTTCTTACGGTCAATGAACCCTGAGATTTTTAAAAATGGTGGGAACTTGATCATGCAGGTTTCTAGTCCAGTTGTTGTACCTGCAGAAATGGGTTCTGGAATAATGGATGTGTTGCAGTGTTTGGCTTCCGTTGGTATTGAAAAGCTTTCAATGCAAGCAAATAAACTGATGCCGTTAGAAGATATATCTGGAAAAACCATTCAACAAATAGCTTGGGAATCTACACCATCTTTAGAGGCCCCATACAGGTATCTTTAATTTTCTTATGAAACTATTTTTTTAATTCTTTGTGCTTGCTATAGGTAGCAATTACGGCCTGTTTTAGTGGGCGAAGTGGTAAAACTAAATAAAGTGGCACCGGTCAAAAGGGAAGGGTTGTGAACTAACCGAACGAACACGAACAAGGCATTAAGGAATGAACAAGGCAAGATTCATTACAAAAAGAGCCGATTCTTGGACAAAATGCATGCAGTGGATCACTTCAACGGACGGAAAACAGGTCGCGGATCAAGACAATATGAATTGGATGGGGTGGACCAAGAATACGTATCACTGGAGGATCTTGCTCCATTGGCTATGAACAAGATTGAGGCTTTATGGATTGAGGGGTTAAGAATACAGTCTGGCATTTCTGACAAGGATGCACCTTCAAATATAAGCCCGCAATCGATTGGTGAAATCTCAGCTCTTGAGGTAAAAGAGTAAATTTTGATGGGTCTTTGGGTTTGGAAGGAACTGGGGGATTGCAGTTGTTGGATGTGAAGAACAGTAGTGACGATGGTGGTAATGATGATGATGTTGATGGGTTTATCTGTTACTCTTGATGAATGGATGAGACTGGATGCTGGTGAAATTGACGATGGAGATGAAATCAGTGAAAGAACTTCAAGAATTCTTGCTGCTCATCATGCGAGTGATTTAATGCGTGCAAGAATCTGTAAGAAGGGATCAAAGAAAGGTGGGCTTTTAGGGAACAACTTCACTGTGGCATTAATGGTTCAGCTTCGTGACCCGTTAAGAAACTTTGAGCCGGTTGGTACTCCGATGCTTGCTCTTTTCGTCCCACCAAAACCAAAAGTTTACAGCTCAATTTTTTCATCGCCTGAAGAAAAAGAGGTGGATGAAGTAAAAGTGGAGGAAAAGAAAGAAGCTTTTATTGAAGAGAAGGAAGTTTGTGTTGAAGAAAGTGTTTTGGTTCCTCAATTTAAGATCACAGAGGTTCATGTTGCAGGTGTGAAAACTGAACAAGAGTCGAAAAAGAAGTCGCTATGGGGTTCAAACACTAAACAACAAAGGCGGGGTCACGGTGGTTGGTTGCAAATGGAATGGGGAAGAAGAATGCGAAACATCCGCTTATGAAATCAAAAGTGGTGGTGGTGCTGATAAATCCGGTGGTAGTTTGTGGAGTATTTCATCAAAGGGGAAGGTGGATCCACCTGTAAGGAACCCCAATGTCATCATCCCTAATGAAACAGTTAAGTTACCAAGTGGGGCCGGTTTTATATGAACTGATGATGAAGACAGTGAATCTTTTGGTAGCTCAATGGGTTGTGTTAGGTTGTTTATATCTCTTTTATGTCAGAAATAACAAGAAGATGCTGAAAAGGTGTTTGTTTTGTTGGAAAGCAATTGTTGATGGGTGTGATGTAGTTTCTTGTTGCTTTTGACCAAGGCCGCATGGATTATCATTGGCTTGTAATTTATCGATTTTGACCGAATGTAATTTCTTATGCTTGTGATTCAAACTCAGAATTTATTTGATTTGTTTTTACCTTGTTTGTGATGTATATTTAATAATCACTACAATGTTTAGTAGTTTTTTCTATATAAAACGTGTATGAAACAATTTGTATCATATACATGCAGATAAACGTATCAACAAGTAAAGTGAATTAATTTTTCTTTTGAGAAACTTACATCGTCACTGTGCTCCAAACGGCTTGATTTTTGTTAACTGGAAGTTTAAACACTCGAATTGAATCACCATTTTCGTCGTTTTGAGCATTTCAAAATAAGTGACAACAAACAAAACAAACCCAAGACTGCTTCCAGTTCCAGAAGCATTTCAAAATAAGTGTGAGGTGAATTTATCCTACTTACAAACAAATGACTGCTTCATGTTATTAGTCAGGACCTTTTTGGTAAGTAAAAAAAAAGGACCACAAAATCTCATGTATATTCTGATCTGGCATCATTCCCGGTTTTGTAAAGCAAAGATCGTTTCGTCACAGTTTCGTCACAATACAAACGGCATTGGGTCACTGAATTTGTCATCAGGAAAGAAGAAAAATACCACTCTATCTTGCACAATCACTGGATTCAGAATCTGGAAAATTGCAAAACACTTTACATGAATTCATTTTCAAGTGTATTTTCAAACAATAAATATATTAGATCCTTCAAAAATTGCAACTTTTGAATGACATGGATTAGTATTATTAATCAAATACACTTTAACGATAAAAAAAACTCGTGGAATCAAATCAATACATTGTGCAGCAAAATGATGTTGGTGAGCCATTAGGTCATTTCAATTTCAAAGAGATTTTTGGTGAGTCGCATAGAAAAGACCAAAAAAGAGTTGCAATTTTCACAGGGTTAATTATTTGTAACAATGCTGAATAAATGCAGGAAAAAATTAACTTGGAAGCTTCTAACAGAAAAATAAGTTTTTAATGAGACACTCATACAAGATTTTTTTACTGTACAATTATTTCTAGCAATTGATATAAAGATTGATCAACGGCATACCATTTGTATTGTGGTGAGATTCATCCCCCTTTTCCAAAACATTTTGCTGTAAAAACGTCCCCACAGTTTTCCAGTAATGATCACCACCAGCCAGCCACGTGTCCATATGCATGCCAGTTGGGAAATCGACAAAAATACATTTTTTGTTATGTGCAGCTGCTTTTGCGTATAGCATCTCCATGTGAAATGGCGGAACCATTTCATCTCTTATCCAGAAAGGAAAAGAATTGGCTGTTTAATCTGTAAATCAAAGGTAAAAACTATGTAAGAAAACACTTATTAAATAATAAGGAACCACACAGAGCACAATAAGTATTATGTGCATTCACAAAATTCCACATAATCCTATTAGCTTTACCTGTCCAACTACATCAATGGTGCTCCAAGGTGAACGAACAACAAAATTAAGAATTTTAGGGCCTTTAGATGTGCTTCCTCCAATAAACCACTTTAGAAAAGGTAACAAAACTCCAGCCATATCAAGAATTGAAGTAAAAGTGTTCTCCAATATTAACGCAGCCACCTGCAATGGTTAAAACGTAAGATAAAATAAGTTTAAACGCAAACTTAAATATGTGTGTGTGTGTGTGTGTGTGTTTATAGATCATAAATGATAATAGATGTACCTTGTCTGGATTATTTCTGGTAACCACAGCACCAACGGCCCCACCAAGAGACCTTCCAAACACTATTATCTGAGAAGTGTCTATATCTGTTCTCTGGCTCAAATGATCTAGAGCAGCCTAGAATAAAAAGTAAATGCATTCCCAAAGAGTTTAAATACACTAACACAACAAACAGAAATTTATATTAAAAATATAATAACATTGTCTAGAAAGCTAACCTGTGCGTCCCGAGTTATTCCTTGTTGAGAAGGATAACCATCACTAGCACCATAACTATTCATTACCAAAACCCATGATTTTAGTAAAAATTGCAGAACAACAAGCTGGTAATATCATATGAAAAAAAAAGAAATAAATAGCACGAGTGCTGTCAGATGTTTCATAATTTACAAGGAGAACAAACCCTCTGTAAGAAAGCATGAAAACATTGCAATGCAGCTTCTGTAACATAATGCGCACCATCTCAAGGCGATGTGCAATATCTATAATTCATCAGTCAAGGCTTCGATAATCAAAGCTATTTAGACTTATGATGACAACAAAAGAAAGTCAAGTGATTAAGTAAATAAATTCAGGTAACATGTATTAAGAGGTGGTCAACATCAAGAAGGATACTTCCGGCATTTTCTTGGAAAAACAGAATTGTTGGGCCTGCGATTAAAAAAGCAACACTCTTAATCCCAGATTTGAGAATGGAAAAGGTTTGACTAAATAATCATCAATAGATTGCTAAAAGAAGGCAGATGCTCTCTAATGATTTATTTTAGTGAACATTATGGCTTTTTGTACAAGAAACTATCTGAATTTGCTTCTTTTTTTTTCTGATTAAGTTTCTTCAGGGCTAACTAACTGTAGAAGAAAATTGCCTATAACATGCTTCCACACTATGATCAAATATGTTAGCTGCAATCCATTCACCTCACATACATGTATCAGATGAAATACAGAGAAAATACCTAAATGCATCTTGTAAACCCAGATTACTTACGTCCAATTTTTGGTTTGAAACCCTGGCCTAAAAATCATATTCAACTCTTACCTGAATCATTCAGCATTCAGCTACTAAATTAACCTAGTCAATAACATAAATGTACAGTTAAACACCAGATTATCAACAAACAATACTTTCTGGAAAATCAAGGCATACTAATCGTGAAAACTGCAGACACTTTTGTATGCAGTTTCAGCCCTTCTGGACAAATTTCTGTTACAATTCGGTTAATTAGTCAGGTTGCCTAAATTAACATTTCTTGTTCCCAAAGTTGTAAAACCTAATCTATTTAGTATATATAAATGTGCAGGATTGGTTCCGCTCAGATCACACTGACCGAACTACGTAAATCTTGATTTCTGTTTTGTGCGTGTGATAGTTGGTTGTGATTTACAATCCAAAGATACCTAACACTAGTTCTAAGGATGAGATACATGGGCCTGAGTTTCCTAGATACAAGTATATGAGGTTATGATTATGTAATAGGTGGTGAGAATTTAGACTAGTAATAATCAATTTAGTTTTTTCCCAATCAATCGATCGAATGTATAAGCCCTAGTAGCAGGTCATCATCAAGATAAAAAACCCTAAATACCAAAATTGAAAGAAAACTAAAGTGAAAGGGGGGAAATGAGTACCTGTGCAATCGGGAGAGAACTTGATGAGCCAGGAGTGGAGGCGAATACCGTCGGAAGAAGTGAGCCAGACGTCTTCGAAAAGGAGGCGGAGACGAGCGGGAGTGATGGGATAGGACTTGGTGAGACCGGGTAAGACGGGGACGTAAACCAGCTTCTCCTGAAACGCCACCAGCAACGCCATTCCGGCCACCACTATTCCGCCGATGCCGTAGCTCAGCAAGCTCATGTACGACACCATCTCTCTCTCTCTCTAACACAGACACACACAGAAGAGCGAGTAGAATAGAATGATATGGCTGCCTTTCAGTTTCATTTGAGAATTAGGACCACCTCAACTAGGACCGGTTAATGAGAAAAATAAATAAAAAATAAAAAGACAAGAATTTTCTTTTATCTTTGTATTTAAAATTGATAAGAGTTTTATCTTTTATGTTCTAATATCCATCATGTTATGTTCTTTAGAACTAATTTAGTTTGTTTTTTCAAGTAAATGTGATCATGTTTAGGTCATGTGAGGGTAGATATGTCATTTAATATCAAACTCATCTCTCCCTCTCTTTTAAACAAACACCCTTCTCTCCCTACTCTATGTAATGTACATCCTCTTTCCACCACCACAAACTCCTTTCACCATCACTCTTCCTCTCTCTACCTCTCTATTTCTCTACACTACACAACCCCCACAACTACCCCTCCCCCCCCACCACCAGATTGCACCATTCCGATGGTGAAGACAGGAGACAAAGGGGATGGTTTGCGGCGAAGGAACAGCGATGGCGACGGATAGGGTTCCCAAGAATCAAGTCCAGTTGTGATCTTTGGTTGTCCAAATGTTAAAAACGAACATCAATCGAGGTCGAGCAGACATGTTAGGGTTCATACGAAAGAGAAGACACTAGAAACTTTCAACGGATCAATGATCACAATTGAACAGCGCCTTCATAAGCTACAACCGGATGCTGGACATGTTTCTTAAAACCCCTGGATAGAAAACCATCCAAAATTGGGTTTTTTTTTTGTTCTTTGATACTTGATTAGTTATTATACTTTTGTCAATTGAAATATGGATGTTTGAAGGATAAATTTGGTTAAAACATGGGTCAAGTGATGGTTTTATGGTGATAGTCGTGATGATGGTTGTTATGATATTGATGATTCAATGATGGTTTTATAGTGATGATGGTTATGGTTAATATCGGTGTTTGTTAAAGATGAGTGGTTGTAGGGATATGGTATGGTTTGTAGGTTGGGGTGAGTGGTCGGTGGCTAGGTGTGGGTGACCGATGGCTAAGGGTGGGTGGCCAGAGTTGATTTGGGGATAAACCAGTGAACTAGGGTTTGGGTGGATATAAATTTGGGGGGAATGGGAAGGGTGGGAGAAATGACTGATTTGCCCTCACGTGACCTGCATATGGTCACATTTAACTGAAAAAACAAATTGGGTTAGGCCTAAAGGATGTAATGTGATGGATTTAAAACATAAAGGATAAAACTTATCAATTTTAAACACAAATGACATCGTCTGAAAAAGGGTATAAAGATAAAGGACAATTCTTACAATTCACTCAAATAAAAAAATACACATCTATGTAAATCACAACTAGTTATTGCCCCGCCCGTGTTGCAGGGCACCAAGCCAAATATTTTTCTCTCATATCACGTATATCTGTGTTTCGGTTACTTGTACATACTACGTATAACACGATCTAAAAAAAAGTTAAATTGAGTCAACTGATTAAAATAAAATACTACCATACTTTTACTAAGAAAAACTAAAACGATGGAAATACTAAATTTTAAATTGAGGGCAAAATTGTGATTTTTCAGAACAAATGAGTGTGTGCCAGACAACTAAATCCATTCGTCGTCCGGTAGCGACAACCGTATTTTTTATTGGTACCGCAGTGGCCCTTTGGTTGAGTATTGGTGCAACATTACTATTGATAAATCCCTAACTTTAGATCTTTTTTAAATTGATTCAATTGTGAAATAATATATCACGACGTATGTATCTAGGGAACAATCGCTTCAAAGTGAATTTTCCCTAGATACATCTATTCAATTAAATTATGAATCTATGCTAAGGGAAAAATCGTAATTTAGAGCTAGGGGAAAAACATAATTTAGAGCTGATGACAAAATCATAATTGTATTTTGAACTAGGGACAAAAATCATAATCAGAAGAAGAACTGATGGCAAAATCATAACTTAGAGCTAGGGGCAAAAGCATAATTTTATTTTGAACTGGGGGCAAAAATGTAATTTTGAACTAGGACGAAATCTTAATTTTAGACTAAGGATAAAACCGTAAATTGGTTGGACCAATAGAAAGTGCCACACAAGTTGCCTGGCATTATTCCCCAACTTCTTAATGTATATGTAGGATAATATAAAAATAAAAAAAAATAAAATTTCTATGTATTACCATAATATTCTTGATTCAAAATCAAATACTTATAATCAGTGTATTACAACATATTCTCGATTCATAATCAAATACAAAACATCTAAAATGGGAGTTAAGGGGAGGGGATAATGCGATAGATAAACCAATATTTCGTGGTAATATGTGTAGCTACTAACCACGGTCATTGATGGGGAGAAGTTATTAGGACAACCTCAATTAGGACTAGTTAATGAGAAAAAAATATAAGAGTAAACTTTTGCTATATTACAAATTTACAATAATATTCTCGAGTCATAATCAAATACTTATAATCAATGTATTACAATAATACTCGATTGATAATCAAATACATAACATCTAGCTGTGTTGGCGCCGAGGCGGAGGGGATAATGTGGTAGATGAACCATTTTTTTGTGGTAAATATGTGTGGCTACTAACCACGGTCATTGATGGGAAGAAGTAATTCTTCATACGTGCTAGCCCGTTAGCAATAACTAAATTGAGATATTTTAAAGATCATTAAACAACAGAATATCAAACCTTGATAAGTCTTTTTTCATCCAACAATAAGACTAGTGGGTGTGGGCATTGCCCGCTTGGCGTTTTGGCCCTTTAACGCGGGGGCTCCACACCCGATACTCTAAGTTATGTGTGGTGTGGGCACCTACCCTTGGGTACCGTGTTGACTTCATCGCGATCCCACTTATCCTGCACCTAGAATCCGATCGTTGGTGTGATGTGGCCGTTGGGTAATTTGTTTCTATACCTTGTTTACTTATTACATTGACATGTTTAAGAAATTGAAAAAGATAATCTATCCATTTTTTTCTCTCAATTTTTACACAACTTATAATAACATAATTTAAAAAAAATCATATAATTATTAATACCTTATTATTAGGGTAAAAATAAAAATTTTGACAAAAATATTACATGGTATAACTCAACTAATATGTAAATACAATAGTGAATGGCTGATGGTCTAATTTATTGTAGCAAGCATGTCATTATTTTAATATTATGAAGTATGTGCTTTCAAACCAAAGTAGTAAACTACAAGCCACTTGTAAATTTATTTGGAAGGAGGAGATATTTCATAAGATGAATCCCGGCCAGAGGCTAGCTAGGAAAAGAAAGAACTAAAGACGAAGAGATATAAATACATAGATGCCCGCCATTTAGGCATTACGAAAGTACGACACACTCATAAATACCCCAAAGGGACCAATCTAATCCACTTGTAAATAGAGCTAAGCACCAGTCAGCTAAGAATGAACATCCATAGCTTACATCCCGGTCCATTAGCTAGTAACCCAATGGTTCAAACAGAAACGGTAATTTTATGCAAGTCAAGCCGTCAAAGTAAAGCAGCATACTTTTTACGTAAACATAAAACAACAGAAATGGTAAAGTTAAGCTCGACCAACGTCCAAACTTAATCAGTAACAAAGCCAAGGATGAGTTGCCCGCCGATGAACAACTGTTTCTCACCGGCCACGATTAGGATCGATCTCCAAACCCTCGTTTCCTCTTATCCCCCACAAGAACCCATGATTCATCATCACATGCTCACTTCCAGATGAATACGGGTCTGAACAATTCAAGAAGCGATGATTCGCTTTTGATTGCTGTGTTTTTTTGGTTGGAAGAAATCGCCCACCAGACCCTCTAACCCTGTTCAAAGCATGCTTATGTCGAGATTCATGAAGGTAAGGCTGCACACACACATATACAAACATCACTAAACGACTCTTACCAGATTTTATTTATCAATGAAGATTGTAGTTAGTAGTAGTAGTAGTACCTTTCGGTTTTTCACCAGTATGTTTTGAGCTTCAAGCTTAGCACGGATTGGTCTTCTTCTGAGAATACCATGATACTGTTTTGCATTCACGTAAATAGGACCATCTTCTGATAGATCTAGGGGCAGGGGAACTCGTGCAGGAGCTATTTGATGTGGAATCTGATCAACAACAACTTCATCATATCAAGTGCATTGCAAACCTTCTTTCATTGACATCAAAATAATTACAAACAAACAAACAAACAAAAACAATCTCAACTTATATAAAGATACAATTAGGGCTGCAAACGAACCAAATGTTCGACGAACAGTTCATCAACCATTCAGCAGTAAGTTTGTTTGTGTTCGTCGGTTTATTAAACAAACGAACACGAACAAGAAATTTCGTTCGTTTAGTTAAATGAACAAACATGAACAGATGCCACGTTCATTCATTTATGTTCGTGAACGTTCGGTAACGTGTTCGATAGTTCATTAGTGTTCAATAGTTCATGCCGGGGGTCTCACTGGAAGCAACCTCTCTTTTCCTACGGTTGTCTACATCTACCTTACTCAGACCCTACCTTAGCTTTGCTATTGGTGGGATATACTAGAGTATGATTATGATGATTCAAGTACTTCAAATTTCCGACTAATAAAATACTTAATAAGTGTCGGTGTATTATATATTCAGTTCATGATCGTTTGTTTGGTATCGTTTGTTTCCATTTGTGTTCATAAACATTAGTTTTCGTTCGTTGCCAAAATTATCAAATAAACACAAACGAGAACGAACAAGTTCATTTCCTTAACAAACGAATACGAACATTAAATCTCGTTCGGCAAGTGTTCATGAACAGTTTGTGAACACATATATTTCTTAACAAACGAACACGAACAAGGTCCCACATGAAACAGTTCATGTTCGTTTGGTTCGTTTACAACCCTAGGTACAATCTCTTTGTCCTTACATGACAGGAGCAAACATGGACAGGAGTAATGTAAGTTGACACATGGCCTTATCTGATTGTGAATTTGTGATCGCTTTGTATCAGACTCGGTGAGAAGAACTTACCATAGGGTGTGATCCATAGGCAGCGTAAAGACCATTCAAGTAATGATCAGCATAAGCATGTTGAACCTGATTTTCAATGCAAAAAGTTGTTAGATTATGTGAAAAATGAATTAAAAAGTGAGTGAAACATGGTAACATATATATACCATTGGGGTGACTTGATGATTAGTGAAGCCAAAAGTTGGATTTCCCATGAAAAAGAGTGGCTTCGTCTGAGCTTCTTCAAGCTTGTAGCTTTCATCTTCAAGATATCATGAAGTAATGAATACATTATTCAGGTATGATGTCAAGTGCCAGTAGTTGGGTGGCATGTTCTTTAATCTATAAGCAAAAACTGAACCACAAAGCTAAAACAAGCAATCTATTGATCCCCAAAAAAACATTATGTCATATTTTTCAAGCCATCACACGGGTGTTCTGTTGCAAACAGATAGTCGTTTTTTAGGGAAATATTCATAAAGACCACATTAAGATTATCAGAGCTGGGCATAAGAAAAAAGTTGTGTAATATGACTTGTCTTGTAAACTGCAATGTTAATAATAAGGGCTAGCTTGCCAAATATGAACAAGGTACCTGAGACTGATGAGATGCACTGGTTTTGGGCGTGAACTGCTCCATCATCATCATCATCATCATCTTTGTGAGATTGATAGGTAGATGAATCTTGATTGTGAATAATTTTTTGTTGAGTCAACTCATTAGCATCCTCAGAGACAAAAGGCACAGAAACCATCTTCAAGTTGAAGCCTAGAAATCGGTTGCAAATTGGCTGCTTCAACATGGAAAAGTCAGACACAAGAAGAAGTAAGTAAATTAGATGATAATATGAGTTGAATCAACCTGTTCCTTCATCCAATATCTTTGTATTTAGGAAGTTTCCATGATGATTAAAACCACTGACTCAAGAATAGTTGCAGGTTTCACCATAAAACAACAACCCTAATATGAGTAATGAAACACATGGTTATCTATCACAAGAGTAAGATGACTTAGCATAAACATTTATCACATTTCTGCAACAGTTTATAACTTAAATACACACATACATCATCTTTCACTAGAATACCAACAACATGTCCCCAATACAAGATTCAGATCAAAATAAGAAAATCAAACCCACCCCCATGAAGTATTGTTAAAGCATCCCAAGTTAACAAAAAAAAAGTAAGTAAGAAGGCGGATTGAAGGAAGGAAGGAAGGAAGGAAGGAAAACAGACAGAGGAGCATAGAAAATATTAAAAAGAAAGGCAGATAATAGAAAATATGAATGAAACCTTTGGAAGAAAGAGAGGTGTTGGGTGAAATTGGGTATGTCTCCTCCCTTGAAACCCTCAAATCATTCATCTGCTTCTGCTTGCCAAAACACTTTACTTTTATTTGTAATTACTTTTCATTATAATAATAATAAATAATAATAATATTATATGCCCCTTAAGGGAATTATAATATTTTTTAATATCAAATTGGATTATACTTATAAAAGAATTATTTAAGGAACTAGAGTTATAATGTGTTTTATTACAACTAAGCATTACGGTGGTTGTTGAAGTTTCAACTTTGAGTTTTTTCGGTGTTGAAAAAAAAAGAGAAAAGAAAAACACATGCACGTGTCATCAGACAAAACAAAATCAACAGCCATTGTGCATCTACTGTTATCATTATAAATAGAGTTAAATGCTATTTTAGTACTTCTGCTTTACTTAAATTATTTATTATAGTTTAAAAGATTTTTTAGATTTTTTTAATCTAATAATTTAATTTTTATATCAATTTACATCTAATCCACTAACTTTATCCAAATATTTTGTTATTTTTTTATGAAATAACCAAAATACCCTAGTCCTTTTTTAAATTAATATACATTTTTGAAATCTTTTTGCACGCTACTATCATGTATAAAGAATATATATATTTTAATATGCTCGTTTCTAGAATGTACTTTTAAAAAAAATTAATGCATGAAATCTATATACACACATGCATCATTGACCATTTATCTTGTCGACTTCTTCTTTTTTATTCAAAAAGGTATAATAGAAAGATCGTTGCTCATTTATCTTGTCATCTTCTTCTTTTTCATTCAAAAGGGTATAATAAAAAGATAAAAAAAATTCGTAATTATTGGTTACTTTTAAATCAACCATCTATTAACAGCCATAAAATTTTCGTACGTTAATATTCTTTTTTAAAATACACCATAAAAATGAGCATATTAAACATAATATTTTCTATATATTTGTTATTAATATTTTTTAAAATAATGTGTGTATATACACCAAACGAACATATAAAAAATATTTTCTTTATATACCAAAATAATTTTTTATATATACAACAATGTGTATAAAGAAAACTATTAATATTATTATTTAACTAGAGAATATATATAGTTTTATAATAAAATTATTAAATTATTATTTAATAGTGTGAAGACACAGAGAGTAATACGTGTCTAAAAAGATTTTCAGTTACTAGTATAGATATATATATATATATAATATTAGTTTAAAAGGGGGTTAAGGGTATTTTGGTCATTTCATTAAAAATAAACAGAAAATTTAGATGAAGTTAGTGGAGTGGATCTAAATTGATATGAAAATCAAACTATTGGATTAAAAAAGTCCAAAAAAATCTTTTGGACTAAAATAGATATATTTGAGGAAACCACGAGTACTAAAATAGATATTTTGAGAAAACCAGAGTCGGGGGGGGGGGGGGGGGGGGGATTATGCATCTATTTTGTTGATGGACTTGCTTGTGAGAAGTATGCAAAATTCTGTTTTGGAGTAGGAGTGCAACCCTCTCCCTCGTTGTTTCGGATGTGGCTCCCACCCTCAAACAAAGTCAAAACAGACTATTGTGTAGTCAGTCAGTCAGTCATCCATAACCAGAGCCTTTTAGAATATCACACTCCTCATTTATTTTGTGTTTTTTTATTCTTCTAATAATTTACTGAAAGGATTCTAACCATGATATGGAGGAAGGAGTATATATGATGATGAAACGGTGAGCAACAAAAAGTCTGCCAATAAAACAACCTCATTACTTAATGAAGGCGATTTGATTTTGATTCTTGGGATTTTGTAGTCTACAGTTGATCCTTTCAGACCACTTAAATATATCAGAGTAAACCCGATCACCTCCAAGCTCTTTTCCATTTGAGCCACCCGCTACGCGTATAATATCTTCTATTAAAGCATTATATCCACATGGGCCCCACTTTGGGTTCCAGAAGAGTTGCTGGTGGTGCATGATTGTACTCTCGTATATATGTTTTAATCCCCATGGCCCCCGCCAACCTTTTGCACACATGGAACCCGCACTCAAGGTGGGGACCGTTTCATCCCCCATCAACGGAGTAAACGCCACTTCTTAAGCAGCTCTGCTCATTGCCACCGTCCGCAGATGTATCAATCTGGAATGGGATATGACACTCGGCAGCTCGACTACTTTTGGTATCAATGACATCGTTGAATCCCATGTACGGGTCATCTTCATTGCATGTTGCAATGTTTGGAAACCGAATATATCCTTATCCAAAACACGGGTGCAGCCGCCCTACATAACAAGATATCAAAAACATAAGTGTCCATATATGGGCATGCATATAAGTTGCGTATCTCAAAAACTACAATAATATACCTCGCGACAGCAATATCCTTGGCTTCGCAGAAAAAAGACCTGCAACTATTTTTGGGAGGCCCAATAATGGGCCACCTATATTCATCACCGCCTTTATGTGCTTAGCACACCAATTTGGCCCACCACCGCCACCTAGTGGGGGTGGTGCTTCAGCCCATTTCATAAAATGCATAAAGTAAAGAGTGCCCATAGAATGTGGAATCACAACCACCTTCTCACCACTTGTGGCTACCATGAGTTCTATATTGCTTTTCATCCGGCTCAGAGTTTGATCTCGTATCTAATTCAAAATTTGGTAATACGAATAAGCATCAGTCGTATTGTAATTCGACATGGCAATTGGTAAAACATACATTATAAGAAATAACGTATATAAGGGTACCTCGGTATTTTGAAACGAAAGCCTCCAGTCATAAGCTGCCATATACATGTTTTTTTCCTCATATCCGATGCTAGCCAAATTTGCTATCAAAACTGCCCATACAAAATAGTCCTGCAGCAAAGTAATCAGCTGCCACTAGTCCAGAAACGGGTCGAATTCGTATACCAGGTGGGTCAAGCCCGGTTTCGTTATCCAATGACATGTGCTCCACCCAGCACAATGGCCTGCAAAAAACAAAATTACATCATCATCATCATCATCCATGGGGTCGATCCAAAGGCAAGCTCAGTTTGCTGCAACAGATTTGCGAATCAACCTGTTTTTTTTTTCTTTTGTACTAGTTATTTCAGGTTTGAGGCTATTCTATCATTAGCTACAAAAATTGGACACTTAGTTCACAATAGACGTCAATGCTGCGTATCAAAGAATGCAACGAACGATAATAACTCAGAAAATTGTTTTAAGAAACCAGTGAGAATCAATTAAACTTGGTGATTATTACATTATTGATTCATAGGAGGATCAACCAACAACCGTGGCTATTTGATGATTTACTGTCATTAACTTTTTTTAACCATTAAACAATCACATAACTATTCTAATAAAACATTATTACATAACATATTGATCGGGAATAGTAACATAAATATATAATACAATGTATAATAATAAGTCTTGATTCAACAATTAAACTAACAATTTGGAAAGCTAAATATTGTAATCTCTGATCATGAATGGTTTTCACCTCTAGGCATGCATGGTCAAATGTTAAATATATATATATATATATATATAAAGTAACTTTTATAGAGGTCACCGAAGGTGCCACCCCAAAGCTTCTTCCTAAACAATCCATCCATGCAGGGGTGGCCTTCCCAGAGCTCAAGGCCACCGGTGACAATGCCGGGTACGAAAACCACCGGATGTTTGGCCTTTAATCCTTGTTTCTGCAGTTTGACACCGGGGGGTCGGGTATTTTACCGGTTATAGCAGTGGTGACGTACTCCGGGAACGAGGGCGGCATGGCATTGTAAAGAAACAATAAAAACCACCAAATGGAACATATACATCCGATCAACCAACAGCAGCTGTCTATACACGACCATTTCTTCTTCTTCTTCTTCCTTTTCAATTTCGTAACCGCCTGATGATCAGTATTGCTCTCTTTTTCTGTTTTGTTTTTGGCGGTTTAGGCTGATCGGAATTTGTAGGTTTCTTGGCGTCTCCTCCACCACCACCTCCTCCGCGGGCCCTTCTTCTCCGCGCCATATCAGTTACTGCATTTATAGGTTTTGGGTGAGTAAGTTTTAATTTCTGGATCTCACTCACTTTATATCTGTCTATCTATTAAACCTTTTTACTAATTTATCACAAAACCATTAACTAGGAAAAATACTCAGTTATGGCATATTTGTTATTTTGGTGGGTATTTTTACATCTGGATACCCTTTTGTGGTAATGCAACTTATTTTGGTTGTGTTTGGGGGGTATATGTGAAATATGACTCTTTAATATTTTTAACTTTAATAGCTTAATGCTTTAGTCGGTTATTATTTTAATTGGTTTGGTTAATCACTTTAACCGGTTAGGTTAATAAGTAATTATTTTCAGTTAATTAATCGATTTTTCTTCTGTCTTTTTTTGCTTTTTTTTTTCAGTTAATCGGTCTACCGGTTAAGAAAACTGGGCGCTATACTAAATATATTTAACTGGTGGTTTAAATTAAACAATAACCGGTTAATATTCTATCGTTTTTTTGCCCACCTCTAGTTTGGGGACGTTTTGTGTATTTTACATCTGATGTCTTCTTCTTCCGGAAGATTTGGGGCATTTCTTTTGCGATATCTTGATCTCTTCTATGTCTCTCTTTCTCTCTCTGTCTCTCTCTCTTCCGACTTTAGACTTTTCTGTCTCTTTGTTCTGCCTGGTTGTGTTGGGCGACATCGGAGTTTTGCCCCATCGTTATCAGTGGCTTTACAACTGTCCATAGTGGCGGTTGATGATCTTAGATCTAGTGGGGACCATTGAACGTCTCTCGTCACCCCATATTTAGTAGTGTTTTGGGTATTTTACGCCTAATGTGTTTATCATCAGGAACATTTGAGGTGTTTCTTTGTTTTGGATTTTTTATGTGTATCTCTCTTTTCATTCTGGCTTGCATGTGGCGCCTCCAACAATTGTCGTTGGCTTTACAACCGTCCATGGTGGCACCGTTTGGTGTTTTAATAGGGAAAAGCAACGAATAGTTTTTTATGGCGTATTTGTTATTTTGGTGATAGATGTGGTGTGGACCGTTGAACATCTCTGATCATGCCGATGAAGATGATTTTGTCATATGAGGCTGTGAATGTGAGATTTGACATGTTACTTAAATGTAGTCGATGCTTTGTCGTTACCGACTGCCCTTTTAGGCTGTCCCTGATGGATGGGTTTTAGAATGTGAATTATATATGTTAAATGTTAGGTTTTATGAGGTTTGAGTGTTTAAATGTGTGGAATAAAGTAACTATGCGAGATTGATGTTTTGTAGGCTAAACATAAGGTTTGGTGATTGGACCGTGATCCGGTCAAAGATAAATTTATAAGCTCCTAAATACCTCAAACAGATAGTAAGTGACAGTCAGTGTGTTAAACCACAAAGAGTTTATGGTTCATGTCAGGATTCAGTTTATTATTAGTTTAAAACACTTTTTGAAGCTTGCTATGTGATTATTAGTTTGTTTAATTGAGTTGAAAAGAGGTCGGCTTGAATCAACAATTTACGATTACCAGGAAAATGGTTGTTTGATTATGAAAACTTACAGCTTTCAATTAAAAATAATAATTTGAAATAAAATTCACACCTGGTCAAAAATTACAATTACAGTCCACTTATTTTGCTAACAAGATAATCAAAGTTATATACAAGAAACGTATGCACCTGGTTTTGCTCATTCTTTAAGTGGTCCTCGTTCTTCAATGAAAATGGTCGTCCAAAGTGATCATGAAAGTACCTACAAGTCTCAATACTCGTGTAGAAGCAAGCTTCTCACAATAATAAAACTCTTCAGATAATTATTTTTACCATTTTTTTTATGAAAACTTACAAAGCCATTTGTTTTTTAACTTTGATTTTGTGGAAAGAAAATTTACAACAATAACAATCCTAACTCACTTTCGTCAGAATCACGGCGGCATTTAGCATATGCACAAGAGTATTTACCATAACAGGATTAGATAACCAAGAGTATTTTTGTACCTCCCTTAATATTCCAGCCCTTACTAGCTTCTCCATTTCTTGATAGGCAACCATGCTTCGTTCAGGAGCTAGGCTTTGCTTCTTCTGGGCGACATGCTTGTACGTTGGAGCTATGTTTAGTGCATGTTCTGCGATGTCTCGTGGTATACCGACCATGTCGTCGGCATACCATGCAAACACGTTTCTTGTTGTTTTGGAGAAGATCCTTTGTTACCTTAGGAAGGCAACCATTTATCCTGATTGTTTGCTCTGGATATGCGTTATTGATGCTTATTTCTTCCACTGGATCCCTCTATCGCTGCTTCCCTCCCCTTCTCCTACCTCCATTGAAGCGAACATGAGAGCTTCTTACGTTGGTGTAAAGGAAGTGATTCCTCTATCTGTTAGAAACTTCATCACACCATGTGCACTTGGAGACCACCGCGTCAAATGTGGATTTTCCTGGTCTCCCAATCAATATGTTATAGTTGGAAGGGGACCTTATGACTATGAATGTGAGTTCTTCAGTTCGGGAAAGGTCTCCATCCCGGAAGCAGACACTGAGAGTTAGCTTCCCAAGGGGTTGAAGTGTTTCCCAGGTTAAGCTTCTTAAGGATGTGTCAGTAGCTTCCATACGAGTCTGCTGCTCATCTTTGAGTTGGTTGAGGCACCTTCTAAGCATTACATTCGATGTTTCCCCCTGATCTGTCACACTCTGACCCACAGCGGAAATGGTAGTCGGGGCATGATTGGGTTTTTATCAAAGCTCATGACATTTACTATAAAGTTTCATATTTATTATTTCTTTTTAAAAAAAAAATTTCAATGAACATACAAACACCACATGTTCTAAACACAACATTCAAGAACTTTTTATTTTTCTTCTAAGGCAATTCCCTATGTGTTCCTTGCTTCAACCTGTCCACCTGTATCATGTGTAAAAATAGGGTTTTGGGTCAACAAAAGTTGGCGAGTGAATCTTATTTAAACATTTGAAGGAATTATTTATATTGGTTATTAAATAAAAATGTGCATAAACCAAATATGAGTATACGCGTATGTAAATCTAGACCACAAACCACATAATATCAATTAATGCACACACAAGCATGACATATGATGAACAATGAGATCAAGGCTCAATCAAACGGAGCCGATCTAATGAGCGCCTGATGCTCAACCCGTCTCCAACGAGGAACTGATGGGCCTAATGAATTATTTGCACGCAACTTGACAAAAATGTAAACATGCAATACAACAAATAACATTTACATCATACGTTAGATCATATAATGGTAATAGCACAAGTGTTTGAATAAACGAAATATATGAAACGACACATGATACACCCCAAAACATGAATAAAAAGGGGAATTTGTAAGAATTCACTCACACTGGGTGCGTTTTTCTTGATTGATGAAGAGTGCGCACGAATTGAGGATTTAACCGACGAAGAAGACTAACCTAGATAATAACGCAATAATTCGGTAAATATACAAAAATTAATATTTTGATTTAATACTTTTTGTTAGATTTTTAGGTTATTTTTGTGGTTTTTATTGAGATTTTAAAACCTTCGAAAATGTATTTTTAATTGATTTTTAACTAAAATATAAATACAAAAAGTAATATAAATAAATAAATTAAAATAAAATAAAAATTAAAAAAAACCTTGTCAGACCTGACAAGGTCTGACCGGTTCAACTGTGGTATTGGCTGCGTGTAGTGAGGCTCGAACTCGTGACCTCTCGGTTGCGTGCACGCAGCTCTTCCAACTGAGCTACGTATCTAACCCGTTAGTTTCTTGATTTTTATTATACTTATTTACTTGTTAGGTTAATTCAGAAATCAATTAAATTAAAAAGGTTTTAAATCAATCGAACCGGTGCACAAAACTAGTTTCGAACCCGCGACTTCAATGCTGTTTTGCACCCAGCCCAACCAGTTGGGCTGGGTGTCTAACCCGTTTAAAACAAACGATTTAGTTATATAAAAGTACTTGATCGAGTTCATCTTCTTCATGAAATAAACTCCAGAACATGAACCCGTCTGCTAACATAGTTAATCAGCTTTGATTAACCGATTTAAACAATTACATTCATTAACATCAGAAGGTTTTAAACAATTTGAAGAGACGATACCGTTTTGCGAATTCCGGCGATATTTGAATATTCCGGCGATAGTGATGATTCCGGCGATGAGTATTTCGAAACTAGTGGGTTTGCAGTGAATGTGAGCGAGTCCTAACTGAGTCTGAGGTTCACTATTTATAATGCAAGACAAGGCTCGATTTCGGTTTCGGTTTCAATCAAGAATCTTAAATGGTTCGATGGTTACGGCAGTTGCAAGTTACTGATTTCCTTTGATTGAGTTCGCGTGCATGATTTGAATCAGTTACAAAAAGTTAATTAAAAAAAAACGGATTTAGTGTCTTGATTGATTCAACTGCTTCTGGGCGGTTATCTTTTGAATTTCGATCGGGTTAATTTATAATATAAAGAATTATTTTATCCGAATATAACAGATGTTGTGTGTGTAGAGTGGTGGTGTGTTGAGTGTTTGAAATGGGTGGAGACCCGGGTTCGAAACCCGCGGTCAACACCTTTTGTTGTTTATTGTTATAATTTAATCTTTTTATTTAATAAACTTATCATCTTTGTTTTCATCATTTTATTATTATTATTTCATTTTATTATCCTATATATTTTTTAATATTACGAATTTTTAAACTTTTAACACATTATACGTATATTTAAATTTCTAAATGGTGCGGGTTTCAGAAACCGTTTAACTACGGATGTTACATGATCCATGTATACTGTATCGGTGGGGGAGCCTTCTAGCTCATCTTCCACGATGATAGGTGTTTCAAGCTTGTTGCTAGGATCGGTTGGGGGAAGCATATCAATTGGTGGTTCCAAGATGATGTTCGCCTTCTTTTTTCTTTGGTCCATCATTTACCCATACCACGTTGACACCGACATCTTTCTTTCCCTCATTCTTGTCTTTGATATCTTTTATAAGCCAACTCACCCGTTTTGATGTTATGGAAATCATGAAACTTGCTTGTGTCTCTTCTGCTTAAGGGCTTCGTAAAGGCCTTGGAGGTCTGAAGCTATACTTGACCTCCTCGGTTAACAATATTTCTTGAGGTGTCTTGGTTAGGGTAGTGAAGTTGTGTTTGTCCTTTTCGTGTCCCTTTGTTTGGACATGGCGAACTTCTTCTTTTGTCAGACCTTCTACCTTCATAAGGCCTGGATGGTCGTCTATCCACAAAGAGTTGGAATTTAGGTCTTTTTGCTAGGGACGCATGTACTCTCCAGCTTCCTTTTTCTTTTCTTTTACCTTTTGAAAGCTTCCTCCATGGTTTAAGGATTATTTTCATGGAATCTTATAAGGGGCTTCTTAGTTTTAATGGCATTCATAAAAGCCGAGACCCTCATCTTTTCATTGCCCCACTGTAAGTCAAGCCCTCATTCTTGAATCTTTCCATGAAGGTCTAAAGGTCTTCGTGGTCCTTTTGTTGGATATGGTGCATGACCGTGGCATCACTAGTGCATCTCCGTTGAGGGGTGAATTTGGTAAGGAATCTCTTGTATAATTCGTCGAACGAGGTTATGCTCCTTGGGGGTAATCAACAGAACCATAGACGGGCATGTTTGATGAGGGTTTACATGAACATATGACAACATTCAGTGTTGTTCCATCGTTCGACGGTAGCAACCCCGATGAACACTTGGAGATGTCTTCAGGATCCTCCATGCCATCATACTTTTGACATTCGAGGGCATCTTTATCTTGGTCTGGAAGACATAGTTAGCTATCTTGTCGGAGAAGCATGATAAATAGCTTGGTTTGTAAGGCATGGAAGGAACATCAATGCTTGTCCTTGCCCATACAGTACTTAGGTTAAGGTGGCTTAATCTTCCTTCCAAGTGTTTTTCTATTAGTTGTTGACTTAACTGTGCTAGCAAGGCAGTCAAGTGAGTCCGGGTCACGTTTGGTATGGGGAAGCCTTGGGTTGTGTAAGAAGGTGGTGACAGACTTACAACCACTGTGCTACTAGCTAAAGATAGCGACCTTAGGGCTTCTCAAAAGGAGGTTTTTGCCTGAGATGGTGTCGACTGACTTAGCTGAAGAAGCTATTCAACAGTAAACTCTGGGCTTCTTGATGGGACATAGGGGGAGCCCTGGTGTGTACTCTCTTGACAGAGCGAATCATCAGGCATGAAGTAAGGAATGGGGATCGAGCTTATCGTGTTATGGTTAACACTACGGGGAAGTGGTGCCACACAAAGGTGGAGGCATGGGTGAGAGGTGACCTCCGGTTCATCATTAGATAAGCGAACTCTTGACCCGTTTGTTCCGTTCTTCCCGGGCCTACCCATTCAAAAGCTCCCTTAGTTGCATGAAATTGTTTCTCACTCCTTCGGGAGTTATCTCCATCGTTTCTACTAGGAAGAGCGCTTCACTCGGTGAAGATGGGGTCACTCGTGTGAGAGGAGGTGTATGAAACTGTAGAACATCTTGGGTCGTGGTGCGACCCTAGGTCGTCCGTTCTGGTAAAACAGCTACCTACCCCGGGTGTAGCTGGAGAGCTAGAGGCAGTAGAGAACTCTTGGGATTATTTTTTGAAAGAGGATCCTTTCCAGCCATAAGAGAGATGGTAACTTAGGAACACAGACTGGACTACCGAAATTTCGGTTCTAAGTAGCTAACCCCCACGATGGGCGCCACTTGTTAAAACAACAAAAGTATAGCAGGGGGAAGGTCCAGGATCCACTCCAGCAAATAGCTTCTTATCAGAATCTACAAACAAAGAACACCATTAGCCTTAACGCGAGATGTAGCCTCCCGCGTTTCGACTCCAGCGTGAGAATCAGTTTAGGGTTTCTAAGAGTCAAGCATAAGTGTGAGAGAATAGTTTAGAGAGAGAGAGTAGTATGAGATACCTTTGGAGTTATGAGGATGCCCCCTTTATATAGGTAGAGGCCTTTGCCGTGGTGAAGCTCCTCAACAGTTTACCTTCTAATTATGGTAAGTTTTATCCTTTGAAATATTGCTTGCTTAAAATCGTGTCCAATAGTATAGTGACACGTGTTGTATTTTAAATACAGTCTATTAAAGACCAATAAGGACTAAAGGCGTCAACATACTCAAACTAAGCCTCTGAGTGACGGTCCGATGTCAACATGCTTAAAATTTGGCCTCTGAGTGACTGATATGTCAACATGCCCAGCCTCTGAGTGACATTGGAGTCAATATGCTTATAATAAGCCTCTGAGTGATCCTTTACGAAGCCCCTAACTCTCATATGAGCCACTAGTTGGACGAGAGGAATTAATTCTAAGAATACGTCAATGTTGGACAATGAGGGATTATGTAATACCTCGTAGAATTCGTGTTCGGTAATATACCGACACATGTACATACCCTCGGTGTCACACCCCAACCGATGGCGGAAACATCGGGATGAGATGAGCAAATTGTTCAAAAGCATCATAACACTATTGTGACAATATAAATTAAATTCAAATTTCATTGAAGGCTAAATTGTCATACAAAAATTCCAAATAATAGTCAACAATTGTTTCAAAACGACATAACATCAAAATAGATAAATTAATCTAGGCGTGTATCTAAGCAATCCTACTAGATTTCTTGCATCCTGCAACATGTATTAAAAGCGTAGATCAATACAAAAGTATTGGCGAGCATACAAGTTTGAAAATAAAATCTAAGTGAAAGAGTTTATTTCAATCATGACGGAAGTATAATAAAGCTGAATCGCATATATATGTAGACGACTCTCACATAATAATAGCATATAATTGAATACCTTAACTATCATGCAAAGTAACATAATCATAACAATGTCGTGAGAATACAAATTAAAACTAATAAGCATAAACAACTCAAACGTAACAAGTAGCATGTATAAAAGAGGTTAATCTAACACATAGAATTCACATAAGCGTAATTGATAACCCGTTTGGTATTGGGCACACATTTAATCTTGTTAAAAATAAATTTTGTAATTTATACATGTTTCACCCCAAAACGCGTTAAAGTGTAAAAAGGGGTCGGGTATGCTCACATTTAGCGAAGCTTCTCTTGGAACTTTCATGATGAGTCGATGGTTGAAAGATGGAATACGGAGATCACCTCGCATGGGTAAACGAAAGTTACAAAGGTGTTGTTAAAATAAATTTTCATTTATGTTTATTTTTTATACAATTACTTGAATCTGGTAAGTGTCGTTTCGTAATAAACATATATCGTTTAGCAGATTTTAACAAAAAAAACGGGCAGAGTTTCCTCTGTTTTTGGACGATCCTGACAATGCAAGTTGTCGATGTATTTGTCAAAATTCAACAATTTTATAACAATATATGTATGTACTTTTGTAAGGTTACCGAATACAAACGAAATAAATAATTTACGTTACGATGGTTGGAATTCAATTTTACGCTAAGTAATAAAAATTACATACACTAATATAATCAATATAATGAACTCAAGACGTTAAAATTTTACCGAACATCGAATCTGACCAGGTTGACTGGAGTTGACTGTTTGACCAGATTTGACTCGAGCCAAAACGAACCGAAGCTGCCGTTTGACTAACGTTGACCCGAATCCCGAAACGAAACCCGAACATAAACTGAGCATAACCCGAACAAAACTAACCCAAACACAAACTGAGTAAACCCAAATGTGGACCGTACCGAGTCTGACCCGAAACAAAGCCCGAGTCGCGAATCAGTCCCGAACCATAGTTTGATACTTCAAGATCAAACAAAGTGGTACTGAAAGAGAACCACCATCGCCACCGTCGGAGAACGGCTTAACCGGTTGCCGGAGACGCCGATCCGTCGCCGCGCAGACGCACCAGACCTGACCCGAAATAGACCCAAGCCAAACCCATCTCGAATCCGAACATGAAGTCTGAACTGAACCTGAACCACCGTCGCCGCAGGCAATGGCCGTCGGTTAACGGCTCAGTCATTCCCGTCTCTCTCCCTTCGATATATATATATATCTCTCTATTCTCGCTGTCGTGCGACACCACCAGCTGGTGGTGGCCGGCCGGTTAATCGAGGGGTAGGGGGGGTTGGTGTGGTGTTTTGAGGCGGAGAAAGGAGGTGTCAGAGATATCGGGTGAAGGGGGGTGTTGGTTCGCAGGTGTGGCCGGAGAAGGAGGGGGAGGGTCGGTCAGACTTGCTCCGGCGGTCAGAGCTGCGAGAGAGGGAGAAGAGGGGTGGGGCGGCTAAATGTATGTGGATGTTGTGTGTGTGTGTGTTTATTTTATAAGGTAGGGTTTAGATAGGATTAGGGTTTTTAGGTTGGTTTGTGTTGGGCTTAAAGCCCGATAGCTAGTTTCTAGGATACATGAATGGTCAGGTCAAGTTAAGAGTCCCGTGTTCGAACGCGAGTTTCGTATAAATGACGTATTATTTCATTAGTTATTATTATTATTATTAATGTTATCTTTATTGTTATTATTATTATTTATAAAAGAATGAGTAAATAAATAATAATAACAATGATAAAATTAGACAAAAAATAATTTAGCGGTACGACACACATTTTCTAAAATAAAATTTTACGGAAACGCGAGGCGTTACAGTCTCCCCTACTTTAGGGAATTTCGTCCCGAAATTCGTTCAAGAGAAAGGCTTTAGGAAGATGGCACTTCGAAGTATGTATGGGTATGATCGAGAAATAGGTGGTGAGTGATTAGAGTTTGTATTTAAACATAACAGTGAAACACCGAATTTCTCATGGCACGTTTCACGAGACCTTAGCAATATGGTATTAACACTTATATATAGGAAGTACCAGCGGCGTATCCACCATGTTCATACCATATTACGTTCGTTTCGCTAGTCGATGCCATGTTACGTTCCGTGTCATAATCAGGTTTGTTTGCGTATTACGAGTAAGACTGATAGCGTATATAGAGTCTCAAGTATGTAAGTATAATTGTATTTAAGTATGAGAGAGTATACTGTATAAGTATGAGTATAAGTGTAAGTGTGCGTATTCGCACATTCATGTACAATACAGTTGATATATTTTAGTTTAACCAAGATTAACGGATTACTGGCATGTGAATAAACAGGTCAAACCATCGTGTACTGCAATGTAGATTACCCATCATCGTCAAAACGAAGAGGGTGTAAAATAGTTTACTTAACATGACCTCAAGAATACGGGCGGACGTCACTCCTATAGCGCTACACAAGCGCTATACATGTTAAGGTGTGGCTTGATCAGAGTTAATGACGAGTCTACCACGTAAACATGTGAATAAACAAGTCAAACCATCGTGTACGCAATGTTGACTAGTCAATATTGTCGAAACATAATGTAGAATAGTTTACTTAGTATGAAATAGTTTACTTAACATGACCCCAAGTCTCAAGGGCGGTGCGCTACTCCTATAGCACTACGCATAGTGCTATACATGTTAAGGTGTGGTTTTATAACGAGTTTATCACATATAATGTTCCAGTAATCCCAAATCAAGTATGATGTTTAGTATGCACCTACAGAATCGTTGTGTAGTAGATTTAGTATAAATGCGAAGTTTGTCGTGCATAAATTCGATTTTAGTATAGTGTGGCGTTGAAAAAAAATGAAGGAATAAGAATGATATAGCATAAAATGTAAGATAGCATAAAAGAGAGGCTTGTTAAAATGTTGGAGTGTTTCGGTTTTAGAAACTTTGACTATTCCAAAGTGACTCGTAAATCCTTTCGAATTAAGGGGGCATAATTTGGCCTAATAGGTATAATACTCTCGTCGCCAAGTGATTAACGGTAGTTTACCCTTCCAGTTAGTACATGTCCCTAATTTGATCAAAAAATACGAAACTTTGGCGAGATTGAAAATTGAGGAGCGGAACCAGTCATCAAGGTGTGGATGTCAATCCTGGCTTGACAATTTCGTCCCCAAATTGTGGTTTATTGAACGTATCAAGATATAATCTCGAACCGTCAATAAAGATCCACTAGATTATGAAATGAAACTCCTATCAAGATATGGATATCACTCCTGACTTGATGGTGAATTTCGTGTGAAATAACATGTAAAACGGATTGAAACTCGTCACCAATGGCGGGAATCACCCCTGTATTGATGAGTTATTTCGATTGTGGAACACGAATATACTCAAAAGCGTGTATTGTGTTTCATGTCTTAGGAAAGACATATTGTAAGCTTTAGGATCAAAAGGGGGGGGGGGGAAGCATGATAGAAAGAATAACATTTTAGACAAGTATCACAAATGGTCAAGAGTATGGTACTTAAACTATATACTAGGTCGAACATGACAATTCTACCTAATTCCCTATAGTTATGGCTCAGATACCAATATGTCACACCCCAACTGATGGCGGAAACATCGGGATGAGACGAGCAAATTGTTCGAAAGCATCATAACACTATTGTGACAATATAAATTAAATTCAAATTTCATTCAAGGCTAAATTGTCATACAAAAATTCCAAATAATAGTCAACAATTGTTTCAAAACGACATAACATCAAAATAGATAAATTAATCTAGGCGTGTATCTAAGCAATCCTACTAGATTTCTTGCATCATCAGCTTTCCTGCAACATGTACTAAAAGCGTAGATCAATACAAAAGTATTGGCGAGCATACAAGTTTGAAAATAAAATCTAAGTGAAAGAGTTTATTTCAATCATGACAGAAGTATAATAAAGCTGAATCGCATATGTATGTAGACGACTCTCACAAATAATAGCACATAATTGAATACCTTAACTAGCATGCAAAGTAACATAATCATAACAATGTCGTGAGAATACAAATTAAAACTAATAAGCATAAATAACTCAAACGTAACAAGTAGCATGTATAAACGAGGTTAATCTAACACATATAATTCACATAAGCATAATTGATAACCCGTTTGGTATTGGGCACACATTTAATCTTGTTAAAAATAAATTTTGTAATTTATACATGTTGCACCCCAAAATGCGTTAAAGTGTAAAAGGGGTCGAGTATGCTCACATTTAGCGAAGCTTCTCTTGGAACTTTCACGATGAGTCGACGGTCGAAAGATGGAATACGGAGATCACCTCGCATGGGTAAACGAAAGTTACAAAGGTGTTGTTAAAATAAATTTTCATTTATGTTTATTTTTTATACAATTACTTGAATCTGGTAAGTGTCGTTTCGTAATAAACATATATCTTTTAGCGGATTTTAACAAAAAAAAACGGGCAGAGTTTCCTTTGTTTTTGGACGATCCCGACAATGCAAGTTGTCGATGTATTTGTCAAAATTCAACAATTTTATAACAAATATATGTATGTACTTTTGTAAAGTTACCGAATACAAACGAAATAATAATTTACATTACGTGTAACATCCGCCAAAAACCGGATTTACCAAACCCGCTTCATTTATCAACCGAACAATCAGTTAAAAATTCTGTCGCGCATTTAATGCCCAAATTAATTTTAAACGATACATAATTAATAAGTATATTAGAATATAAAATTTATTTTTGAAAATGTATTAAAAATAGCGAATTAAAAATAAAATTCTGCTGCCGGGTTTCGAACCCGGGTCAGCCACAGGTTACACAAAGCATTAACACACATCTTTACAACCGCTCCGCCACTTGATCATTTTGTGAAGTTCTGGGGAACAATTAAGTCATATGTGCAACTGAGAGTCAGCCCGTTACGCCAACTGAAACCGATATCGGCTTTCAAACCGACCAAGACGTTTGAGTTCTCGCGGAACCTTGATCATAACCGATAAAACCGATTATCTTAAATCAATTCAGACGTTAATGAACTTGAATTCAGGTGATGTTTGATTTTTATAACCGAAAACATTTATTCTGGTATTTCTTCAACAAAACACTCATTTCGCGATTTAATTTCATTCCCTGAGCTTCTAATTTCGTGTTTATTCTATTTTCTGGTCGTCGGAATTACTTTCTGATCATCGCCGGAATTTTCTGCAAGTCGCCGGAAAACCGAGACTCACCTCAAAACGGTAAAAATACCTCGACTTTACTGTTTCAGTCAATTGTTAGAACCTTACTAACATTAATCCATCACCCAGAATCAATCCCAGACGACGTTATCGGATTCTCTGTTTTCGCCGGAAAATTTCTGGATTTTTCGGAAACCCGCTGTTAACCGGTATGATCAATCAAACATACTGATAATCGTTACTCAATGGTTCAATTTCACATCTATTTCATCCAAACTAAATATTGAACTCGAACAGAAGGAGCTCCCAAAACAGAGCCGACGAGCTTCGCCGGATTTTCTGGAGAAGACGACTTGTTCGGTATTTTCCTTCCCAAACTCTTCGATTCAATACTTTCCAATTGTTCATCTTGTTCACTAACCAAATTAATCAATATCAGTACTTTGACCGATGTCTGTGTTTTGAACGAAGAAGACGAATTCAGATACGATATAAGATTAATTAAAAACAGTTTTATGAACGGGTTAGACACACAGTCTAGCGGTGGACTGTGTGCAAATAAACACATACACGTCGCGAGTTCGAATCCTGTCCCAACCTTATTCGCTGTAATAAAATGCCTTTTTGTTAAAACTGAACGGGTTAACTCCGTTAGATGTTAAGTATAATAAAAATCTGTATATTAACCAAGTTAGACACACAGTCCAGCGGTGGACTGTGTGTAACGTTAACGCACAGGTCCCGGGTTCGAAAACCTGTGGCTAACACCGAGTCGGGACATTAAAATCGTTTTTTAAAATAAATGATTTTCGGATTAATATAATTAGTATATAAATATAATTAAAAACAGAATTATTTCGGGTTAGACACGTAGCTCAGTTGGTAGAGCTGCGTGCACGCGAACGGAGGTCTCGGGTTCGAGCCTCACCCGGCGCATACACTTACACAATAAAACGGTCAACAAGTCAACGGTCAATCAACGGTCAAAAAGTCAACATTTTTTTATTATTTTTATTTATTTATTTTATTTAAAAATAAATTAAAAATACTTAAAAATAACATTTTTAAGGTTAGAAAATAGCCAAAAACTCACAAAAATATATACAAAAATTCTATTAAAGTTGTTAATAAAATCCATTTATTTACCTTACTTTTCATTATTAATTAGGTTAGTTGTTCCTCGTCGAGCAATCCTCTAAACTCGTGCGCATTCATCATCATTCACCGAACGCACCCACTGTGAGTGAATCTCTACAAATTCCCCGTTTAAATCACGTTTTTGGTGTGTATCATGTGTCTTACTATTTATTATATTTAAATCATTGTGCATACATCATATTATGATTAAATGTGTATCCTGCCTGTGTAAACGGTTTGTGTGATTATTGTGTAGAGTTAGTTTATTATTTCCAGTACATGCAATTTCATAGGCTGCCGCTCCCCATTACATTATGAGCTTGAGCATGTTCCCCATTACATTATGAGCTGTGAACCTGGCGTGCCAACATACGATCGGCTCCGTTTGATTGAGCCTTGATCGCACAGACATTTTTCATTTTAGTACATGCAATACGATCGGCTCCGTTTGATTGAGCCTTGATCGCACAGCATTTTATTTTCAGTTGATGATTGATGCTTGATCGCCATTTTATTTATGTATTTTTTGATTTGTATGTTGTTATGCTGTTGGTTTGTTAATGTATGTTATTGTTGTTGTGACTTGTTATTGTATGCTAATTGTTGTTAATGTATGTTATTGTTTGTTGTGGTTTGTTATTGTATGCTAATTGATGTTATTATATGTTTGTTTACATTTGTTCATATATGAATATTGCACGATTTTTCCATATTAAAAACAACCAGAAATAAATAATAAATGTTTTCTAACAAGGTTCACTCGCCAACTTTTTGTTGATCCAAAAACCATTTTTACATATGATACAGGTGAACAGGGATGAAGCATGGAAAACATAGGAAATTGCCTTAGAAGAAAAATAATGAAGTTTAGAAGGATGAATAGAAAATGTTGTATTTGTTTAATTATGATTGTATGTTTCCCTTTAAATTGAAATAATAAATATGAAACGTTATAATAAATGTCATGAGCTTTGATGATAACCCAATCATTGCCCCGATCACCTTTTCCGCTGCGGGTTGGGGTGTGACAGATTGGTATCAGAGCTTTTGACTATAGGGATATAGGATAGGTTATTAGACCCTTAGAGCCTATACTATAGTTGACTAGATTTTAATTGTTTATGTGGTTACATGCAAACTTATGATATTTATTTGTTTCATATTTATTACATACACAAATGCATGCAAACATTTCCAATATTACATTTTGTGATATATAGTAAATTATGCTCACAGTTGAACATACATACTTACATACATATTCATCATACATGTTACAATATTCACATATTCAAATTATCTTCATACTTCCGTTATTCAAGATTTTGTCGCATTTTTCATTTTTCAAATCTCATCAAAGTGAGTTCTGCGACGGGCATGTAGTAACTGTAAGGGTACAAGTACCAGTAGTCGGAACGTCCTGTCTAGGTTGGCATTCGTATAAATCCAATATAACGGACCAGTTTGCCTACCTGGGGACTAACGATGAGAGTACGAAGGACCTATTAGGCCAAAGCATGCCACACCAAACGTCGTTCGAACTAACCCCACTTTGAGGTGTCACCGTGTCCACACCTGGATACATTCCGAATATCATACGTTACATATTTCTCGATTTTCTCCGGGTTTTTAGTGTACGTAATTAGGCTAACACATGCGAACCATATGAAAAACCAGGTAATCATAGGGGCCCACGTGATTACGAAGGTGAAGTATGGCGGCATGCAAGGCCCATTTACGAGCAAAACCCAAGACATCCTATGGATGTAGTAGGTTTATTTTGCTATGTTTATTTTATGAATGTTCATTCCTAAATACGACACATGATCCCAAAAGCATCCAACTCATACTCTTGATATGTATTTCTTGTAGATGTCTTCTAGTCTCACTCGTAGGAAGATGAGAGCAAGAAAAGCCCGCGAGCGCATGGCTACCCTAATCGCTCAACAAATGGCTGCCGTAATACCCAACATTGTAATTCAAGTCCAACAAGCCCTTACCGCTAATCCCGTCAATCAAGAAGTTCAAAATATTGTCAACCCTTCCCCAAATACCACTAAATGCACCTACAAGCATTTCAAATCCTGCGACCCTACAAAATACGAAGGGACTGAAGGTGTCACCGCTCTTCTCTATTGGTTTGAAGAAATGGAAAACATTTTTCTAACTTGCGATTGCCCCGATGATCGCAAAGTGCGATATGGTCGTTTATTTGGAATAGCACTTACTTGGTGGAATACAGAGAAGGCTACACGAGGTGTTGAAGATGCTATGACTATGACTTGGGAAGAGTTGAAAGAAATCTTCACAAGGACGGTTTTGCCCAAAGAGCGAAATCAAGAAATTAGAGGATGAGTTCTATTCGTTGAAACAAAAGGAAGGCGACCACACTACCTACAACAAGAGATTCCTCGAATTAAATCAAATGGTTCCCAACTTGTTCACTCCCCACTACCGTTTGATCGAGCATTACATTCAAGGTCTTCCTTCAAAGATTCAAGACTCTGTAATAAGTACCACACCTGCAACCTTGGAAGCAGCAATGGAGATAGCTACAGAGCTCACCGAGAACCGAATCCGGAACAAAGACTTCAAGGAGGAGAAGAAGAAGGATAAAACATCGATTGAAACCTCCAATTACACCCAAACCGAATCCTCTTCTCAACCCATTTCTAAGAAAAAACGAGACGAGCAACTTTTCGCTGTCACCCAACGCAACCAACCAGCCTTACAAGTCATACCCCTCCAAGCCATCCCAATCACTCAAGTAGTGTCACACCCCGACCCGCAGCAGAAAAGGTGATCGGGGCATGATTGGGTTATCATCAAGCTCATGACATTTATTATACGTTTCATATTCATTAATACACTTTAATGAAGAATTACAATCAATATTACAACATGTCCTAAATATCAATCTAGGCTTCATTGTTTTCTTCTAAGGCATTTCCTATGTTTTCCTTGCTTCATCCTGTTCACCTGTATCATGTGTAAAAGGGTTTTTGGATCAACAAAAAGTTGGCGAGTGAATCCTATGGAAAACATTTGAACAAGTTTATTTAATTGATTATGAAATAAAGTGCACAACCACACATGAGTAAAAATAGATGTAAACTTATTCATAAATCAATTTAATATTAAACAATACACACATGAACAATAATGGATCGTTTAGAGGCACGCGTTGCTCAACTCGTCTCTCACGAGGAACTGATGGGCCTAATGAATGAATTGCATAAACATGATAATATGAAAGACATAACTACAAACAATATAAACTAAATGATACACACATGAACAATAATGGATTGGTTTTGAGGCACGCGTTGCTCACTCGTCTCCCACGAGGAACTAATGGGCTTAATGAATGAATTTCATATAAGTTGACAAAATGAAATACATAATCACAACAATATAAACAATCTAAGTTTAGATCACGATATGGTATGGCACAAGTTTAAATAAACGAGTTAATTATTTTGTGACACATGACACACCCCAAAACGTGTAATTAAAAAGGGGAGTTGTAAGATTCACTCACAGTGGGTGTGTTCGGTTGATGATGTTGAATGCACGCGAAGTGGTTTTAACCACTAGTGAAATTAACCTAGATAAATAGCATTATGGTTCGGTAAGTAAACGGATTTTGTTAATCCATTTTAGTAGGATTGTTGGGTGTATTTTTGTGAGTTTAAGGCTATTTTCTAACCTTAAAAATGTTATTTTTAAGTATTTTTAATTGATTTTTAATTAAAATAAATAAATAAAAAAATTTGACTTTTTTGACCGTTGACCGTTGACCATTGACCTTGACTGTTTGACCGGTTCGTATGCGAGTAAGTGTGCGCTGAGTGAGGCTCGAACCCGAGACCTCCCGTACGCGTGCACGCAGCTCTACCAACTGAGCTACGTGTCTAACCCGAAATATTTCTATTTTTAATTATATTTATATATTAATTAGATTAATCCGAAAATCAATTTATTTCTAAAAAGATTTTACTGAATCGGACCGGTGCGCTCCACAGGTCTCGAACCCGGGACCTGTGGGTTGAGTTAACACACAGTCCACGCTGGACTGTGTGTTTAACTTGTTATATAAACCGATTTTTATTATACTTATATACAAACTGAACATTTCCATTTCTGTCTTAAATAAAAAGTTGTGATTTAAACATACACACAGTCCACCGCTGGACTGTGTGTCTATCTTGGTTATTATTCCGGTTATATTATACTTAACATATACAGCGGTGACTCCGGTTCGGTTAACAAAAAGACATTTTTATTAAGGCAAGCATGCGTGGGACAAGATTCGAACTCGAGACGTTTACGTGTTTAATGTGCACACAGTCCACCGCTGGACTGTGTGTCTAACCCGAGTAATAACTTGATTTTAATTATACTTATACACTACAGAAACTTCGTCTTCTTCGTTGATTTTAACCAGAATCGGAAGTCCGACTGGTTCGATGATTAAATCATGTTCGTTAGTGTCTGATGGTTAATTACAGATGAGATATGAATAAAAAGAAAGAAAAATTAGGCGTAAAGTATACCGACTGGACTCCTCTGTTTCTCCGGCGAAACTCTGGTGACAGCAAAAGATTCCGGCGTCGCGTGTCTTGCGGCAGAGAGTCTTCAGCAAGCTTGAAAAGGATGTGGGTGACTTCGGTATAAGCTCAGGGGGTTTAGTAAGGCTCGAAGTGGAGGGTTCGGTTTTCGCGATGTGCAAAATTTTCCGGCGAACGGAATTACGTCGGGTAAAGGTGCGGTTTTGGGCGAAAAAGCTTGCAGAGGTTCAAGGAGGTATTTATAGGGCAAGTTATCGATGAATTTGGTCCAATTTCCGACTTGATTCGTCGGTTAAAAAGTCTCCGGCGGTTATAGCTTGTGTCGCGGGTTCAGGCGTCGGTTATAACCGATGTAGGTTTAAACGTTTACGTTATAACTGAAGAAGTTGTAAATTATTGGCGAGTTAGTCGGGATTTCCGACGACTGAAATTTGGGCGCCGGTTTTGAATTCGGAAATCATGTTATGAATTAATTGATTCTAATAATTAACAAGAAACACTAGTGGCGCAGTGGTTGAGTGTGTGTGCATTAAGTTTCTGCTGAATCGGTTACCTGACCCGGGTTCGAAACCCGACAGAAACATATTATTTTTATTTTCTTATTTTTAACAGTTTTTCAAAAACAATTTATATATTCCAATATAATAATTAATTATGTATCGTTTAAAATTATTTTGGGCATTAAATTCGCAACGAAATTTTTAGCTGATTGTTCGGTTAATAAACGGAGCGGGTTTGGTAAAATCCGTTTTTGACGGATGTTACAAGTAGCACCCAACTCAACCTACCCAAATAAGAAACCTTACCTTGGACCCCACCCTCGATGTAACACCTGTTTTTATCACCATCCATCTACCGTACTTTGTCGACTATGTGCGAATTGTGGACGCTATGGTCATTTGATCAAAGTTTGCCGCACCTCTCAAAACCAAACCTCACCCCCTACTCAAAACATGGTCCAAACATATCAGCAACCCCATTACCCCATATTCCCATATGTTCGAGCTTGTTTCAATTGTGGCGACCCTACTCATTTTAGAAACACGTGCCCTCAATTGGTTAACATCATAAATGCCCAAGCTCAAGCAAACCCAGTTAACCAAGCAATTCAAGAAAACCCAACCACTGGGCCACCAGCAAGAGGAAGAATTTTCAACATCAACGCCAATCCGGTTGAAGATAATGACGGCCCAAACGAAAACACTCAACTAGTCCCCTTCACCAACAATCAAGATTCAACTCCAACTGCTTAGTTTTATGCTTTCTTTATGTTATCTCAATTCTCACGTGCCTCAATTTTGAATTGGAAGTTTATCCAAGGATCTTAATGCGAATTATTATTTCAGTTTTGTTTTATACTCATTGATTCAATATTCATACCATCATACATCTCAACGTATTTCAATCCCATTATTTAAAGAAGTTGGGCTGTGTCTCACTTCTACATAGACTAACCTCTCCATCCCAACAAACGAGAGAGGGACTGACATCATTCAAACATGTATACTACCAGGATTATGACTCAGGCATTGTTTGTTGTATTTGTTTATGTTTTAGAGTCACATAGGACTAATCATAGCTTACTGATATAACCAATGAGAATTTGACGAGGGTATGGTGGATACACCGCTGGTACTTCCTATATATAAGTATTTCTTGTCAAAGGATCAGAGGCATTATCAGGCGGATATGAGAAGTTCCATGTAGGAGTGAGTAATGTTTGATTGAAATTTATTCTACACTCACTGGTTCAACATTCATATCAAATCGTCATTTAAAGAAATTGGATTGTGTTCCATTTTCTACATAGACTAACCTCTCCATCATAACAAACGAGAGAGGTATTGTCATCATTCAAGGACTCAAGCTCTGGTTGTTGTATTTGTTTATGTTTTAGAGTCGCATAGGACTAATCATAACTTACTGATAAAACCAATGGAAATTTGACAAGGGTATGGTGGATACGCCGCTGGTACTTCCTATATATAAGTATTCTTGTCAAAGGATCAGAGGCATTATCAGGCGGTTATGAGAAGTTCCATGTAGGATTTGGTATTGTCTTGATTGAAGTTTGTGTTATACTCACTGATTTAGCATTCATATCATCTCATCATTTAAAGGAATTGGATTGTGTTATCAATCAAACATGTATGCTATCAGAATTAGGACTCAGATATTGGTTGTTGTGTTTATTTATGTTCTAGAGTCACATCATAGAACCAATCATAACTAACTGATAAAACCAATGAAAATTTGACAAGAATATGGTGGATACGCCGCTGGTACTTCCTATATATAAGTATTCTTGCCAGAGGATCAGAGGCATTGTCAGGCGGTTATGAGAAGTTCCATGTAGGTTTTAGTATTAGAAGTTTATTTTAGGATATAATCTAATCTTTCAAACGTACCCAAACTCATATGCATAACATCATACTTAGTCGATCAACTCTGTGTATCCATGTTCCGTATTCATACACTTTAGGCAACAAAAAGCGATTCCTGTAGCCAGGTATTCGACCCTTACAAGGAACGTTACCGCCTCAAGCAAAATTTAAACTCTTACTCTCTTCTAAGTATGTAACTGTCAAGTTAAAACACCATCCTTTTTAGACAAATATGCCACTACTTAAATTTCGGGACAAAATTTCTAAAAGTAGGGGATACTGTAACATCCGCCAAAAACCGGATTTACCAAACCCGCTTCGTTTATCAACCGAACAATCAGTTAAAAATTCTGTCGCGCATTTAATGCCCAAATTATTTTAAACGATACATAATTAATAAGTATATTAGAATATAAAATTTATTTTTGAAAATGTATTAAAAATAGAGAATTAAAAATAAAATTCTGCTGCCGGGTTTCGAACCCGGGTCAGCCACAGGTTACACAAAGCATTAACACACATCTTTACAACCGCTCCGCCACTTGATCATTTTGTGAAGTTCTGGGGAACAATTAAGTCATATGTGCAACTGAGAGTCAGCCCGTTACGCCAACTGAAACCGATATCGGCTTTCAAACCGACCACAACGTTTGAGTTCTCGCGGAACCTTGATCATAACCGATAAAACCGATATCTTAAATCAATTCAGACGTTAATGAACTTGAATTCAGGTGATGTTTGATTTTTATAACCGAAAACATTTAAAATGCCTTTTTGTTAAAACTGAACCGGGTTAACTCCGTTAGATGTTAAGTATAATAAAAATCTGTATATTAACCAAGTTACACACACAGTCCAGCGGTGGACTGTGTGTAACATTAACGCACAGGTCCCGGGTTCGAGACCTGTGGCTAACACTGAGTCGGGACATTAAAATCGTTTTTTAAAATAAATGATTTTCGGATTAATATAATTAGTATATAAATATAATTAAAAACAGAATTATTTCGGGTTAGACACGTAGCTCAGTTGGTAGAGCTGCGTGCACGCGAACGGGAGGTCTCGGGTTCGAGCCTCACCCGGCGCATACACTTACACAATAAAACCGGTCAACAAGTCAACGGTCAACGGTCAAGTCAACGGTCAAAAAGTCAACATTTTTTTTATTATTTTTATTTATTTATTTTATTTAAAAATCAATTAAAATACTTAAAAATAACATTTTTAAGGTTAGAAAATAGCCAAAAACTCACAAAAATATATACAAAAATTCTATTAAAGTTGTTAATAAAATCCATTTATTTACCTTACTTTTCATTATTAATTAGGTTAGTTGTTCCTCGTCGAGCAATCCTCTAAACTCGTGCGCATTCATCATCATTCACCGAACGCACCCCATGTGAGTGAATCTCTACAAATTCCCCGTTTAAATCACGTTTTTGGGGTGTATCATGTGTCTTACTATTTATTATATTTAAATCATTGTGCATACATCATATTATGATTAAATGTGTATCCTGCCTGTGTAAACGGTTTGTGTAATTATTGTGTAGAGTTAGTTTATTATTTCCAGTACATGCAATTTCATAGGCCGCCGCTCCCCATTACATTATGAGCGTTGAGCATGTTCCCCATTACATTATGAGTGTGAACCTGGCGTGCCAACATACGATCGGCTCCGTTTGATTGAGCCTTGATCGCACAGACATTTTTCATTTTCAGTACATGCAATACGATCGGCTCCGTTTGATTGAGCCTTGATCGCACAGACATTTTTCATTTTCAGTACATGCAATACGATCGGCTCCGTTTGATTGAGCCTTGATCGCACAGTTTTATTTATGTTATATATTTATGCATGTTGATATGTTGTTGTATGCTGTTGGTTTGTTAATGTATGTTATTGTTGTTGTGACTTGTTATTGTATGCTAATTGTTGTTAATGTATGTTATTGTTTGTTGTGGTTTGTTATTGTATGCTAATTGATGTTATTATATGTTTGTTTACATTTGTTCATATATGAATATTGCACGATTTTTCCATATTAAAAACAACCAGAAATAAATAATAAATGTTTTCTAACAAGGTTCACTCACCAACTTTTTGTTGATCCAAAAACCATTTTTACATATGATACAGGTGAACAGGATGAAGCATGGAAAACATAGGAAATTGCCTTAGAAGAAAAATAATGAAGTTTAGAAGGATGAATAGAAAATGTTGTATTTGTTTAATTATGATTGTATGTTTCCCTTTAAATTGAAATAATAAATATGAAACGTTATAATAAATGTCATGAGCTTTGATGATAACCCAATCATTGCCCCGATCACCTTTTCCGCTTCGGGTCGGGGTGTGACATTACGATGGTTGGAATTCAATTTTACGCTAAGTAATAAAAATTACATACAATAATATAATCAATATAATGAACTCAAGACGTTAAAATTTTACCGAACATCGAATCTGACCAGGTTGACTGGAGTTGACTGTTTGACCAGATTTGACTCGAGCTGAAACCGAACCAAAGCTGCCGTTTAACTAACGTTGACCGAATCCCGAAACGAAACCCGAACACAAACTGAGCATAACCCGAACCAAACATAACCCAAACCCAAATTGAGTAAACCCAAATGTGGACCGTACCGAGTCTGACCCGAAACAAAGCCCGAGTCGCGAATCTGTCCCGAACCATAGTTTGATACTTCAAGATCATCAAAGTGGTACTGAAAGAGAACCACCATCACCACCACCGGAGAACGGCTTAACCGGTTAGACCTGACCCGAAATAGACCCAAGCCAAACCCATCTTGAATCCGAACATGAAGTCTGCACTGAACCTGAACCACCGCCGCCGCAGGCAACGGTCGTCGGTTAACCGGCTCAGTCGTTCCCGTCTCTCTCCCTTCGATATATATATCTCTCTCTGTATTCTCGCTGCCGTGCGCCACCACCAGTTGCTGGTGGCTGGCCGGTTAATCGAGGGGTAGAGGGGGGGGGGTTGGTGTGGTGTTTTGAGGCGGAGAAAGGAGGTGTCAGAGATATCGGGTGAAGGGGGGTGTTGGTTCGCAGGTGTGGCCGGAGAAGGAGGGGGAGGGTCGGCGACTTGCTCCGACGGTCGGAGCTGCGAGAGAGGGAGAGAGGGGGGGGGGGCTAAATGTATGTGGATGTTGTGTGTGTGTGTGTTTATTTTATAGGTAGGGTTTAGATAGGATTAGGGTTTTTAGGTTGGTTTGTGTTGGGATTAAAGCCCGATAGCTAGTTTCTAGGATACACGAATGGCCCGGTCAAGTTAAGAGTCCTGTGTTCGAACGCGAGTTTCGTATAAATGACGTATTATTTCATTAGTTATTATTATTATTATTGTTATCTTTATTGTTATTATTATTATTTATAAAGAATGAGTAAATAAATAATAATAACAATGATAAAATTAGACAAATAAATAATTTAGCGGTACGACATGCATTTTCTAAAATAAAATTTTACAGAAACGCGAGGCGTTACACTCAGATCATACCTCAATGAGCTAGCCACTCAAACATGTTCAAAAATCTCAAATACTCATAAAACTAACCGTAACCTACGGTTGAGAACCGTAGCCTACGGTTTGGACTTGCTGTTTTGATTTTATATTGACCGTAAGCTACGGTCTAGTGACCGCAGCCTACGGGGGCTTCTAAAGCCTTTGATTTTCACCATTTTAGCTTTCAGAAAATTACCCAGAGACCCCTAGACTTCGTTATTCTCATATTTCTTATGTTACTAAGCCACTTTTAGACCCGAACATCTCTCGGTTAAGACAATATATTTTAATTTACCATCCTCGAGCATTCCGCTCTTTTACCAAACCTTTAACTTTACTAGTTTGGCAAATTAAACTATGAAACCATAAGTATTCGTATCTTCATGTTTAAGCTAGTAAACACTTTTAAGTCCTAAAGACACCTAGTGTGACACCCGTTAACGTTTGGTTATTCATACTTTTCTTCAATACATCTCGTATCGAACCAAAAGAACTAGTTGTGTCATTATGTCATGGAATATAAGTCAATGGACAATTCATGACATTTAATAAAAAATATATTTGAGGGACTAAATGTGTTAAAAACCCCAAATCTTTGTGAGAAAGCCACCTAGCCTGCACATTGCCACACTTCACCAGCTCTTGACACCTAATTGGACACATGTAATGATCCTAAAACACTCCTAGCACATGGCTCCATCTTCTTGCACCTCTTACACTATAAATAGGCACTTACACTCACTTATTCCTTGCTCATTCACTTCTTCTCCTCTCTATTACACTCTTGGAAGTTCCTGACCATTTGGGAGCTTCCTTTCTAAACTTCTCTTGGATCACTTGTAAGTGCTCCATCTCTGCTCTTTTCTTTTTATAGGCTTTTAATAGAAAAGTCAAGCATTTTCGACAAATGCCTTGACTTTCGGTTAAGACCATTATGGTCCAGCCATTGTTCGAAATGAACATGGCTAAGTGATCGTAATTAGGAAGGTATTAACCCCTTAAAGGGGCACCTCCTAAGGATCACGTTTACTAGGTCAATTGACGGGTCAAAGTTATTGTTTTTAAAAAAGTCAAACGAGTCAGATTTCACAAAAATTATAATCTGAGTTTATACATGTTATAAATATGTCTTTGATACTTAAACAAGTTGGTAATAATTATTAGAACATGTGGGAACATGTTTGATCCGTCAATTTTAGTCCTAGAGTCGGTTCGCAACCGAAAGTCGCGAAGTTTGACTTCTGCTTTGACTTTCGGTTCTGACCCGACTTAGATTAGTTAACTTCTGAATTATGGTCACATTATGATCATAATACAATGTAACATAACCCTCTGAGGTTATATTACTTGATCATAATCATAATCTGAGTTTATGCACAAGTTCTTAAAATGTCAATCTTTGACTAAAATGCCATTTTTACATAAAACAAGGTTTTAATCAATAATGAACTTGAAAATGAATTGCCTACTGATATGTTAATGTAATTAACATATTATGATGTTAATATTTTGATCATAAACTTATTTTAGTATAATATCGTAAACTATACATTTTAAATGACCAAAATGCCCTTTCAGTGCATAGTTTGGTCTTAAACCATAACGCACTTATGTGTGACTTCTTATTGATAACATATCACAAATTAAGTATTTTTCCAGAATGTTTATGATCATAACATCAGAATACATGCAAGTTCCTTTTATACGACACGTAAAGGTCAAAACGCCTAATAAAGCGTAGTTTCGTTTTAAAACGTCAACGGGCATATAAGTTGATATCCTACTGTATTACAACTTATTTAAATTATAATGGCATATAGAACTTGTTCATGACTTATCCGGTTACCCGATATCGCTGATATGCGTACAGTTAAGTATATGTAACTAGTATACGGATATTAACCGAAACGGGTCTAACCTTGTCATTTAAAATTTCAAAATCCAGAATGTTTATAGTTTACCCATATTATACAAGTCAAGGTACTTATTGGGTTTAAACTACATTCTATCCAATCATCGTTTGATCAAGCGTTATATGTTTTGATCCTGTACGCTACTCGATCTAAGTCTATGACTTAAATAAGTCCGTTAGTATTTAATTGGTTAGCTTATGCCATAATCCAGACTAGAGACTTGCCGGTAAATACTATTTGCACTTAGTGGTTTTGTGTACGGCTGAGTTATTAAAATTAAACGAAGATTAGCTCAGGTAAATACTCTCGACTTATTTTCCCTATATGGGCTTGGGTTATGGTAAATTATTACCGCTTGGTCCGAAATGGGATCAATCGAATGCCCGTTTGTGGCTAGTAAATCCGCATATTCTATTTTAATCAGTTTTGTTTGATAACTTAAACATCGGGGGTTAACTACCGTGTCCTGGATATCCTCGGCTCATTACATTAGATAATGGCCACGACCTTAGTGTGGGTGTAGGCATACACCCGATAAGACGCTCAAAATGGATACCCACAAGGTTGGGGGAAATGGCTCCTTCGTGAGTCCAAAGTGGTGTGTACGTTAATCATGTCTCAGTCTCTGTACTGGGCCCTGTATGTATGGACAAACATGTGAATCTGTTAACAAGGTTGCAAGGCCAACTTTCCCAAGTTATAAAAGATTTTGTGCCAATGTGCACTTAAAACATTTTTTTGAAATGTTTTCTAAATGAGTCAGTTGAGTGTATTTACCAGCGAAAGCTGACGTATTTTCAAAAGACTAAGTTTGCAGGTACAATACGAAAATAGGCTGGAAGTGCTCGGTAGAGATAAGAGGATCTTGCGAATCCTAGATCTGCCCAAAGTCTGTTAGACATTTTTGTACAAGTTACGATCCGCCTGTGGATCCTTCGCTACAAGCCGTCTGTATATTATTTTATACTTTGAACATTTCGGTTTGTAATAGTAATTTAAATCCAAGACTTCCGCTGTGCTGTGTTTAATTGACTATGATGATATCAACTTACGTCACGATACTCCCCACCCGGGCCCACCGGTGTTTGGTTGGAAATACGGGGTGTGACAGGTTGGTATCAAAGCCAATGTTTGAGAGAATTAAACACAAGAAGGTTATGACCTATGTTTAATCTCAAACTTACACGAAAGCACATTCCTTAGACTTCCGAGTCTAGGCTTTAACCTAAGATTACTTATCTCATTATTAAGTTAGTAGTATTGTTTTTAAATTGATTTTAACATGAAAATGCCGCCAAGAGTGCGAGGAAGAGGTAAAGGACTAATGAGGGGAGGACCTTCCAATGCTTCACCTGTGATGGAACCGACAAGACCACCAATGGTTCAACCATCACCATCGGGTTTTACTAACCCTATTTCTACATATCCGAATATATATGGGTATGATCCTTTTAACCCGTCAACGCCGGTAAATTACCAGGCACTATCACATGACCCCTATATACAAGCGATTCATAACGCACTTTACCCATCTCCTTTCCACCTACTTTTCCATCGGCTGGATATCCAACTTATGGGTACCAGTATTCGGCTATGCCACAACCCCAATCACAACCTCCACCACCACTTGAGGCCATAAATGAGGCCTTGGAAAGGATGAAAGAAATGCAACAACAAGCAGAGAATACGGAGAAGAAGACAAATAAGTTCTTCAAAAAACTCTCCAAACTGGTTAAGGGAAAGAAGGACGAGTGAAGTCTCTTCTATTATATGTAGTCCCTGATTGGACATTGTTATTTCTTTAGTCCCTGCTTGGACAAGTTATTTCTTTTTAGTCCTTGCATGGACAATCATTTTTCATTTATTTATTCCAAGTATTATAATTTCTATCTGAAATTTAAAGAAGTATTTTGGAATTATATATATATATATATTTATATATATATATATATATATATATATATATATAATATATGTATGTATTCATCCTCTTGAAAACGAACGCCTCGATTTTATTCGAAATTTATGCTCTGCTATATAATTCCAAAAGACCTTAATAGATTTGACTATGCCAAGTGGCGTAGACCATTTATTGGCCAAGAAATGATAGTTAAGTACGAAGGGGTCTTCTATCAGGATAGTTAAGGGAAATTATCCTTCTATCCAGAGGTGGGACTAGGTCCAAACCTCCAAGGTCGTTAAGGTCGAAGGTGACCGGGACCATTAATCAATCATTAAGGTACTCTTATGTTAACATTCAAGTAATGTTCATACTCTTGGTAGTGTGACTTGAGGAATCACACTAGCCTTCAAGGTAATGGACTATGTCCTAACCATATATAGCCTATATGATCAATTTGATCCCGGCTAATATCACCAGTGCGGTGATAAATAAAACATACATGAATGATGTATTGCCCTTGGGGCTATGATTAATTTTATATAGCCTATGTGATCAATTTGATCCCGGCTAATATCACCAGTGCAGTGATAAATAAAACATCCATTAGTGATGTAGGCCAATGTGCCCAATTTATGTCCAAGGTGACAGTCCAATGTGACAGGCTGATATGCCACATATTATGTCCAAGGTGACAGGCCAATGTGCCAGGCTGATATACCATATATTATGTCGAAGGTGACAGGCCAATGTGCCATGCTGATATGCCATATATTATGTCCAACGTGACAGGCCAAGGTGCCCAATTTATGTCCAATGTGACAGGCTGATATGCCATATATTATGTCCAATGTGACAGGCCAAGGTGCCCAATTTATGTCCAATGTGACAGGCTGATATGCCATGAATTACATCGGTTATGATGTAGACCAATGTGCCCAATTTATGTCCAATGTGACAGGCCAAGGTGCCCAATTTATGTCCTAAGTGACAGGCTGATATGCCATATATATGTATATTATGTCCAATGTGACCGGCCAATGTGCCCAATTATTATGACCATTAATAACAAGCCCATGAGCTATATAATTGTCTGAATGACAATGACAGTTGTGACATTACGATCCACTATCCAATAATATATGGACTACGTCTAGATTGTAATTTGCCTTTGATGGTCTTATTAAGGCCTAGGCCAAATATATATATTTTAAGCCTAAGAGTTGTGATGATATTCACACTAGCTTGATTAGGCGATGGATTGTTATATCCAATGTTTAAAGCCAATATGGTTGTTAATACCATGGCTAAGAGAAATTTTAAATTTGGTGTTTAGAACCAAAGCTTCAAAGAATGGCTAACTCGGACAAGGCGCAAGGTAGCCACCGAGATGTTAACTCTAACAACGCAGAAAACATAGCCATTAATAATGATGATTTCCAAGCTCGCATTGATGCAGCTGTTGGAAAGGCCATGGAAAAGGCCATAGAAAAGCTTAGGGAGTCGAGTGCTACTCGCTCCAGACCCTTATCGATTACCCTATCCTCAAGCTCATAAGGAGAGCTCCGTTCACTCTTCAAATGTGAAGAGTGAACCAAAGAAATTAGAATTTACTAATAGGTCCCGTTCTTTAAAAGACGGATGTACCTATAAATATTTTCTCTCCTGCAAGCCCCGAGACTTTAATGGGGAGAAAGGAGCAGTAGAAGCCTTGAAATGGCTAGACGAAATGGAGACGATTGTGGACATCAGCGACTGTGCTGATAAGGATGTGGTAAAATATGTATCACAATCCTTTAAGGGTGATACCCTAACATGGTGGAAGGCTATGATTCAATCAACTGGTAAGGTACACCTGTACAACTTGGGATGGTCCAAGTTTGTTGATCTTGTAAAGGAAACTTATTGCCCACCCCATGAGGTGGAGAAAATAGAGACAGATTTCTTGTCTCTTACCATGAAAAACCTAGATTGTCAGAAGTATGTTTCCGATTTCAATTCCCTATCTAGGTTAGCTTCCTATCTGATCACCCCTGAAACCAAACCATTGCATGTTTTATTAATGGGTTAGCGCCTGAGATAAAGGGGATGGTAAAGGCTGCTCAGCCTAGTACCTATAGGTCCGCTGTGGACCTATCACTCTCCTTCACCTTAGATTTGGTGAGGCAAAAGTCAGTCAAGTTTGAGACTGACGGGAAAAGGAAACGGGAGGATGATAACTCCCAGAAGTTCAAAAAGAAAGGAAATTTTGGGTTCAAGAAGAACCAGCACACGTCTAATGACAAACCTCTGTGCAAGAACTGTAACTACAGACATTGGGGGCAGTGTAGTGTTAATCCACAGACTAAACCTTGTGGTATCTGTAAGAAAAGGGGGCACAGGACCCTAGAATGCAATGATCTTAAGAATGCCGTCTGTTACGGCTGTAATGAAAAGGGGCATATGAAGTTTAACTGCCCTAAGAATCCCATGAATCAATAGTGCAAAACCTGGAGAGGCTAAGAAGGGAATGCTCGTGCCTTCCAGATGAGTGCTAGAGAAGCTGTTAATGACAACAACGTCACAACAGGTACCTTTCTCATTAATGATACTTATGCTAGAGTTCTGTTTGATTCGGGTGCAGATAAATATTTTGTTGACCATAAGTTTAGTAAACTAATAAACTTACCCATAAGGACTCTAGATAAAACTTATGAAGTAGAACTTGCTGACGGAACCTTAGAAACAACGTCTTCTATTCTTGATGGATGTTTTATATCCATTATGAATCATTCAATTCCTATTTATCTTCTGCCAATGAAATTGGCGGGGTTAGATGTAGTCTTAGGCATGGATTGGTTATCTCATAACCAAGCCCGCATTGCCTGTGATAAGAAACTCATCGAAATTTAAACCCCATCTGGTGAAATGCTCACCATATTTGGAGATTCACACTATGGATTGACAGACAAAGTGTTGTTATTTAAGGCATTCAAGTGTCTAGGGAAAGGTTGTGTCATTTACATGGCACAAGTAACTATTAACGAGCCAAAGCCAAATATTGAAGACCTTTCAGTTATCTCAGAATATTCCGATGTTTTTCCCGAAGAATTACCAGGTCTACCACCAGATAGACAAGTGGAGTTTAGGATTGACATCCTACCAGGAGCAACATCTGTTGCTAGAGCTCCGTATCGGCTAGCTCCGACAGAAATGAAGGAGTTGAGGATGCAATTAAATGAACTTTTAGAGAAAGGCTTTATACAGCCTAGTTCCTCGCCTTGGGGAGCTCCAATTCTCTTGTTAAAAAGAAAGACGGTTCAATGCGGATGTGTATTGATTACCGTGAGTTGAGAAAGTTAACGATTAAGAAATCGGTATCCTCTGCCCAGGATCGATGATTTATTCGATCAACCTTAATGGGCTAGTTATTCTCTAAGATTGATTTAAGATCAGGATATCATTAGCTGAAGGTTAGGAATGAGGATGTTCCTAAGACTGCCTTCAGGACCCACTATGATCACTATGAATTTTTGGTGATGCCTTTTGGGCTCACAAATGCACCTGCAGCATTCATGATTCTCATGAATAGGGTCTGCAAACCATACTTAGATAAGCTAATCACGAGAAACATTTTCGGGCTTTCTAGAATTTCTAACACAAGAGAAGCTTTATGTAAAATTTTCTAAGTGTGAATTTTGGCTTAGAGAAGTCCAATTTCTCGGGCATATTGTAAGTGAGCGTGGTATCCAAGTGGATCCTACCGAAATAGAAGCCATAATAAATTGGGAAGTACCCAAAACTCCATCGTAGATTCGTAGCTTCTTAGGATTGGCTGCTTATTATAGGAAGTTCATTGAGAACTTTTCGAGGATAGCCATTCCTTTAACTACCTTGACCCGAAGAATGTCAAGTTTGACTAGGGTCCAAAACAACAAGAATCTTTTGAGATTCTAAAAACACAAGTTGAGCAATGCTCCTGTGTTATCTCTACCTGAGGGTATTGAGGATTTTATCGTTTATTGCGATGTCTCGCACACTGGCATGGGCTGTGTGCTAATGCAAAAAGGCAAAGTGATTGCCTATTCATCACGACAATTAAAAGTGCATGAAAAGAATTACACCACCCATGATTTGGAATTGGGCGTCGTTGTATTTACACTTAAGTTATGGAGACATTACTTATATGGCACAAAGTGTATCATATACACCGACCATAAGAGTCTCCAACATCTGTTCAATCAAAAGGATTTGAACATGCGACAAAGCCGCTGGATGGAAACGCTTAATGATTATGATTGCGAAATTCACTATCATCCCGGCAAGGCAAATGTCGTAGCTGACGCCTTAAGTCGCAAGGAAAAGGTTATACCTATTAGGATTAACGCTAAGAGCATTGAGCTCAGAAATAGATTGAATGAGAAGCTATTAGGTGCCAAAAGCAAGCCCTATTAGAGGCCAATATTCCTAATAAAGGATTAGGCGGAACTGTTGATCAGTTAACGTCTGGAAAAGACGGAATCCTTCGATTTAATGATAGAATCTAGGTTCCAATGTTTGGAGGACTTAGAGATCTAATCCTCCAGGAGGCGCATAATTCAAGATACTCAGTTCACCCAAGTAGTGACAAGATGTATCAAGATTTGAAAAAGAATTATTAGTGGATGGGTTTGAAGAAATCCATAGCCACTTATATAGCTAAGTGTCTGACGTGTTCGCAAGTTAAAGCCGAACATCAGAAACCGTCAGGACTTCTACAACAACTTGAGATTCCCACTTGGAAATGGGAAATGGTAACTATGGACTTGGTTACCAAGTTACCTAAGACCAAACATGGTAATGACACGATTTGGGTCATTGTAGATAGACTGACTAAGTCAGCACATTTCTTGCCAATTAAAGAGACTTATAGCTCTGACAAGTTGGCTAAGTTGTATGTGGACAAGATTGTGTCCCTACATGGTGTGTCGGTATCCATTATATCTGATAGAGATACTAGATATATATCTCATTTTTGGAAAAGTTTCCAACAATCATTAGGCACAAGATTAAACTTTAGTACGACTTATCATCTGCAGATGGATGGACAGAGTGAGCGTACTATTCAGACTTTGGAAGACATGCTTAGAGCATGTGTGATTGATTTAGGTGGAAGTTGTGATGACCACTTACCCCTAATAAAATTCTCCTACAATAATAGTTATCATACAAGCATCAAGGCTCCTCCTTTTGAGGCCTTGTATGGGAGAAAATGTAAAACGCCTGTTTGCTGGGCTGAAGTTGGGGAAGCCCAACTGTCTGGACCTGAGATTGTCCTAGAGACCACGGATTAGATAATACAAATCCGTGATCGTCTCAAAGCTGCCCGTGATAGGCAGAAGAGTTATGCTGACAAGAGGCGTAAACCTCTTAAGTTCCAAATAAGGGGACAAAGTCATGCTAAAAGTGTCACCCTGGAAAGGTGTGATGCGTTTTGAAAAGAAAAGGGCAAGTTGAGCCCAAAATATATTGGACCATTCGAGATATTCGAATGTTCCGGCACTATAGCTTATAAGCTCAGGTTGCCAGAGGAGCTTAGTGGAATCCATGATGTATTCCACATATCTAACCTTAAGAAATGTCTAGCCGATGAGTCGCTAACAATGTCGCACAAAGATGTGCAAATTGATGAAAATCAGAGTTCGTTGAGAAACCAATTTCGATCGAGGATCGACAGGTTAAGAAGCTCCGAAGAAAATTGATACCTATAGTAAAGGTTAAGTGGGACGCTTTTAAAGGTCCTGAGTATACATGGGAGGTTGAGTCCACTATGCGACAAAAGTACCCCCATCTTTTTTGAATTAAATCTCAAGGTCGAGATTTCTTTTAAGGGGGTGAGGATGTAACACCCTGTAAAATCGTGTCCAATAGTATAGTGACAGTGTTGTATTTTAAATATAGTATAGTAAAGACCAATAAGGACTAAAGGCGTCAACATGCTCAAACTGAGCCTCTGAGTGACGTCCGATGTCAACATGCTTAAAATTTGGCCTCTGAGTGACTGATATGTCAACATGCCCAGCCTCTGAGTGACATCGGAGTCAACATGCTTATAATAAGCCTCTAAGTGATCCTTTACGAAGTCCTAACTCTCATATGAGCCACTAGTTGGACGAGAGGAATTAATTCTAAGAATACGTCAATGTTGGACGATGAGGGATTGTGTAATACCTCGTAGAATTCGTGTTCGGTAATATGCCGACACATGTACATACCCTCGGATCATACCTCAATGAGCTAGCCACTCAAACATGTTCAAAAATCTCAAATACTCATAAAACTAACCGTAACCTACGTTTGAGAACAGTAACCTACGGTTTGGACTTGCTGTTTTGATTTTATATTGACCGTAAGCTACGGTCTAATGACCGTAGCCTACGACGGGCTTCTAAAGCCTTTGATTTTCACCATTTTAGCTTTAAATTACCCAAAGACCCCTAGACTTCATTATTCTCATATTTCTTATGTTACTAAGCCACTTTTAGACCCGAACATCTCTCGGTTGAGACGATATATTTTTATTTACCATCCTCGAGCATTCCGCTCTTTTACCAAACCTTTAACTTTACTAGTTTGGCAAATTAAACTATGAATACATAAGTATTCGTATCTTCACGTTGAAGCTAGTAAACACTTTTAAGTCGTAAAGACACCTAGTGTGACACCCGTTAACGTTTTGTTATTCATACTTTTCTTCAATACATCTCCTATCGAACGAAAAGAACTAGTTGTGTCATTATGTCATGGAATATAAGTCAATGGCATTTTTAAAAATATACTTGAGGGACTAAATGTGTTAAAAACCCTAAATCCTGCACATTGCCACACTTCACCAGCTCTTGACACCTAATTGGACACATGTAATGATCCTAAAACACTCCTAACACTTGGCTCCATCTCCTTGCACCTCTTACACTATAAATAGGCACTTAAGCTCACTTATTCCTTGCTCATTCACTTCTTCTCCTCTCTATTACACTCTTGGAAGTTCCTGACCATTTGGGAGCTTCCTTTTGAGTTCTAAACTTCTCTTGGATCACTTGTAAGTGCTCCATCTCTGCTCTTTTCTTTTTATAGGCTTTTAATAGCCAAAAGTCAAGCATTTTCGACAAATGCCTTGACTTTCGGTTAAGACCATTAAGGTCCAGCCATTATTCGAAATGAACATGGCTAAGTGATCGTAATTAGGAAGGTATTAACCACTTAAAGGGGCACCTCCTAAGGATCACGTTTACTAGGTCAATTGACGGGTCAAAGTTATTGTTTTTAAAAAAGTTAAACAAGTCAAATTTCATAAAAATTATAATCTGAGTTTATACATGTTATAAATATGTCTTTGATACTTAAACAAGTTGCTAATAATTATTAGAACATGTGGGAACATGTTCGATCCGTCAATTTTAGTCCTAGAGTCGGTTCGCAACCGAAAGTCGCGAAGTTTGACTTCTGCTTTGACTTTCGATTCTGACCCGACTTAGATTAGTTAACTTCTGAATTATGGTCACATTATGATCATAATACAATGTAACATAACCCTCTGAGGTTATATTACTTGATCATAATCATAATCATAATCTGAGTTTATGCACAAGTTCTGTAAAATGTCAATCTTTGACTAAAATGTCATTTTTACATAAAACAAGGTTTTAATCAATAATGAACTTGAAAATGAATTGCCTACTGATATGTTAATGTAATTAACATATTATGATGTTAATATTTTGATCATAAACTGATTTTAGTATAATATCGTAAACTATACATTTTAAATGAACAAAATGCCCTTTCAGTGCATAGTTTAGTCTTAAACCATAAACCGCACTTATGTGTGACTTCCTATTGATAACATATCACAAATTAAGTATTTTTCCAGAATGTTTATGATCATAACATCAGAATACATGCAAGTTCCTTTTATACGACACATAAAGGTCAAAACGCCTAATAAAGCGTAGTTTCGTTTTAAAACCTTAACGGGCATATAAGTTGATATCCTACTGATATTACAACTTATTTAAATTATAATGGCATATAGAACTTGTCCATGACTTATCCGGTTATCCGATATCGCTAATATGCGTACGGTTAAGTATATGTAACTATTTTACAGAAATTAACCGAAACAGGTCTAACCTTGTCATTTAAAGTTTCAAAATCCAGAATGTTTATAGTTTACCCATATTATACAAGTCAAAGTACTTGTCGGGTTTAAACTACATTCTATCCAATCATCCTTTGATCAAGCGTTATACGTTTTGATCCTGTACACTACTCGGTCTAAGTCTATGACTTAAATAAGGCCATTAGTATTTAATTGGTTAGCTTATGCCATAATCCAGACTAGAGACTTGCTGGTAAATGCTATCTGCACTTAGTGGTTTTGTGTACAGCTGAGTTATTAAAATTAAACAAAGATTTCGACTTATTTTCCCTATATGGGCTTGGGTTATGGTAAATTATTACCGCTTGGTCCGAAATAGGATCAATCGAATGCACGTTTGTGGCTAGTAAATCCGCATATTCTGTTTTAATCAGTTTTGTTTGATAACTTAAACATCAGGGGTTAACTACCGGGTCCTGGATATCCTCGGCTCATTACATTAGATAATGGCCACGACCTTAGCGCGGGTGTAGGCATACACTCGATAAGACGCTCAAAATGCATACCCACAAGGTTGGGGGAAATGGCTCCTTCGTGAGTCCAAAGTGGTGTGTACGTTAATCATATCTCGGTCTCTGTACTGGGCCCTGTATGTATGGACAAACATGTGAATCTGTTAACAAGGTTGCAACGCCAACTTTCTCAAGTTATAAAAGATTTTGTGCCAATGTGCACCTAAAACATTTTTTTTGAAATGTTTTCTAAATGGTTAGTTGAGTGTATTTACCCAGCAAAAGCTGACGTATTTTCAAGATCTTGCGAATCCTAGATCTGCCCAAAGTCTGTTATACATTTTTGTACAAGTTAGGATCCGCCTGTGGATCCTCCGTTACAAGTCGTCTGTATATTATTTTATACTTTGAACATTTCGGTTTGTAATAGTAATTTAAATCCAAGACTTCCGCTGTGTTGTGGTTAATTGACTATGATGATATCAACTTACGTCACGATACTCCCCACCCGGGCCCACCGGTGTTTGGTTGGAAATGTAACATTTGCATAAATCGGGTTTTGAAAGCCCGCCCAAAATTATCAATCAAAGTGTATTTATTCTTGTCGTTCGGTTATTTGTATTATTATAATAATAATAATTAATGTTTAAAATAATCTTAATGAAATAATATAATAAATAATCAATTAAATAATAAATATTTATTCTTAATAGATAATTAAAAGGCATAATAAATAATTAAGGAAAATAGGTGAACCGGGAATCGAACCCGGGCCACCCGAGTAAACACACACCACCAACACCACTGGACTACACGCACTCGTTGTATCTGATTCCGCATAACAACATATATATCTACACATACACTCGAGGCGGGAAAACCTGCAGATAACCAGAATCCTCGCAACGCGCTTTCCTTTTCTTTTGAATCTTTCCGTCAACTAACCACGCTTATTTTTGGCAAATTGAAAACTGACCAGCTGTCATCTTCACGGCAATTGCCAACACAGAATTCGGTTTCCTAAACCGAATCCAAATTCACCCTTTAATTCCAGTCGTATTCATCAATCAGAACTCGCTCATATCTTCTATTCACTCTCTAAAACTCGGTCGTCGGAAAACCTTGTTCCAACGGAGAACCACCGAACCCGTCGGGATTGACCCACCGGAATCGTGCCACCATCTCCGATAAACGGTAGACTCTTACTATTTTTCTTTGAAAAATTTCCTAATTAATATATCATACTGATGGTGATCCGAGGTGTATCAGATTTAAATTTCAGGCGGGTGCAGGTTTGGGTTAATTTTTAAAATAAAGAAGACGATGGCAGAAAGTGTTTAAGTATAATAAAATACAAATCTTAATCGGGTTAAGCACCCCGCCCAACTAGTTGGGCCGGGTGCAAATCAATCACGGGATCACCGGTTCGAGTCCAAGCATCCACGGCCTGACCGCTTTAAACCCTTTTAAATCTATCTTTTCTGTATCAATATATATTTAGTATATAAATATAATTTAAATTCTAGTATTATAGGGTTAGACACCCAGCCCAGTTGGTTGGGCTGGGTGCATAACATCACCAAGGTCACCTGTTCGAGTCCCTTAACTCACACCGGTCGGACCATTTAAAATTCTTTTTAGATTTAATCAAATTTGAATGAACCTAAAATGTGTATAAGAATAATTAAAAAGGTTTCTTTCGGGTTAGACACGTAGCTCAGTTGGAAGAGATGCGTGCACGCAACCGAGAGGTCACGGGTTAGAGTCTCAACACACGCATGCTAATTCCACATCGAACCGGTCTGACAGCTTGTCAGACTGACAATTTTTTTATTTTTTTATTATTATTTATTTTATTTCTTTTGTTTTAAATTTCTTTTAGGGATCATATTAAACTCAATTAAATGCTTAAAAATGTATAGTCTTAAAGGGTTTATTTATATTAATAAAAATCACAAGAATAACCTAAAAATCTAAACGAAGGTTTTTAATCTAAATATTAAATTATTTATTTATCGAGTTATCGCGTTATTATTTTAGGTTAGTACTCTTTGATCGGTCAAATTCTCAACTCGTGCGCTCTCATCTTCAATCAAGAATACGCACCCACTGTGAGTGAATCTCTATAAATTCCCGTTTTAATCACGTTTTCGGGTGTATCATGTGTCGTATCATTTCTTTATTTTATTTAAACATTTGTGCTTATATCATTTCGTGATAAAATGTGTATTGCTTGTAGTGTGGTTTATATGTGGATTCATTTTATCATTTCAGTGCACTCATTTCATTAGGCCCATCAGTTCCTCGTGGGATACGGGTTGAGCATCAGGTGTCTCATTAGATCGGCTCCGTTTGATTGAGCCTTGATCTCAGATACATCATCATTCATGTCATATATTCATTCAATGTGGTTTGTGATTGGATACAAATATAATTTGCTCACATGTGATTTATACACAATTTTCTTTAATAAACATAATAAGCAATCATTTAAATGTTTTATCAAGGTTCACTCGCCAACTTTCGTTGACCCAAAAATTTCCTCTGTTTTACACATGATACAGGTGATCAAGTTGAGAAAAGAAACACTTAGGATGGTCTAGAAGAATAAACAAGTTATTTCGATGGAATAAACATTTAGATTTTTATTGTACTTGTAAGAAATTTTTGTTGGATATTAAATTTTAATTTGAAATTAATAAATATGAAACTTCTTAGTAAATATCATGAGCTTTGGTGATAACCCAATCATGCCCCGACTTTTATTCCGCTGCGGGTCGGGGTGTGACAGGAAATACGGGGTGTGACATTAATGGACCAAGACTTGTTACCTACTGATTTTAAAACTTATTTTAAACATATTTACAGTAGGTACATGTTATAAACTCAGAATCCCAAATAATATATAAACTATGTGTAAAATGACCAAAATGCCCATTCGGTGCATAGTTTGGTCATAAAAGATAATTTACACATATAATTGATATCCTACTGATACTATATTATAAATAAAATATTTTTTCAGAATACTAATGATGATAAACTTAAAATATATTCAAGTTCCTTTTATACGATATATAATTACCGAAATGTCCTTATGAGGCATAATTTTATTTTTAAACCATAACGGGCATATAAGTTGATACCCTACTGATATCTTAACTTATTTAAAATATAATGGCATATAGAACTTGTCCATGACTTATCCGGTTACCCGATATCGCTAATATGCGTATGGTTACGTATATGTAACTATTTTTCGGAAGTTAACCGAAACGGGTTTAACCTTGTCATTTAAGTTTCAAAATCCAGAATGTTAATAGTTTACCCATATTAAACAAGTCAAGGTACTTGTTGGGATTAAACTACATTCTATCCAATCATCGTTTAATCTAGCGTCATACATTTTGATCAAATACGCTAGTCGGTCTAAGTCTATGACTTAAATAAGACCGTTAGTATTTAATTGGTTAGTTTATGACATAATCCAGACTAGAGACTTGTCGGTAAATGCTATCTGCACTTAGTCCTTTTTGTGTACGGCTGAGTTATTAAAAATTAAAAGAAGACTAACTCAGGTAAATACTGTAACATTCGTCGAAAAACGGTTTCAAAACCCGCTTCGTTTATCAATCAAATATTCAGTTATAAAATTCGTTGCGTATTTATGGTTCATATTAATTTTAAACAATACATAATTAATAAATATATTAGAATTTAAAAACCATAATTTATAATTAATAATAAATAATGAATAAAAAAATATATGGAGACGCCGGGTTTCGAACCCGGGTCACCCGCAATAACAAACACACAACACACCACTCCGCCACACGCCTTCTTTGTGACAATACTGAAATAAATAATCCTTAAAGTAAAACCCGAATTCAAAACCAGAGATCACTGCGCCTCAGAACTCGCAATCACCGGAAAATCCGGCAATCCGCGATTTTGGCCATTTCCCTTTTGACTAAAACGCAATAACCGATCGCGACATCAATCATAACCGTTGCCGGCCGTCAATTTCGGTCATAACCGCCGGAAAACCTTTGACCGCGAATCAAGACTCAAAATCAGACACAATTCATCCAGTTCTTCCCTATAAATACCCACTCAATCTTCCGGAAATCCTTTCGCTCAGAATCGCACACTTTTTCGAAGTTGAAATTCCTCAAAGCTCGTCGCCGGAGATTTCCAATTTCGCCGGAATCCTGCCGGAATCGCTACTCAGAAAACCGCGTTCATTCATCGGTCGGTATAACTGTCTAAACTTCTCTGCTATCTCTTAATTTATACTTTAATCGTTCCAACCAATAATCAAAACTGTTAAACAGTTCATACAGCCGGACATCGTAAAATCAGAGCCGACTCTTGCCGGAAATTGAAGAAACCACTCTGAGTTGGTACATCATAATCCTTATTCTTCTTTTTCTATTCCAATTCAATCAAATTATAACTGGTGTTGGTCAATTAAACAAACAGTCGGCTTCACTGTTTCTGAGTTTTTATAAATGAAGAAGACGAAGTTGAGTTGTGTATTAATATAATTAAAACCAGATAATTAAACGGGTTAGACACACAGTCCAGCGGTGGACTGTGTGCACAAACAATACACACGTCCCGAGTTCGAATCGCACACGTACCGACTTTCAGAATTAAAACCAACATTTTTAGAACTGAATCAGAACAAGTCACAGGATGTTTATAAGAGTAATATAATCCATTTGATAAACAGAATAGACACACAGCACAACTGGTTGGGCTGTGCGCACTCGAACCGAAGGACCCGAGTTCGACTCCGGGTCCCTGCAACCGGTTCGGCCATATAAATCATTTTTAATAAAAACCCAAATAAGTTTAAAATGAATTAGTATATAAATATAATTAAAACAGAAATTATTTCGGGTTAGACACGTAGCTCAGTTGGTAGAGCTGCGTGCACGTATACGAGAGGTCCCGAGTTCGAACCTCACTCAGCGCATATAAAAACACAGTCTGACCGGTCAACGGTCAACGGTCAAAAGTCAACTTTTTTTTATTTTCTTTTTATTTATTTAATTGAAAAATCATTTAAAAATACTTAAAAATAAGATTTTTAAAGTTAGAAAATTTCCTTAAACTCACAAAAATAAATCTAAAAATCTCATTAAGAGTACTAATTAAAAATATTAATCTCAAATAAAATCCATTTATTTACCAAATCATTTCGTTATTATTTTAGGTTAGTTTTTCCCTCGTCGATCAAATCCTAAAATTCGTGCGCATCCAACGTCATCAAAGAACGCACCCAATGTGAGTGAATCTCTATCAATTCCCCGTTTTAATCATGTTTTGGGGTGTATCATGTGTCGTATAATTATTATATATAAACACTTGTGCATTCATCATATCCGTGATCAAATGTGTATCAATTGTTGTGTGGATTATATGTAGATTGGATTTATCATTTTCAGTGCACGCATTTCATTAGGCCCATCAGTTCCCCGTGGGAGACGGGTTGAGCATCAGGTGCCTCATAAGATCGGCTCCGTTTGATTGAGCCTTGATCTCACATTCATCATCATTCATATCATATACTCATTCAAAGTGGTTTGTGTTTGTTTATTTATATATGTTTGCTCACATGTGATATTTGCACAAATTTTTCTTATTAAATAAAACAAGAAATTAGTAATAATGTTTTATCAAGGTTCACTCGCCAACTTTTGTTGACCCAAAATATCCCCCGTTTTACACATGATACAGGTGATCCAGCTGAGACAAGAAACACATAGGAAGGCCTAGAAGAATAAACAAGTTTAAGTCTTGGAATAATTATGTAGTTTCATTTTCTTGTAATTGTATGAATTTTGTTTTGAATATTTAAGTTGTAATTTGAATACAATAAATATGAAACATTTTAGTAAACATCATGAGCTTTGGTGATAACCCAATTACGCCCCGACTTTTATTCCGTTGCGGGTCGGGGTGTGACAAATACTCTCGACTTATTTCCCTTAAACGGGCTTGGGTTACGGTATTATTACCGCTTGGTCGAAAATGGGATTCAATCGAACGCTGGTTCGGAGATAATCAATCCGCATATTCTGTTTTAATTAGTTTTGTTTGATAATTTAAACATCGGGGGTTAACTACCGTGTCCTGGATATCCTCGGCTCATTACAGGAGAAATGGCCACGACCTTAGCGCGGGTGTAGGCATACACTCGATAGACGCTCAATTATGCATTCCCACAAGGTTGGGAGGAATTGACTCCTTCGTGAGTCCAAAGTGGTGTATACGTCCAAAGTGGTGTATACTAAATCATTTTTAGTAAAAACCCAAATAAGTTTAAAATGAATTAGTATATAAATATAATTAAAACATAGAATATTTCGGGTTAGACACGTAGCTCAGTTGGTAGAGTTACGTGCACGTATACGAGAGGTCCCGAGTTCGAACCTCACTCAGCGCATATAAAAACACAGTCTGACCGGTCAACGGTCAACGGTCAACGGTCAAAAGTCAACTTTTTTTATTTTCTTTTTTATTTATTTAATTGAAAAATCATTTAAAAATACTTAAAAATAAGATTTTTAAAGTTAGAAAATTTCCTTAAACTCACAAAAATAAATCTAAAAATCCCATTAAGATTACTAATTAAAAATATTAATCTCAAATAAAATCCATTTATTTACCAAATCATTTCGTTATTATTTTAGGTTAGTTTTTCACTCGTCGATCAAATCCTAAAATTCGTGCGCATCCAACGTCATCAAAGAACGCACCCAATGTGAGTGAATCTCTATCAATTCCCCGTTTTAATCATGTTTTGGGGTGTATCATGTGTCGTATAATTCTTTTATTATATATATAAACACTTGTGCATTCATCATATCCGTGATCAAATGTGTATCAATTGTGGTGTGGATTATATGTAGATTGGATTTATCATTTTCAGTGCGCGCATTTCATTAGGCCCATCAGTTCCCCGTGGGAGACGGGTTGAGCATCAGGTGCCTCATAAGATCGGCTCCGTTTGATTGAGCCTTGATCTCACATTCATCATCATTCATATCATATACTCATTCAAAGTGGTTTATGTTTGTTTATTTATATATGTTTGCTCACATGTGATATTTGCACAAATTTTCCTTATTAAGTAAAACAAGAAATTAGTAATAATGTTTTATCAAGGTTCACTCGCCAACTTTTGTTGACCCAAAATATCCCCCGTTTTACACATGATACAGGTGATCCAGCTGAGACAAGAAACACATAGGAAGGCCTAGAAGAATAAACAAGTTTAAGTCTTGGAATAATTATGTAGTTTCATTTTCTTGTAATTGTATGAATTTTGTTTTGAATATTTAAGTTGTAATTTGAATACAATAAATATGAAACATTTTAGTAAACATCATGAGCTTTGGTGATAACCCAATTACGCCCCGACTTTTATTCCGCTGCGGGTCTGGGTGTGACAAATACTCTCGACTTATTTCCCTTAAACGGGCTTGGGTTACGGTTATTAGACCCTTAGAGCCTATACTATAGTTGATTAAAATTTTAAATTGCTTATGCGTTACATACAAAATTCAAGATGTTTATATGCTTTATGTTTATTGTTACACTCAATGTTATGCAAGCATGCTCACAAATACATAATATTATACAATGCTCATCATGAATCATATCCTCATAACATATCATATCCATGAGAGTACACACCTCACGATTACCATGATTTTTGCAATGATTTTTGTATTTTCAAATCACATCAAAGTGAGTTCTCATGACGGGCATGTAGTAACTGGAAGGGTACGAGTACCGGTAGTCGGAACGTCCTGTCTAGGCTTGGCATTCGTATAAATCCAAAATAAAGGACCAGTTTGCCTACCTGGGGACTAACGATGAGAGTACGAAGGACCTATTAGGCCAAAGCATGCTATACCAAACGTCGTGTGAGCTAACCCCACTTTGAGTTGTCATTGTGTCTACACCTGGACACCCTCCTACCATACATCTCGCAATTATATTTTCCGATTTTCATTCGGGTGGTGCGAGTGTTAATCCGCCAACACCAATGTGAATCCTACCAAGCCCAATAGTCATGGGGGCCCACATGACTATACAGGCGATGGTATGGGGGACATTGGAGGCCCAAGACATCCTATGGATGTAGTTGCATTATTGTCAGTTATGTTATTTTTCATTCTTTTAACGACACATGACACCTAAAAACTTCTTAAACTCACAATCTTCCTATGTATGTTCCTGTAGATGTCGGCTAGGCAACTACGTGGAGGTAGAAAGTCAGGAAGATCAAATGAACGCTTGGCCACACAAATTGCTAAACAAATGGCCGCAGTGCTTCCTGACATCGTGATTCAAGTTCAACAAGCTCTCACCGCAAATCCCATCAACCCTCCCAATCAAGAAGACCAGAGCGTCGCCAACCATCCCTCCAAAAAGTGCTCTTACAAACACTTCAAATCTTGCGATCCCCCAAGGTATGAAGGGACCGAAGGTGTTACTGCTCTCCTTCACTGGTTTGAAGAAATGGAGAACACTTTCCTCAATTGCGATTGTCCCGAGGATCGCAAGGTACGTTATGCAAGTGGAAGACTGTTTGGGGTAGCCCTTACCTGGTGGAACACGGAAAAGGGTAAACGAGGAGTTGAAGATGCCATGGCTTTAACATGGGAAGAGTTAAGGGAACTCATGACAAGACGCTTCTGTCCAAGAAGCGAAATCAAAAAGTTGGAAGATGAATTCCACGCGCTAAAACAAAAGGAAGGAGATCACACTTCCTATAACAAGAGATTTCTCGAACTGAACCAGATGATCCCTAATCTGTTCACCCCCGTGTACCGCTTGGTTGAACATTACATTCGAGGTCTTCCCTCGAAAATTCAAGACTCAGTTTTAAGCACTTCGCCTGCAACACTTGAAGCAGCGATGGAGTTAGCTACAGAACTCACTGAAAATCGCATTCGAAACGGCAAGTTCAAAGATGAAAAGAAGAAAGCACCCATAGAGACCACAACTACAAACCACTCAGTCTCCTCCTCAAAGTTTGCTGGTAAGAGGAAACGAAACAGCAAGAATTTTGCTGTCACTCAAACCAACCCTCCTATCACCGCTGCACCAATCACCCAAATTGCTCCCTCAGCTGCACCATTTAAAAAGCCATACACCGGCCCACACCCAAAATGCAACCATTGTCAATACCACCACCCTCCCGAAACTCTTTGCCAACATTGCACAGGTTGTGGCCGCGCAGGTCACACCATCCAAACCTGTCGTACTCTTCAAAGAATGAACCGCAATCAACCCCCAATCCAAACCCACCATCAGAAAGTGGGTCAAGCCCAACAACCCTTACTTCTACCACCTGCACCACACACAACCCAAACTTACTACCAACCCAACTACCCCATGATGCAACCCATGCGAGCTTGTTACAAATGTGGGGACCCAAACCACTTCAGGAACACATGTGCACGCTTGGTGAACATCATCCATGCCCAAGCTCAAGCAAACCCGGTAAACCAAGCTAACCAAGCTCCTCCACCTGCCAGAGGAAGAGCTTTCAACATCAATGCCAACCAAGCTAGGGCTGACAACAACGTGGTTAACGGTACATTTCTCATCAATGGTAGTTATGCATCCATGTTATTCGATACTGGCGCGGATAAGAGTTTTGTGTCCTTAGAATTTGAACCTATCCTCAACCAAACTCGTGTTAATCTCATGGAATCTCTAACGGTGGAAGTTGCTAACGGAAAACCTGTTTCATTAAATTCTATTATACGCGATTGTACCCTCACTCTAAACGATCACGATTTTCCAGTTGACCTCATTCCTATGAAGTTGGGAAGTTTCGATGTTATAATCGGTATGGACTGGCTCAGCCAGCATCACGCTGAAGTAGTGTGCCGCGAAAAGTTCATTCGCATTCCTCTTGCAGACGGTCAGACCCTATGTATTTTTGGGGAAACCCCTTCGAAAGGACTCAAACTAATGTCCTGCCTTCAAGCCCGAAGATATCTCCGCAAGAACTATGTCGCATTCCTAACTCACATTGTCAAAAAGGGAAACAAGGAAAGGAAACTCGAAGATATTCCAGTTGTGAAAGAATTCCCACAAGTCTTTCTCGACGACATTTCAGGACTCCCTCCTGTGACAGAAGTCGAATTCCGCATCGATCTTGTACCTGGCGCTACACCAGTCGCAAAATCTCCTTATAGGTTAGCCCCATCCGAAATGCAAGAGCTGGCCAGTCAACTGCAAGAGCTGACTGACAAAGGATTCATACGTCCTAGCTCCTCGCCTTGGGGTGCACCTGTTCTTTTTATAAAGAAGAAAGATGGAACGTTTCGCATGTGCATTGATTATAGAGAACTCAACAAGCTAACGGTTAAAAATCGCTATCCATTACCTCGCATCGATGATCTCCTAGACCAACTTCAAGGGCCACCTGCTTTTCAAAAATCGACCTTCGTTCTGGTTATCATCAACTCAGAGTACATGAAGAAGATATCCCAAAGACCGCTCTTAGGACTCGTTATGGTCATTACGAATTCATGGTCATGCCATTCGGTTTAACCAACGCCCCCGCTGTCTTCATGGATCTAATGAATAGGGTATGCAAACCCTACCTCGACCGTTTCGTCATAGTCTTCATCGACGATATTCTTATCTACTCCAAGTCTAAATCCGATCATGAACGACACCTTAGGCTCATCCTTACACTCTTAAGGACTGAAAAGCTCTACGCTAAATTCTCAAAATGTGAATTCGGGTTAGGAGAAGTACAATTCCTTGGACATGTCGTCAATGACAAGGGAATTCATGTTGATCCTTCAAAAATCAAGGCAGTGCAAGAATGGCAAGCGCCACGTACCCCTACCGAAGTAAGGTCATTTCTCAGTTTGGCTGGTTACTATCGACGCTTCATTGCCAATTTTTCCCGTATTGCTGTACCACTCACGGCTCTGACTCATAAAGGAAACCCTTCATATGGGGACCTAAACAAGAAGAAGCCTTCCAAACTCTAAAGCAAAAACTTTGTGACGCACCTATCCTCACACTCCCTGAGGGTTGCGATGACTTTGTAGTATATTGCGACGCATCAGGGCAAGGGCTAGGCTGTGTATTAATGCAAAGAGGAAAAGTGATAGCCTATGCTTCTAGACAACTCAAAGTTCATGAGAAGAATTACACCACCCACGACCTGGAACTTGGAGCCGCTTGTGTTCGCTCTCAAGATATGGAGACATTACCTCTATGGTACCAAGTGTGAAATATACACTGACCACAAAAGTCTCCAACATATCTTCAACCAGAAGGAGTTGAATATGAGGCAACGAAGATGGGTCGAACTTCTTAACGACTACGACTGTGAAATTCGGTATCATCCTGGCAAGGCAAACGTAGTGGCCGATGCGCTCAGTCGAAAAGGTTATGCGAACTCCATTCGTCTTCTCTGTTCGCAAATCATAACCGACATCAAAGATCGAATCCGAGCAGCTCAACATGTTTCTGTAACAGAAAATGACGTACGCGATGAGCTGTCATGTGGAGCTGAACTCAAAATCAAACCAAATCCGACGGTATTCTATACTATTTAAATCGCATATGGATTCCTGATCGCGATAACCTTCATGATTTCCTCATGAATGAGGCGCACAAAACACGGTACTCTGTACACCCAGGAGCCGACAAGATGTATCAAGACCTACGATACACCTACTGGTGGCTGGGCATGAAAAAGGATATCGCTGTTTTTGTTTCCAAGTGCCTTACCTGTTCCAAAGTAAAAGCTGAACATCAAAGACCTTCAGGACTTCTAGTCCAACCCGAAATACCTGTATGGAAGTGGGAAAACATAACCATGGATTTCATTACCGGGTTACCTCGCACCTCCAGTGGGTATGACACCATATGGGTAATAATCGATCGTCTTACAAAGTCATCTCATTTCATCCCGATTCGCGAGGACTTCTAGAACGAGAAGTTAGCTCGTATCTACATCAGCGAGATCGTAAGCCGTCATGGTGTACCATTAAGCATCATTTCAGACCGTGATGGTCGTTTCACCTCACGAACATGGCGAGCCGTACAAACCGCCTTGGGGACACGATTAGACCTCAGTACCGCTTTTCATCCTCAAACTGATGGTCAATCTGAACGCACCATCCAAACTCTTGAAGACATGCTTCGAGCATGTGTCATAGACTTCAAAGGGAATTGGGACGCTCACCTACCATTAGTTGAATTTTCGTACAACAATAGCTATCATTCAAGTATCGGCATGGCTCCTTTCGAAGCTTTATATGGTCGTAAGTGCCGATCTCCAGTATGTTGGCACGAAATTGGGGAATCACAAATCACCGGTCCTAGAATTAATTCAAGAAACAACCGACAAGGTCATTCAAATTCGAAACAATCTTCTAGCAGCTCAAAGTCGTCAAAAGAGTTATGCAGACAAACGACGAAAGCCCTTGGAGTTTGACATTGGTGATCAAGTACTTTTAAAAGTATCACCGTGGAAGGGAGTGATTCCTTTTGGCCAGAAGGGCAAGCTAGCACCACGCTACGTAGGACCTTTCAAGATACTCGAAAGAGTAGGTCCTGTAGCATACAAGCTTGACCTACCAGAAGAGCTCAACAGAATTCATCCCACATTTCACGTATCAAACTTGAAAAAGTGCCTCGCCGATAAAAACCTCCATATTCCTCTAGAAGACATTCAAGTCGATGAATCTATCACCAGTAGAAATCATGGACTTCGGAGAGAAGCGTTTTAGACGAAGTCGTATTCCAATTGTCAAAGTACGTTGGGAGTCAAAATGAGGACCTGAGTTTACTTGGGAACGTGAAGACTCAATGCGCGAAAAATGCCCGCATCTTTTCCTGTTACCACTACTACTTAAATTTCGGGACGAAATTTCTAAAAGTAGGGATACTGTAACATTCGTCGAAAAACGGGTTTCAAAACCCGCTTCGTTTATCAATCAAATATTCAGTTATAAATTTCGTTGCGTATTTATGGTTCATATTAATTTTAAACAATACATAATTAATAAATATATTAGAATTTAAAAACCATAATTTATAATTAATAATAAATAATGAATAAAAAAATATATGGAGACGCCGAGTTTCGAACCCGGGTCACCCGCATGAACAAACACACAACACACCACTCCGCCAACGCCTTCTTTGTGACAATACTGAAATAAATAATACTTAAAGTAAAACCCGAATTCAAAACCAGAGATCACTGCGCACTCAGAACTCGCAATCACCGAAAAATCCAGCAATCCGCGATTTTGCAATTTCCCTTTTGACTAAAACGCAATAACCGATCGCGACATCAATCATAACCGTTGCCGGCCGTCAATTTCGGTCATAACCGCCGGAAAACCTTTGACCGCGAATCAAGACTCAAAATCGGACACAATTCATCCAGTTCTTCCCTATAAATACCCACTCAATCTTCCGGAAATCCTTTCGCTCAGAATCGCACACTTTTTCGAAGTTGAAATTCCTCAAAGCTCGTCGCCGAAGATTTCCAATTTCGCCGGAATCCTGCCGGAATCGCTACTCAGAAAACCGCGTTCATTCATCGGTCGGTATAACTGTCTAAACTTCTCTGCTATCTCTTAATTTATACTTTAATCGTTCCAACCAATAATCAAAACTGTTAAAACAGTTCATACAGGCGGACATCAATCAGAGCCGACTCTTGCCGGAAATTGAAGAAACCACTCTGAGTTGGTACATCATAATCCTTATTCTTCTTTTTCTATTCCAATTCAATCAAATTATAACTGGTGTTGGTCAATTAAACAAACAGTCGGCTTCACTGTTTCTGAGTTTTTATAAATGAAGAAGACGAAGTTGAGTTGTGTATTAATATAATTAAAACCAGATAATTAAACGGGTTAGACACACAGTCCAGCGGTGGACTGTGTGCACAAACAATACACACGTCCCGAGTTCGAATCGCACACGTACCGACTTTCAGAATTAAAACCAACATTTTTAGAACTGAATCAGAACAAGTCACAGGATGTTTATAAGAGTAATATAATCCATTTGATAAACAGAATAGACACACAGCACAACTGGTTGGGCTGTGCGCACTCGAACCGAAGGACCCGAGTTCGACTCCGGGTCCCTGCAACCGGTTCGGCCATATAAATCATTTTTAATAAAAACCCAAATAAGTTTAAAATGAATTAGTATATAAATATAATTAAAACAGAAATTATTTCGGGTTAGACACGTAGCTCAGTTGGTAGAGCTGCGTGCACGTATACGAGAGGTCCCGAGTTCGAACCTCACTCAGCGCATATAAAAACACAGTCTGACCGGTCAACGGTCAACGGTCAAAAGTCAACTTTTTTTTATTTTCTTTTTTATTTATTTAATTGAAAAATCATTTAAAAATACTTAAAAATAAGATTTTTAAAGTTAGAAAATTTCCTTAAACTCACAAAAATAAATCTAAAAATCTCATTAAGAGTACTAATTAAAAATATTAATCTCAAATAAAATCCATTTATTTACCAAATCATTTCGTTATTATTTTAGGTTAGTTTTTCCCTCGTCGATCAAATCCTAAAATTCGTGCGCATCCAACGTCATCAAAGAACGCACCCAATGTGAGTGAATCTCTATCAATTCCCCGTTTTAATCATGTTTTGGGGTGTATCATGTGTCGTATAATTATTATATATAAACACTTGTGCATTCATCATATCCGTGATCAAATGTGTATCAATTGTTGTGTGGATTATATGTAGATTGGATTTATCATTTTCAGTGCACGCATTTCATTAGGCCCATCAGTTCCCCGTGGGAGAGGGGTTGAGCATCAGGTGCCTCATAAGATCGGCTCCGTTTGATTGAGCCTTGATCTCACATTCATCATCATTCATATCATATACTCATTCAAAGTGGTTTGTGTTTGTTTATTTATATATGTTTGCTCACATGTGATATTTGCACAAATTTTTCTTATTAAATAAAACAAGAAATTAGTAATAATGTTTTATCAAGGTTCACTCGCCAACTTTTGTTGACCCAAAATATCCCCCGTTTTACACATGATACAGGTGATCCAGCTGAGACAAGAAACACATAGGAAGGCCTAGAAGAATAAACAAGTTTAAGTCTTGGAATAATTATGTAGTTTCATTTTCTTGTAATTGTATGAATTTTGTTTTGAATATTTAAGTTGTAATTTGAATACAATAAATATGAAACATTTTAGTAAACATCATGAGCTTTGGTGATAACCCAATTACGCCCCGACTTTTATTCCGTTGCGGGTCGGGGTGTGACAAATACTCTCGACTTATTTCCCTTAAACGGGCTTGGGTTACGGTATTATTACCGCTTGGTCGAAAATGGGATTCAATCGAACGCTGGTTCGGAGATAATCAATCCGCATATTCTGTTTTAATTAGTTTTGTTTGATAATTTAAACATCGGGGGTTAACTACCGTGTCCTGGATATCCTCGGCTCATTACAGGAGAAATGGCCACGACCTTAGCGCGGGTGTAGGCATACACTCGATAGACGCTCAATTATGCATTCCCACAAGGTTGGGAGGAATTGACTCCTTCGTGAGTCCAAAGTGGTGTATACGTCCAAAGTGGTGTATACTAAATCATTTTTAGTAAAAACCCAAATAAGTTTAAAATGAATTAGTATATAAATATAATTAAAACATAGAATATTTCGGGTTAGACACGTAGCTCAGTTGGTAGAGTTACGTGCACGTATACGAGAGGTCCCGAGTTCGAACCTCACTCAGCGCATATAAAAACACAGTCTGACCGGTCAACGGTCAACGGTCAACGGTCAAAAGTCAACTTTTTTTATTTTCTTTTTTATTTATTTAATTGAAAAATCATTTAAAAATACTTAAAAATAAGATTTTTAAAGTTAGAAAATTTCCTTAAACTCACAAAAATAAATCTAAAAATCTCATTAAGAGTACTAATTAAAAATATTAATCTCAAATAAAATCCATTTATTTACCAAATCATTTCGTTATTATTTTAGGTTAGTTTTTCCCTCGTCGATCAAATCCTAAAATTCGTGCGCATCCAACGTCATCAAAGAACGCACCCATGTGAGTGAATCTCTATCAATTCCCCGTTTTAATCATGTTTTGGGGTGTATCATGTGTCGTATAATTATTATATATAAACACTTGTGCATTCATCATATCCGTGATCAAATGTGTATCAATTGTTGTGTGGATTATATGTAGATTGGATTTATCATTTTCAGTGCACGCATTTCATTAGGCCCATCAGTTCCCCGTGGGAGACGGGTTGAGCATCAGGTGCCTCATAAGATCGGCTCCGTTTGATTGAGCCTTGATCTCACATTCATCATCATTCATATCATATACTCATTCAAAGTGGTTTGTGTTTGTTTATTTATATATGTTTGCTCACATGTGATATTTGCACAAATTTTTCTTATTAAATAAAACAAGAAATTAGTAATAATGTTTTATCAAGGTTCACTCGCCAACTTTTGTTGACCCAAAATATCCCCCGTTTTACACATGATACAGGTGATCCAGCTGAGACAAGAAACACATAGGAAGGCCTAGAAGAATAAACAAGTTTAAGTCTTGGAATAATTATGTAGTTTCATTTTCTTGTAATTGTATGAATTTTGTTTTGAATATTTAAGTTGTAATTTGAATACAATAAATATGAAACATTTTAGTAAACATCATGAGCTTTGGTGATAACCCAATTACGCCCCGACTTTTATTCCGTTGCGGGTCGGGGTGTGACAAATACTCTCGACTTATTTCCCTTAAACGGGCTTGGGTTACGGTATTATTACCGCTTGGTCGAAAATGGGATTCAATCGAACGCTGGTTCGGAGATAATCAATCCGCATATTCTGTTTTAATTAGTTTTGTTTGATAATTTAAACATCGGGGGTTAACTACCGTGTCCTGGATATCCTCGGCTCATTACAGGAGAAATGGCCACGACCTTAGCGCGGGTGTAGGCATACACTCGATAGACGCTCAATTATGCATTCCCACAAGGTTGGGAGGAATTGACTCCTTCGTGAGTCCAAAGTGGTGTTACGTTAATTGTGTCTCGGTCTCCGTACCGAGCCCCGTATGTATGACAAACATATAAATCAACAAGGTTGGACTGTCAATTAACCCAAGTTATAAAAAGATTTTGTGTTGATACGCACCTAAAACATTTTTGAAATGTTTTCAAAATGAGTCAGTTGGGTGTATTTACCAGCGAAAGCTGACGTATTTTCAAAAGACTAATCTGCATGTGCAATACGAAAATAGGCTGGAAGTGCTTGGTAGTGATAAAGGATCTTGCAAATCCTAAATCTGCCCAAAGTCTGTTTTATATTCTTTCCTTGTACAATTTATGATCCGCCTGTGGATCTTCTATTACAAGCTTGTATATTATTTTGTATTTTCGAACATTCGGTTTGTAATAGTAATTTTACTCCAAGACTTCCGTTGTCTCGTGGTTAATTGACTACGATGTTATCAAGTGTTGTCACGATACTCCCCACCCGGGCCCACCGATGTTTGGATTTCGGGGTTGGAAATCCGGGGTGTGACAGGGTTGGTATCAGAGCCAATGTTTGAGAGAATTATACACTAGCCTTTTTTTGTTTAGTCTCAAACTTACACGAGCACATTCCTTAGACTTCCGAGTCTAGGCATTGACCTAGGATTTACTCATTTCATTATTAAGTTATTAGTATGTTTTTGAATTGAATTTTTAACAGGAAAATGCCGTGTGAGAGGACAAAGTGGATAAGGAAAAGGTCCAATGAGAGGAGGACCATGAGGGCGTATTCCTCCTCAACCTCATAATTCAGATGCATACCAAGAATCAGGAGATTCGTCTCCTTGGCAACCAGCGAGACGTTCAGTCTCTAATAGACACTTGCCCTCACCTTCCCTAAATTCTTACCACTCACACCACTCTTACCATTCTCACCATTCCCATTCTCATCACTCCTACCATGAGGAATTTAACCCCAACCATTATCTTAACACGCCTCCAGCCGATCAAAATCAGTTGGACCAGCTACACCCTATGGACGAGGACTCCGACCCGGAGATGCCACCGTCAGGATGAAACATACATCCCATTGAAATATCAAGCGATTCAAACTCTTATGCCGAATCGCCCTACCAAGGTCCTAATGAGTGGGACCAATATTGGAACCAATTGACCTTCACCCACACTCCTTCTCACCACTCTCAACCACCTCCTGTTCAAGAAGATGTCCACATGGAACCCGTGGACCAACCTGTAACATCCGTCGAAAAATGGGTTTTCAGAACCCGCTTCGTTTATTAATCGAATAATCAGTTTCAAATTTTCGTTGCTCATTTAATGCTTATTTTAATTTTAAATAATACATAACTAATAAACATTTTAGAATATGGAAATTAAAATTGTTAGAAAATAAAAATAAAGCAATTAAAAATGAAAATGGCTGCCGGGTTTCGAATCCGGGTCAGCCGGAAGACTTAATCACCAAACATTTAACCACTCCGCCACTTGCTGTCTTTGTGTAATCTAGGAAACAAATAATACTTAACTCTACCTGTGAAATCATCTGTTTGCGCCAAAACTGAAACCGTTCATCGGCTTTCAACATTCCAGACGATTGAGTGATCGTTATTACTAATAATAACCGATGAAACCATTACGACGCACGTTCTTAATCAAATTCAGTCTTTATTGTTTCGATTCATATGAGTTGGGGAGTTAAAAAAACCGAAATCCTTTACTTCCTAAATTACTCTATCAATATCATCATCTCGTGACTAAAAAACACTCACTGAACCTCTAATTTCACTTTTACTCTAATTTCTGATCGTCGGAATCGCTATCTGATATCACCGGACTTTCGCCGGAAAACCGTGTCATTCATCAAAACGGTAAATTTCTCAATTCTTTCATCTTCTATCTATTGTTAGACTTTTACTAACTCAAACCCTTCAACCAGAATCAGTCCCAGGCGACGATATCGGATAATCAGCACTCGTCGGAAGATTTCTGAAAATTCCTAAATCGCGCTGTGAATCGGTATAATCATCTAAACTCTCTGATAACTCTTGTTTAGTCATTCAATTTCACAATTGGTTAATCAAAACTATTAATTGGCCGTTCAGACGGAGTTCATAAAACAGAGCCGACGACTTTGCCGGAGTTCTGAGAAAAATCATCTTTCCGGTACATTCACTTCCAAAACCTTCTCTATCCATTTCATTTTAATCATTTATATGTCCCTCAATCGAATTAGACAAGAACAGTAGAATAATCGTTGTCTGTATTGTTTTAGCGAAGAAGATGAAGTTAGGTTGTGTATAAATTTAATATAAATCGGATTATATCTCGGGTTAGACACATAGTCCAGCGGTGGACTGTGTGCATTTGAAACATAGAGATACCGGGTTCGAGTCTGTCCTTGTTCCGATTCGTCACAATATTCAGACTTTTTATAAAACCCAAATACGGAAACTTCCAGTTAGTATATAAGAGAAATAAAAACAAGTGTTTTAACCAGGTTAGACACACAGTCCAGCGGTGGACTGTGTGCAACGTTAAACAACAGGTCCCGGGTTTGAGACCTGTTATACACACCGGTTCGATATAATTAAAATCCTTTTTAAAATAAATGAATTTTGAATAAATTAAATAGTATATAAATATAATTAAAAACAGAAATATTTCGGGTTAGACACGTAGCTCAGTTGGTAGAGCTGCGTGCACGCGTATGGGAGGTCAAAAGTTCGAACCTCACTCAGTGCAAACAAACACAAGACCGAACCGGTCAACAGTCATGGTCAATGGTCAACGATCAACGGTCAACCCAAAAAGTCAACAATTTTTTTTTATATTTTTATTTATTTATTTAATTTAAAAATCAATTAAAAAATACTTAAAAATATATTTTTAAAGTTAGAAAATGACCTTAAACTCACAAAAATATATCTAAAAATCCAATTAAAATTGTTAATAAAATCCACTTATTTACCGTACATTTTCGTTATTATTTAGGTTAGTTATTCCTCGTCGATCAACCCTCTAAACTCGTGCGCATTCAACATCATCAAACGAACGCACCCAATGTGAGTGAATCTCTACAAATTCCCCGTTTTAATCACTTTTTGGGGTGTATCATGTGTCTTAATATTTATTACATTTAAACACTTGTGCATCGATCATATCCATGATCAAATGTGTATTCAATATGTATCAACTGTTTGTGTGGTTAATGTCTAGATTAAATTTATCATTTTCAGTACATACATTATCATAGGCGCGCCCTCGCCGTTCCCCATTACCTATGAGCGTGAACGAGGCGTTGCCAACATACGATCGGCTTCGTTTGATTGAGCCTTGATCGCACATACATTATCATAGGCCGTCCGTTCCCCATTATGAGCGTGAACGTGACGTTGCCAACATATACATTATCATTCATGTTATATATTCATGCAAGTGGTTTGTTATTGTTATTGTTATTGTTATTGTATTAGTATGTTTATTTACGTTTGCTCACATATGATTATTGCACAATTTTTCCATATTAAATATAACAAGAAATCAATAATAAATGTTCTCTAACGAGGTTCACTCGCCAACTTTTGTTGACCCAAAAACCCCCATTTTTACACATGATACAGGTGATCCAGTTGCAGCAAGAAACATATAGGATGGCTTAGAATAATAAATCGGTTTAGACTTTGGATTGTTTATTTAGTTACTTTTCTTTGTAATTGTATGAACTTGTTTGGAATATTGAGGATGAAATTTTGAATTTAATAAATATGAAACATATTAGTAAACATCATGAGCTTTGGTGATAACCCAATTATGCCCCGACTCTTATTCCGCTGCGGGTCGGGGTGTGACACAACCTCAACCACCACCTGAACCACCAAGAAGAAAGCGTGGAGCACGTATGTCGGTACGTGCCGGACAAAGGTCGGGATCGCTACCACCTTTGCGCAACTCCTACCCCACAATTCAAGAGGACCCACAAATGGGTGGACCCTCTAATATTCCACCTATAGTGGAACCAACACCAACACCAACACCTGCTGTTCAACTACCACCATCGGGTTATACTAACCCAATCCCCACATTCCAGACACGTCTGGATATGATCCTTTTAACCCGTTACGCCGGTAGACTATCAAGCGTGGTCGCTAGACCCATATATGCAGGCGGTTATACACAATGCACTTTACCCGTCTCCTTTCCCACCTACCTATCCACCAACTGGATATCCAACTTATGGGTACCAGCATCCGGTTATGCCACAACCTCAACCACAACCTCCGCCATCACTCGAGGCCATTAATGAGGCCTTAGAAAGGATGAAAGAAATGCAGCAATAGGTGGAGAAAACAGAGAAGAAGACGAATAAGTTCTTCAAGAAACTCTCCAAATTAGTCAAGGGAAAAAAGGACGAGTGAAGTCTCTTTTAATTATATGTAGTCCCTGCGAGGACATTGTTATTTCTTATAGTCCCTATGTGGATATGTTTATTCCCTTTAAGTCCTTGCATGGACAAGTTTATTTCATTTTCCTAGTATTGTAATTTCTTATGGAAATTTAATGAAGTACTTTTAGAATATATATATATGTAAATTATCCTCTTGAAAACGAGCGCCTCGATTTTACTCAATTTTATGCTCTGTTATATAATTCCAAAAGGAACTTAATAGATTTGGTTATGCCAAGTGGCACAGACCACACATTGGCCAAGAAATGATAGTTAAGTACGAAGGGGTCTTCTATCAGGATAGTTAAGGGAAGTTATCCTTCTATCCAGGAGTAAGGGACTGGGTCCAAACCTCTAAGGTCGTTAAGGTCGAAGGTGATCGGGACCATTAATCAATTATTAAGGTACTCTTATGAAACATTAAGAAATGTTCATACTCTTGGTAGTGTGGCTTGACGAACCACACTAGCCGTCAGGCCAATGTGCCCAATTAATTGTCCGACAGGACAGGTTGATATGCCATGTACATCTGATATGAAGTAGGCCAATGTGCCCAATTAGTTGTCCAACGGGACAGGCTGATATGCCATGTACATCTGATATGATGTAGGCCAATATGCCCAATTAATTGTCCGACGGGACAGGCTGATACGCCATGTACATCTGATATGATGTAGGCCAATGTGCCCAATTAATTGTCCGACAGGACAGACTGATATGCCATGTATATCTGATATGATGTAGGCCAGGTGCCCAATAATTGCTCGACGGGACAGGCTGATATGCCATGTACATCTGATATGATGTAGGCCAATGTGCCCAATTAATTGTCCGACGGGATAGGCTGATATGCCATGTACATCTGATATGATGTAGGGAAATGTGCCCAATTAATTGTCCGACGAGACAGGCTGATATGCATATACATCTGATATGATGTAGGCCAACTGTGCCCAATTAATTGTCCAACGGGACAGGCTGATATGCCATATACATCTGATGTGATGTAGGCCACTGCGCCCAATTAATTATCCGACGGGACAGGCTGATATGCCATATACATCTGATATGATGTAGGCCAAGGTGCCCAATTATTGTCCAATGTGACAGGTTGACATGCCATATGTATTATGTCTTAAATGACAGGCTGATATGCCATATATATATATTATGACCAATATGACCGGCCAAGGTGCCCAATTATTATGTCCATTAGGGACAAGCCTATGAGCTATATAATTGTCAATGATGACAATGACAGTTGTGACATTGTGATCCACTGTCCAATATATGGACTGCGTCCAAATTGTAATTTGCCTATGATAGTCCTATTAAGACCTAGGCCAAATATAGATATGTTAAGCCTAAGAGTTGTGATGTTATTCACACTAGAATAGGCAACAGATTGTTATATCCAATATTGAAAGCCGAAATGGTTGATACACCATGGCTAAATAAAGTTTTATTAGTATATAGAAACCAAGACTTAAAGATGGCTAACTCAAATGAAGCACAAAGCAGCCACAGGAATGTTGAACCCAGCAATGCTGAAAATAAAAAATATTAATGATAATGACTTCCAAGCTCGCATTGATGTAGCTATGGAAAGGGCCATGAGTAAGGCCACAGAAAAGCTAAGAGAGCCGAGTGCCACTCCTAGACCCCTATCTATTCCACCATCTTCAGCTCATAGGGAGAGCTCTGTTCACTCTTCAAATGCGAAGAGTGAACCAAAGAAAATAGATCTTACTGAAAAGTCCCGTTCTGTTAAGGATGGATGTAGTTATAAGTATTTCGTCTTATGCAAGCCCCGAGACTTTAACGGGGAGAAAGGAGCAGTAGAAGCCCTAAAGTGGCTAGATGAGATGGAAACGATTGTAGATATCAGCAATTGTGCTGATAAGGATGTGGTCAAGTACGTATCAGAATCCTTCAAGGGAGATGCCCTAATATGGTGGAAAGCCATGATTCAATCAACAGGTAAGGTACACCTGTACAACTTGGGATGGTCCAAGTTTGTTGATTTTTTAAAGGAAACTTACTGCCTAACCCATGAGGTGGAGAAGCTAGAGACAGACTTCTTGTCTCTATCAATGAAAAACCTAGACTGTCGGAAGTACGTCTCTGATTTCAAGTCCGTATCTAGGTTAGTTTCCTATTTGATCACCCTGAATCCAAACGCATTACGCGTTTTATAAATGGGTTGGCGCCCGAGATAAAGGGTATGGTAAAGGTTGCACAGCCTAACACCTATAGGTCTGCTGTAGACCTATTTCTTTCCCTCACCCTAGATCTGGTAAGACAAAAGTCAATTAGGACTGAAACTGACGGAAAGAGAAAACGAGAGGATAATAACTCCCAAAGATTTAAAAAGAAAGGAAATTTCGGGTTCAAGAAGAACAGAACGCGTCTAGTGACAAACCTCTGTGCAAGAATTGTAAATATAGGCACTGGGGACAGTGTAGTATAAATCCACAAACCAAACCCTGTGGTATCTGCAAGAGAAAAGGGCATAAGACCTTAGATTGCAAAGATCCTAAGGATGCAGTTTGCTATAACTGGAATGAAAAAAGGCATATAACGTATAATTGCCCCAAGAAACCCAAAAGTAATGATGCAAAACCTGGAGAGGCCAAGAAAGGGAATACCCGTGCCTTTCAAATGAATGCCAGGGAGGCCGTTAATGACAACAACGTCATAACAGGTACTTTCCCCATTAATGATATTTATGCTAGAGTTCTTTTCGATTCGGGTGCGGATAAATCATTTGTCGATCATAAGTTTAGTAAACTATTAAATTTACCCATAAGAACTCTAGATAAAATTTATGATATAGAACTCGTTGATGGAACCTTAGAAACTGCTTCTTCCATTCTTGATAGATGCTCTATATCCATTAAGAATCATTCTATCCCTATCTCTCTTTTGCCAATGAAATTGGCGGGGTTCGATGTTGTCTTAGGCATGGACTGGTTATCTAGTAACCAAGCCCGCATTGCCTGCGATAAAAAGCTCATCGAAATCAAAACCCCATCTGGTGAAATGATCACCATCCCTGGAGACTCACACTATGGACTGCCAGACAAGGTGTCGTTATTTAAGGCATCCAAGTGTTTGAGAAGAGGCTGTGTCATCTACATGGAACAAGTCACTATAAATGAACCAAAGCTGAACCTTGAAGATCAACCAGTATCCGATGTTTTCCCTGAAGAATTACCAGGCCTACCTCCAGATAGGCAAGTGGAGTTCAGAATAGATATCATACCAGGGGCAGCACCCGTAGCTAGAGCTCCATATAGGCTAGCACCTACTGAAATGAAGGAGTTGAGAACGCAACTAGACAAACTCCTATTCAGCCTAGTTCCTCGCCTTGGGGGAGCTCCAATCCTCTTCGTTAAGAAGAAAGACGGATCAATGTGGATGTGCATCGATTATCGGTAGCTGAACAAACTAACAATTAAGAATATATATCCTCTGCCCAGGATCGATGATTTATTCGACCGACTTCAAGGGGCTAGTTACTTTTCTAAGATAGATTTAAGATCAGGATATCATCAACTGAAGGTTAGGAGCGAGGATGTTCCCAAATAGCCTTCAGGACCCGCTATGGTCACTTTGAATTTTTGGTGATGCCTTTTGGGTGACAAATGCACCAGCAGCATTCATGGATCTCATGAATAGAGTCTGCAAACCATATTTGAATAAGTTTGTCATTGTCTTCATAGACGACATTCTCATAGTCAAACTGATCACGAGAAACATCTTAGGTGCATCCTAGAACTCTTAAGACAAGAGAAACTTTATGCGAAGTTCTCTAAATGCGAGTTTTGGCTTAGAGAAGTCCAATTTCTTGGACACATGGTAAGTGAGTGTGTATCCAAGTGGATCCCGCCAAAATTGATGCCATAATAAATTGGGAAGTGCCCAAGACCCCAACGGAGTTTTGTAGTTTCTTAGGATTGGTTGGTTACTATAGAAGATTCATTGAGAACTTTTCAAGGATAGCCACTCCTTTAACTTCCTTGACTCGTAAGAATGTCAAGTATAATTGGGGTCCAAAGCAACAAGAATCTTTTGAGATTCTTAAACACAAGTTGAGCAATGCTCCTGTGTTATCTCTACCTAATGCATCACACACTGGCATGGGCTGTGTGCTAATGCAAAGAGGCAAGGTGATTGCATATGCATCACGACAATTAAAGGTGCATGAAAAGAATTACACCGCCCATGATTTGGAATTAGGTGCCGCTGTATTTGCACTAAAACTATGGAGACGTTACTTGTATGACACAAAATTATATACACAGACCATAAAAGTCTCCAGCACCTGTTCAATCAGAAAGAATTGAACATGCGACAACGTCGATGGATGGAAATGCTTAATGATTATGATTGCGAGATTCGCTACCATCCAGGCAAGGCAAATGTAGTTGCCGATGCCTTAAGTCGCAAGGAAAAGGTTAAACCTATAAGGATTAACGCTAAGAGCATTGAGCTCGGAAATAACTTAAGTGAGAAGCTACTAGATGCGCAAAAGCAAGCCTTATTAGAGGCTAATATCCCTAATGAGGGATTAGGCGGAACGGTGGATCAGTTAACGCCTGGAAAGGATGGAATCCTAAGATTTAATGATAGAATTTGGGTTCCGATCTTTGGAGGACTTAGAGATCTAATCCTCCGAAAAGCGCATAATTCAAGATACTCAGTTCACCCAGGAGGTGACAAGATGTATCAAGATTTGAAGAAGAATTATTGGTGGATGAGTTTGAAGAAATCCATAGCCACTTATGTAGCTAAGTGTCTGACGTGTTCGCAAGTTAAGGCCGAACATCAGAAACCGTCAGGACTTCTACAACAACTTGAAATCTCCACATGGAAATGAGAAATGGTAACTATGGACTTGATTATCAAGTTACCTAAGACCAAAAGTGGAAATGACACTATTTGGGTCATAGTGGATAGGCTGACTAAGTCAGCACATTTCTTGCCAATTAAGGAAACATATAATTCAGATAAATTGGCTAAATTGTATGTGGACAAGATTGTGTCCCTACACGGTGTGCCAGTATCTATTGTATCTGATAGAGATACTAGATACACATCTCACTTTTGGAAAAGTTTTCAACAATCCTTAGGCACACGATTGAACTTTAGTATGGCCTACCATCCGCAAACTGATGGTCAAAGTGAGCGTACTATTCAGACTTTGGAAGACATGCTTAGGGCATGTGTGATTGATTTAGGTGGAAGTTGGTCAAACTGATGGTCAAAGTGAGCGTACTATTCTCCTACAATAACAGTTACCATACGAGCATCAAGGCTGCTCCATTTGAGGCCTTGTATGGGAGAAAATGTAGAACGCCCGTGTGCTGGGCAGAAGTTGGGGAGGCCCAACTAATAGGACCAGAGATTGTCCTGGAGACCACGGAAAAGATTGTGCAAATCCGTGATCGTCTCTAAGCTGCTAGGGACAGTCAAAAAAGCTATGCTGACAAGAGGCGTAAACCTCTTAAGTTCCAAGTAGGGGACAAGGTCATGCTGAAAGTATCACCCTGGAAAGGTTTGATGCGTTTTGGAAAGAAGGGCATGTTGAGCCCAAGATATATTGGACCATTCGAGATAGTCGAATGTGTCGGCACTGTAGCTTATAAGCTCAGATTGCCAGGGGAGCTTAGTGGAATCCATGATGTATTCCACATATCTAATCTTAAGAAATGTCTAGCCGATGAGTCGCTAGCAATGTCGCACAAAGATGTGTAGATAGATGAAAACCTAAGGTTCGTTGAGAAACCAATTTCGATCAAGGATCGACAGGTTAAAAAGCTCCGAAGAAAAATGATACCTATAGTAAAGGTTAAGTGGGACGCTTTTAGAGGTCCCGAGTATACATGGAAGGTTGAGTCCACTATACGACAAAAGTACCCCCATCTTTTTGAATAAAATCTCGAGGTCGAGATTTCTTTTAAGGGGGTGAGGATGTAACACCTTGTAAAAATCATGTCCAATAGTATTGTGACACGTGTTGAATTTTGAAATATAGTTTGTTAAAGACCAATAAGGACTAAAGGCGTCAACATGCTCAATCTGAGCCTCTGAGTGACGGTCTGATGTCAACATGCATAAATAACAGCCTCTGAGTGACTGATATGTCAACATGCTTGAAATTTGGCCTCTGAGTGACTGATACGTCAACATGCCCAGCCTCTGAGTGACATCGGAATCAACATGCATATAATAAGCCTCTGGGTGAACCTTTGTGGAGTCCTAACTCTCATACGTGCCATTTGTTGGACGAAAGGGTTCAATTTTGTAAATATGTGAAAGTTGGATAATGGAGGGATTAAAAGTGCAACATGTTAATTTATACCTCTGAGTGACCTTTTAACGAATCGAGAGCTCGACAATGTCCGGGCATAATCCTGGGTATGCCAATTTGGCTACGAAGGGCTAAAAGTGCCAAACTGGTGTTTAAATAGGTTTTATAAGCTTTTATAATTTAAGGGGTTAAAAGTGTCAAAAGTTGAAATTAGCCAAGGGGTGGTCGCGGGCCGCGAGAGACCAGGCCTGGGTCTCTCGCAGGGCGCGAGAAAGGCTCTGCAGCAGAAAGTTTTGTTTGGAGACCAAGCAAAACTCCAAAACCATTAATTCGAAACCATGGCTTCTCTAAACTGCTATGCCACGTTTTGGGATACTTGTAAGCTTCTTCTTACACCCCTAAACATCTGGCTCACCTCCTTTGAGCTCTCCAACTATAAATAGGTGCTTAACTTCACCATTTCAACTTGCACCTTTCTCATTCACTCTTCTCCCTCCTCTGGAAGTTCCTAACTAAAAGGAGCAATCTAACATAGTTCTTTTGCATCTAGGAATCACTAGTAAGTGTTCCTTCTTTGTGCATTTTCGTTTATAGGCTTTTATAGCCAAAAGTCAAGCGTTTTTGTAAAACGCTTGAACTTTCGGTTAAGACCATTATGGTCCAGCCATTGTTCGAAATTAACATGGCTAAGTGATGTTAGTCCTTATAAAGGGCACCTCCTGAAGATCACGTTTGCTAGACCAATTGACGGGTCAAAGTTATGAAAATAAAAAGTCAAACAGGCCATTTTTTGGAAAAATCATAAATTGATCTTATATATGTTATGAAACCTGTTTTGACACTTAAACAAGTTGGTAATAATTATTAGAACATGTAAGAACATGTTCGGCTCGTCAATTTCAGTTCTAGGGTCAGTTCGTAACCGAAAGTCGTGAAGTTTGACTTCTGCTTTGACTTTCGATTCTGACTCGATTTAGATTAGTCACCTACTGATCTAAAGTTGCATTATGATCATAATATAATGTAGCATAACCCTCTGAGGTTATATTACATGATCATAATCAAAATCCAAATTTATGCGCAAGTTCTATAATTATGCCATCTTTGACCAAAATGACATTTTTGCATAAAACAAGGTTTTAAATGGTAATGAACTTGAAAATGAGTTTCTACTGATGTAATATTATAAGTAGGATTATTTGGGATATTAAATCAAGTTATAAACTGAGTTTTCAAGCAGGTCCTTAAACTATGTCGACAATTGACGATTTTATCCCCTGTGGCTTATAAAATAGTTTTAATCAAATCTTTTCAAGGTAAATCATTTACCTACTGATATGTTATATGAAATAACATATTTTAAACATTTTTATCTGACCCTAAGGTCAGTTTTCATTAAATATCGCTTAAAGACGTCATATTACGACATAAGTACCGTTTTGGTGCATAGTATGGTTTCAAACCATATTAATGGACCAAGACTTGTTACCTACTGATTTTAAAACTTATTTAAACATATTTACAGTAGGTACATGTTATAAACTCAGAATCCCAAATAATTTATAAACTATGTGTAAAATGACCAAAATGCCCCTAAGGTGCATAGTTTGGTCATAAAAGATAATTTACACATATAATTGATATCCTACTGATACTATATCATAAATAAAATATTTTTCCAGAATACTTATGATGATAAACTTAAAATATATTCAAGTTCCTTTTATACGATATATAATTACCGAAATGTCCTTATGAGGCATAATTTCATTTTTAAACCATAACAGGCATATAAGTTGATACCCTACTGATATCTTAACTTATTTAAAATATAATGGCATATAGAACTTGTCCATGACTTATCCGGTTACCCGATATCGCTAATATGCGTACGGTTACGTATATGTAACTATTTTTCAGAAGTTAACCGAAACGAGTTTAAACCTTGTCATTTAAGTTTCAAAATCCAGAATGTCAATAGTTTACCCATATTAAACAAGTCAAGGTACTTGTTGGGATTAAACTACATTCTATCCAATCATCGTTTAATCTAGCGTCATACATTTTGATCAAGTACGCTAGTCGGTCTAAGTCTATGACTTAAATAAGACCGTTAGTATTTAATTGGTTTGTTTATGCCATAATCCAGACTAGAGACTTGCCGGTAAATGCTATCTGCACTTAGTCCTTTTTGTGTACGGCTGAGTTATTAAAAATTAAAAGAAGACTAGCTCAGCTAAATACTCTCGACTTATTTCCCTTATACGGGCTTGGGTTACGGTAAATTATTACCGCTTGGTCGGAAATGGGATTCAATCGAATGCTGGTTCGGAGATAATCAATCAGCATATTCTGTTTTAATCAGTTTTGTTTGATAATTTAAACATCGGGGGTTAACTACCGTGTCCTGGATATCCTCGGCTCATTACAAGAGAAATGGCCACGACCTTAGCGCGGGTGTAGGCATACACCCGATAGACGCTCAATTATGCATTCCCACAAGGTTGGGAGGAATTGACTCCTTCGTGAGTCCAAAGTGGTGTGTACGTTAATTGTGTCTCGGTCTCCGTACCGAGCCCGTATGTATGACAAACATGTAAATCTGTTAAAAGGTTGGACGGTCAATTAACACAAGTTATAAAAAGATTTTGTGCTGATACGCACCTAAAACATTTTTGAAATGTTTTCAAAATGAGTCAGTTGGGTGTATTTACCAGCGAAAGCTGACGTATTTTCAAAAGACTAATCTGCAGGTACAATACGAAAATAGGCCGGAAGTGCTCGATAGTGATAAAGGATCTTGCAAATCCTAAATCTGCGCAAAGTCTGTTTTATATTTTTTCCTTGTACAATTTATGATCCGCCTATTACAAGCTTGTATATTATTTTGTATTTTCGAACATTCGGTTCGTAATAGTAATTTTACTCCAAGACTTCTGTTGTGTCGTGTTTAATTGACTATGATATTATCAATTATTGTCACGATACTCTTCACCGGCCCACCAGTGTTTGGATTTTGGGGTTGAAAATCTGGGGTGTGACATTTAAAACTTATATTAACTGTATTTGCAATTTTCACTTTTCTTATTTTGTATTTTCGAACATTCGGTTTGTAATAGTAATTTTACTCCAAGACTTCTGTTGTGTCGTGTTTAATTGACTATGATGTAATCAATTATTGTCACGATACTCTTCACCGGGCCCACCAGTGTTTGGATTTCGGGGTTGAAAATCTGGGGTGTGACATTTAAAACTTATATTAACTGTATTTGCAATTTTTCACTTTTCTTATCACACAAACGTCTAGACCAAACGGATAAGCAATGCCAAGGTTACATTGTGGATAGCGCACTTAGGTTACATAGTATGGATTGACTATAGTAACGCACCCCCTCCACCTCAGCGCAATAACGCACTCTTCTCATTGCTTGGGCTCCACCTCAGCGCAATAACGCACTCTTCTCATTGCTTGGGCGCCATTCCTGATGTCGTCAACAAATTCACAAGCAACAATGGAAAGAAGGTGGTGGGCCATGTGCATAACCAATGAGGCCCAAACTCTAGCGAATAGAAGAATGAGGGATGATCGGATAGATGTGTGGATAAGGTTATCCACCAATACCAAGCGGAGAAGCTGCCATGTCAGATTCACAGATATGTGGAGATCACAAATACACACCTTAACCCAACCCCCCTTTAACTTAACCCCCTTGTCTTCTGTCCTCATCGATCACAGAGGAGAGCAAGCAAGCAAGCATCCATGGCCTCCACTTGTGCTCTCTCCATGGCTATGCCCTTCACCCCCAACACCACTCTCCCACCCACCTCCTTCTTCAACCCATTGACCACCCTTAAGCTCAACCCATCTTCCAAGATTACCAAACGCTTGGTGGTCAAGAGCTCAATCAAGGACAACGCCGTGACGGCGCTGACGGCCGCAGTTCTTACGGCGTCCATGGTGGTTCCGGAGGTAGCACAGGCGGCGTCCGGTGTGACTCCCTCGCTGAACAACTTCTTACTGAGCATCGGTGCGGGAGGGATTGTGCTTGGTGGGATTTTGGGAGCCATCATCGGTGTTTCTAATTTTGATCCTGTTAAGCGTGGTTGATTGAAGTTATAATCATCCTTTTATTTTCTTCTGCTGCTTCTTCTTCTTCTTCTTATTTCTCTGTGTAATTTCTTTATTATATAAAAACTTATTATGATCGAATCTTCCTGAATTCATCCCTTATTATTACTACTGTTATTATAATCTCTACTCATTTATTTTTGTTTGTTTGTTTCATCTTACACACAAACAAACAAACTAATACCAACCATTTGAGTTTAGCACAATACTTTATTCCACCTCTCCGCCATTTATTACTACTACTACATAATTGCTCTAAAATTATAAATGTTGGATTTTTCTTATTTATTTATATATAGGAATAAGGAAGGTTATTTGTAATTGTGTTATGTAGAAATTAATTAATACTAGAAACTTGTTGAAGTTATTATGTGGTTGTGAGTTTAGAAAGAACAGAATAGAGAGATAGATGTAATTATTGAAGTTATTATGTGGTTCTACTATCAATATGGTTGGTGACAATATTAAAGCCTTCAGAGGTCTCTAGATGATAAAACTAAAAAGAAATACGTCTTTTGGAAAGAAATTTACTTTTTATGGTGATAGTATTGCCACACAATAACAAGTGTTTTTCAGTTCAAAGCAAACAAAAAAAAATAGTGTGTTTCAAATAATTTCATGTTTGTTCTTATGATCTGAAAATGCACACATATATTATATGTCTACCGAGTTAGATATACTATTCTCAAACCATTTCAACATCTTTTTCTTAACCATTCAAGGGCGACACTAAGCACTTCAATAATTCAATGTGGTATCTTATATTCGATCACCCAATTCTTAATCCCATACTTGAAAGAAAGAAACGAAGGAAATCGATTCTTTTTGTAGAAATTGTTTCTTTTTTTTAGAGTTAATTACTGTTTTCGTCCCTGTGGTTTGTCAAAAATCACTATTACAGTCCATTAGTTTAAAAACTGCGATTTCAGTCCCTGTGGTTTCACTTTCGTAACCATTTCAGTCCACCAACTTAACTCCATCCATTTATTCTGTTAACTTTGGGTGAAATTACCAAATGCCCCTGTGGGTTCATTAAAAAAATGGTGATCACAGGTCTCGAACCTGTGACCTATGCTTTGAGAAGTAGTTGTTAGACCATTAGGCCATGTATCAAGATTGTGTTTGTATTCAGATTGTCTTACTGATAACATGCATATCCATCATCTTCTCCAAATCAAAACCTCTCATATTTATCAATGGCAGAACAACCAAACAAAATCGTCAGCTCAATTCATAGTTCCCGGTGACTACTTGAATTCCTACAACCTGCAACTCCACTCCGACGACCCTCCGTTACCTCTGAACGAAACAAACACACACCCAAGACTCCCATCTGACCTCTCTCGGTCTCACCTTCTCTAACATCCCTCAGTCTCACCTTCTCTAACCTCCCTCAGCCATGAAACAACCACAACCGCTGCACACCGTTTTTCTGACGAACACTCACATCAGAAAACTAACTTTTTGCATCAGATTTCACCAAACTAGACCACAATAGGTCATCTCCAACGTTGTCTGACCATCGTAGCCCATCAGATCTGTGAAAAGATCATCAGATCCGTCACCACCTATTTTCCGGCGAACCCTTCTGTCGAGATGTCGTGACTTGGGACGTAGGTAATCTCCTAATCCTATAGAAAAGTCTCATGTTGATGATTAAACCTTAAAATCTGAACAAAAACAAGTGTTATAAAATGGGTCTGCAAAGCTGGGGTTATGAATGAAAGAGATATAAAGATGATAGAACATGTTATAAGGAAAACAATCTGAATACAATAAATATCTCGATACATGGCTTAATGGTTTAACAACTACTCCTCAAAGGAAAAGGACACAGGTTCGAGACCTGTGATCACCGTTTTTTTAATGAACCCACAGGGGCATTTGGTAATTTCACCCAAATGTTAACATAATAAATGGATGGAGTTAACTTGGTGGACTGAAATGGTACGAAAGTGAAAGCACAGGGACTGAAATCGCAATTTTTAAACTAAGAGCTGAAATAGTGATTTTTGACAAACACAGGACGAAAACAATAATTAACTCTTTTTTGTATCATCATGCTAGTGATGAGGTAGGTAGGTAGCTAGCTATATGAGTTTCTCTTTTGTCATAAATCATAATTGGGCTCAATCTCCTGTGTCATTTATGTCCATCGGCTTATATCGATGTCTTATGTATGGTATTACAACTCTTAAGACTTAACTAAATCAGATTATAAATTATAATAGAAGCCTACATACGTGAAATAGTAAAGCAATTTTTCATGGTGTAATCCCGAGCAATCCTCAGAAAATTTCAATACCAACCCTCATGAAATGTTGAAACCAATCACCATAAACTTTAGACACCGATTTTAAGAAGTATATGTAACATTTTAAAAGATTATAAATACAATTGTACAAACCTATTATAAAGTAATTAACAAACATAAAACAACTAAGCCTATTTTATACAACTTAACAAATAAGCCCATTTAAACTAACCCCATTAATCAGTATACTTAGATACCCAATAACTATTTTAAATATTTAAGCCCAAACGTCATTTAGTCCACCCATTGAAAACAATAAAATTAACATTAATAAAAATTAATTAGTTCGTGTCATCTTTTATTGACCGCTCCCATCCACAAATCAACTTTTCAAACTAAAAACGCAATTAGTGATTCTATCGAGACGTCTGTTGTTGTTTGTAGGGGTATGCATGGGTCGGATTTAGGCTCAAATCGAACCAAAAGCGCAAAATTAGGTTTCTGGGTTTTTAAAGTCCGCTTGGTTTCGATTTTTACGATTGGGTTTGGGTCAATTTCGGTTTTTTCCGGCTTTCACTTAGGCTTGAAATTTTTGGTGCTAAATATTTGGTTTATCTTTTTATTGCGTTGACCAGAAAAGAAAAAAAATAACAAAACGATTTTCGATTGGCATGAAAAAAAATCATGAGTAAATCACTACTTATATTCGTGTGACGTGAGATTCAGTTAAATTTGTTACTAACTCCTCATTCACATGTTGGTTTGTTAATTCATTTGCTTCATTAGCCCATTTACATAAAAATCATATGAAAGTTTTAAGTTAGTAAAAATCATGACTAGCATCTTATTAGTCATTGATGTGCTAAAAATAGTTTAATAAATATTAACTAAATTAATCTTAATCTAGACACTAAGTTAAACTCTAGACTCTCTAAAACTAGTCTAAACTACTAACCGACAAGTGAACCAATCGACTCTAGAATAGCTAAATAAGTCCGGATATCGAACCCACGAGACTCTATTAATTACGTTAACTAGAGTTGTCTACTGACACGACTGAATTGTTTTTATATTGTGTGTGTGGGGGGGGGGGGGGTTTCGTTTCATTCTCTTATTTTTGTCTTTACATATACTATTGATTTCTCTATTACTAAGCAACTTTTTGGCTCGGTTGTAGTTTTCTTTTCGTGGTTGTCTTATTTGTTTGACAGGAATAAGTGAAGAGTGTGTGAAGATAAAGACTTATTTTTATTTCGGTAATGTAATGAAAAGGACTTTTGTTTTCAACATTACGGATTGGTTTTAGTTTTGATATCTGTACGAGTGACACATCAGCCCAAGCCGGGTTGGGGTGTTACATTACTAATGCTTTGCGTATTTGTTTTTGCTAAACTTTGTTTCGCAGATATGTCAGGTGAATCGCGTTCAAGTGCTCCTAAAACGAAACGAGGGTCGGTGCCCCATCCGTAGGGAGATCCGATCAAGCAGGTCAATGATCCGGATCTATGCCATCAAAAGATTAAGTACTCGGATAAGGAGAGATTGCCATTTTGTAGTACGAGGAGAGTTAGGGAGTACATTTTATTGCAGTTTCAGTTGGGTATTCTCGAATATAAGAAGTGTGATGCGTTGATTGATACTAAGATGTTGGAGCACCATGTTATCGAATGGGAATGGTTAAGAGCAGTGGGTCAACAAGATAGGATAGAGGTGTTGTTAAGGCTTAGGTTTGCAGCGGCCCTGGATTGTAATTGGCCACAGTATGAGGAGTTGACGATCGAGCTTCACTCGGCGTTTAGGCACAAAGAGGGTGCGTTTGCTGAGCGTGATGTGGTCGTTCTCTCTAGGTAGAGTGGTACATGAGATGCCCATAGCTGATTTTGCTATAGCTAGTGGGTCTTATACTAGAGAGGAGGTGGAGACGCTAGGGTTTGTTACTAGTTTGAGAGCGGCGTTCAAGGTTGATAGAGAGTATAGTTTGAAGGAAACACGATTTGGCTGCTTTTTGGGTTACCAACACCGACACACCGTCTTCCAACAACATGCTTGGATCAGACATTAGGGATCCGGTGCTGAGGTACATCCATAAGATCTAGTCGTACATGTTGATCGGGAAAAAGTCAGGGGAGAATAAGGTGAATTGGTTAGATTTGTTTTGTTTATTGCGTATGGTTCTAGCTTGGTCTTTTACCAAAGTAGGAGAGGAGGACCCCGGGCTGCTTTGGATATGGGTCGGTATATTACTAGGTTGGCAGGGAGTTTGAATGTTTTTTTATAAGTACAAGGTGGATTATCTGACATTAGGGCCGGAAATGACATTCGGGGTGAAGGAGCTGTAGAAGGCTGAGATTTTGACATTGACTAATCCTCCTATGTGGGAGGCAGTTAGGATTGGACCACTAGTTCAGCCTCTCGAGGGCTCAGCAGCCGCAAAGGCACTATAAACTTGTATTCCCACATGCTTTCAGAGGCCGAGGCATAGGAATGAGCTACCTGGCCGCCAATGTCCGCGTAGAGAGCAACCTCTGGTACCACTGACTTTGGACACATTGTGTGAGAGGATGGACAAGCAGTACGGGGGCTGCGAGAGTTGGTTACCATTAGTGGTTTATATTAGCGGAGAATAATTATTATTTGACGGAAACAAGGAATGATTATTATTGGATAATAATTAAAAACAGTAGTTTATTATTAGGTAATAAAACAAAGGTTAAAGAGTTGACTGTAATTAGCAGTTAATATATGATTAACTACATGGAGAGGAAGTCAACAATTAATGGGCTAAAGTGTATTTAATGGATCTATAAATAGATCCTTAATCACAAACCCTAATTGAGCAATCAAAGACACGAGAGATAAAGCTGAAAACTCTAGCCACTAATCTCCCCTCTTTCTCTTTCCTAGCGACCGGTCGGCCCCATTGACGTCGTCATAGCCGCTGCTGTCCACCACCACCCTCACAACCGAGACCTTCATCGCCACACACCATCCATGCAGTCGCACCACCGCCGCCCACGACAACCTCCCGTCTGACACCCCGTGTCTTGGTGATTTGGATCGAATCTGTCTCGTGTGTGAATTTTCGTGGTGATCTAAGAGATCTTGTGATTCAGTTTACTAGCGGAGCTGTTCGTTGCATCCATCATGCAAGTTTTCGGTTTTCGTCAAAGTATAACCCTAAACCATAATGGTTGTGAATATATATATATATATATATATATATATATAACTATCTGAATAGACTGTAATAGGATCGCTAGTGAGAGTTTATCCATTATTTTATCACGCTTCGGAATCTAAACTTATAATAAAGAGTTGTTGTTGTTATTATTATAAAATTTGTATAAATTAAAACAGATACCTAGGATTCCCAACACAATGCACTTGTAACACCTGACGTGGCTTTTATCCTGTTGTACTCGACCATCTCATTGTTCTTTCTTGGACCCCCGACCTCTACCTCAGCCTCATCTAAGATCTTTTTTATTCGAGTTTCTACAACCACAAGGCTCACGTATATGCTTCTTTTATTTTGCCTTTTCATTGATTTTGTGAACAAAATTTGGTTTAGATTTTCAGATTGGGTCTCCTCGTCATCCTTCATCCTTTCTTCATAAGCTTTAAGTCGGCCCACGATATCATCATAGCCGATGGTCTTCAAGTTCACCACCTGTTCTGTCGAAGCCACCATCTAAATGAACTGCTTCAGCAATCCGATAAGAAACTTGTTGAATAACTTGGTTTTTCAATAACCAAGCCAAGTGAGGTGGCTCGAGATGCATGTCCGGACAGCTTATTAGCAAACTTGTTTATGGCACGTTGGCTCTTCAACTTCAGATTTTCAAACTCTGCCATTAAATTCTGAAGTCTCACATCTTTGATCTGATATGCACCTAGATGGCGGGTCTTAGAACATCCCACATCTCCTTTGCTGTTTTGAGATTTCCAATTTGAAAATCTGCTTTTTTGGGTATAGCATGAAACATGAGAGCGCTTGCAATATTGTTCTTCTTGGCATCCACATCCGTACCCGGTTCAATTTTCAATATTATTCTTCTTGGGTTCAAGTCTCACAGACGACAAAGATTAAAAGAAATTAACCGTTCAAAATAAAAGCTAGGATTTGGCTTTGATATGTTTATTGAAGGATAGGACACATGCTAGTAAAAATAGTGTCAAGTAAGAACATAATATTATGCAAACTTGTGTGTATATTATGTTCATGTATTCATTATGAATAGAAAGGGTTCCATCCATATTGACACCCTAATATTCGAATATTTGGAATTTGTAATATAATAATATGAAATTCAATCATCGTAATATTTCATTTATACATAAGTTTGTTCTGTTTTTCTAATTTTTTTTAGTTAATCAAGGATTACACAAAAATGAGAGAGGTTTATTAGATATTTTAGTGTAATTGTGATTAACTTGGTGACCAAAGTGTATTGTAATACACATCAAGCAAGTTAGAAGGTGTAGGAGTGCACGCTTGTTTGAGTTGTTATAGTTCTGAGTGTTTGGGTAGAGCCCTTAATCAATGGGAGTTCTAAGGGGCATCGTCCCTAGCGGGGTCCAAAGGACAGAGCCCCTCTTGGAAAAATTTTCTTAAACTTTTCGAGATAATATTTACACTTAATTAAGAAGCACTTTGAATTTTAAAAGTAGAGAACTGTCTAATGGCAGTTACTTACTGGACCCATCCTAAAATTCTGTAATCACAATTTTGGTCATTTTTTTCTAGTTCATACAAATATACTATCAAATCACATACACGGTTCTTTATCTTAAATCTGATTTGTATGTGAATGGATATTTGGGTAAACCATTGAAATAATTCAATCTAAAAGTGATTATACGACTTTCAAATCATCTGTTGCAAACTTAATTTCCCCAGCTTTTTCCAGAGGCCTTAAAAGAGTAGATTTGGGATTCGAATACCTTCACCATGAGTACTCATAACTAATTTTTGCATTCTAGTGAGTCTCACCAAACTCCCATCAATTGGCAGCTGTCCCAAATGCTTTCGATGTATGATCTTCTAGGACAACCAAAATAGTAAAACTTTTTTTTTAATAATAATATCCACACTGTCTCAAAAGCTTTCTCGTAAACGATAAGATTCTTTTCTAAAAATAGAGCAACGGAAGACATTTTAAAAACTTTAAATATCGTATAATTTTACAATCCAAAAACGGGATTGCAAGTGGTGACCAAAACTTAGTCCACAAGAAGCCTTGCAAATATTAATAAATAAATATTTAATCAAGCTACAAAATCTCTTTCAATCCATGTTGGGGTTCTTCACTCTTATCCTTACGTTGGTTGTTACCGAGTAACACCCCTCTACGTGGCCGGTGGAAGAACATTACACACCGCCCTCAGCGGCGTGAGTGAAGTTGCAGATTTTGCTGCCATGGGCCCTTTCTCGAGCGCGAGAAGGTTTGAGGGTGGTGGGCCAAGATTTTCAATCAACCTGGTTATTTCCCTTTATCTAATTTATTTGATTTATGTATTTTGTAAATTATTGTAATATGTGATGGGTACTAAAACTGTTACACACATAGATATCGGATTGAATAAAAATACTTATGTTTATAAAAACGGTAAGAACCAACACATAAGTGACAAGTTTCCTTTAATAAAAAAAATAATCTAGTCCAAATTTAGCCATTTTGACCCTATTTATTTATAACTAATTAAAATTAATTATTAATATATCCCTAAATTCATGCAAGTGTAATTCAAATCAAAATTTGAATTTTTTAACACCACCATCAGCACATCCGACCGTAACATCTCATACCACCACCATCACCACATCTCGTAATCACCTCAACACATTAATCAACACCGTAATAAACACAATTTCATTTTTTTTATTTTGTAAACAACAGACACTTACATAACTAGCACAATTTCATTTTTTTATTTTATAAACAACACATACTGTTACATACTAGCACAATTTTATATTTTTGTTTTAATTTTGCAAATAGCACATACGATTACATAACTAGTAGAAGCAATTTTATTTCCAAATAGGTTTCCAATAAAAACACAAAAGGAAATAATAGCAACACATAAGAATTACACAACAAAATAAGAACTTACGCATATATTTTAAATCAACACAATACATTTTTCATACTAGCACATTCCAACTACATAACTAGCACAACTATAAAACACATTTTTGTAACTTTTTTAAAAGTCATTTTTATAAATAAAAAAAGTATAGCAATATGGTACTCATATCAAAGATAAAAAAAATACTTGATCTTATGGTATAAACTTTTTTTAAATGATGTATATAAAAGTTATTTTAGTTTAAAAAACTTGATGGAATTAGAATTTAATTGGAAATGGATAAATGACTAAAATACCCCTAACTTGATAGTATTAATTATTAATAATAGATGTTTTATTTGTAATCAATACCAACCATTGATTTAAATTATCAATTGCTCAGATCTGTTCTTACAGCTAGCACTGTTTATACAGGATCTCAACTCTACACACAAGTGAAAATAAGTGAATAAATTCATAACAACGTGACAGAAATGTGACCCGATCACTTTTTGACGTTACAATGAAAGTTAATAAAATAATAATGCAGTCTTAGTGCATGGTACTTTACATAAAAGTACACACCATACACATGATTGAATCTAAATGATCTTCTTTTTAACCTTGAGAGGTCATGAATAATCCTTAGAGCGGCCCTTGTATTCTTGATAGTGATTTACATGAAAGAATACAGAATAGAAATATTAACAAAGTTAAATGAACACACGTGTTTTATCAAGAAAAAGAAACAACTTAATACATTTTGGAAACAAAACACTTCCTAAGTTCCTATAATCAAGTAGGGTAGAATGCTGATCATGTATCCCAAAGGTCAGGTGAGCATCTCGTAGTGAAATTATTTTTTATACCAACCAATATTATTTGTTTTACATGTCAGAAGTTTATTAATTTATTTTTTAATTATTTGAGTGGAAGCTATATAGAAGATCACCTATCCAAGGATTGCTCCTAAAACGTTTTCTTTTACTGTGTTTGTATTATTGGAAAAACGATAATTACTTATTTGATTTTGTAAAAAGTGATAAATTCTTTATACCTACAAAGTTACATATACACTAACTATATAATATTTTATTTTACCTTTTTAATTCAATATTTTACATTCTTTATTTTTTTAATGTTTTTTTATTTTTTTACTTTCACACTTTAACATTTAGGATATAATATTTTATTTTACCTTTTTAATCCATATATTTTACATTCTTTATTTTTTTAGTATTTTATTTTTACTTTTTTACTTTCACACTTCAACATTTAGGCATTTTCTTTTAGTATTTTTTTGTTTTTTTTTTTCTGTTTTTACTTTCACACTTCAACACTTAATATTGCATTTAAAACACCTCAACTTTTTAAAGACTTTGTAATCAATTTTTGCGTGCTTATTTTTGTGTACGATCGGTATAAATTCATGTTTATTTACGTTCAATGTAATTTATTTGAAATGGGAAACCTCCAATATAATTCGTTTTTTTGTTTTTTTCGTACCTTTTTTTGTTGGTTTATATTCCGATATAAATTTTGTTTTAAAACAAGCCGGTCAAATGTAATACGTTTTCATTATATGGTAAAAATTCGAGTTAATTTACGTTTCAACGCTGCCGCAACGCGCCTTACCATTCTTTAACGTAAAAAAACTTAATTTTCTTACGTACTTATTTTTATGTACGTGTGGGTATAAGTTAAAGAGTAAATTGCACAAAACATCCTTTATGTTTCCTCAAACTTGCAGGTTCCAGCCTTAATGTTTAAAAGTTGCTAAAAACAGCCTTTAACTTTATTTTTGTTGCGGGTTCAATCCTTTACAGCTAACCACGTTATTTTCTTCAGTTAAGTTCCCTCACATGCATAACATGTGAGGGTATATTCGTCATTTTGGTTGATCATGTGAGGGAACTTAACTGAAGAAAAAAACGTGGTTAGCTGTAAAGGATTGAACCCGTAACAAAAATAAACTTAAAGGTTGTTTTTAGCAACTTTTAAACATTAAGGCTGGAACCTGCAAGTTTGAGGAAACATAAAGGATGTTTTGTGCAATTTACTCTAAGTTAAAATTTGTTAAAGTTTCAACGTAAATTTCTTTCGCAAATAAGTCGGATCAAATATGATATATTTTTGTGCTTATTTTTATGTGCGTTTTTAGCTTGTCTACGCTTGATGTAAGTATTGCTCTTAAACAAGTCGAGTCAAATATGATACGTTTTCATTAACAAATTCGAGTTACTTTATATTTCGAACATGCCGCAGCGGGCGAAAAAAATTTACTAGCTTTGTTATATTCCTAAAAAGTAAGTTAAATATAATAAGGAAAGTGTAATGAAGAAAAATGCAATAAAAATTTAATTCAAGATATAAGTTGGAGTTCATAGTTTCATACCACATGAATTTCTCACCAATAATAACTTTGTGCACATGCCACGTGTAACAGCATGCAGATTACACAAAATAAATGCTATATAATATCATATTAAATGCCTTTCAGCGTTTCTGAAAATTTGTCTTAAATTTGATATTTTTTTTAACGGCTAACTGTTTTCCACGTGTAAATTTGATCATTACTTTACATTAGAAGAGATACATATTGGTATCTCTTGTACGTAAATTGTTTTATTTTTTTTATCGAACCGTGACTATTTTATATAATCATAAAATAGATACAAGGTGCTAGCAAGAAGCTGGAAATCCCAAACAAAGCAAAAAGGGTCATATTTCTCACTCAAGATTCTTATGCGAAGATGTATTCTTTAATCATTGAAGGACTCCTCTTTAATCCTATCAGCCACCCACCCGCACTTGCATCCCATCAATACCCTCTCATTTCTTGTTTTCCAAATAATCCGCATAGTCGTCACGAATGAGATAAAAAAAAAGTAACTTTCTTGCATTTAATTGAAGAGCCTGATGGATCCATTGTAGCAATTAAAAGAGAGAAGCAAATTGTGTAGCAGTTGAAATGTTGATAGCCGCCCTACCTAGTATGCATGTCAATGAATACCATACATATCCACATAAGCTGCTGCAGTTGAGGTCACACTCCAGTTAATAGCCTCCAGACCAAAAACACAAACTTCTTTCGACGCCCATGCATGGGAGCTGATACGGACAACTCCTCCCTCATTCATGCCCATTTAATCCATCACATCATTTTTAACTCACACAAGGTCCTTCCAAACACCACCCTTCTTAACAAACAGGAACCACCCCACCCGAACAATTCCCATGTATACACTTCATTATCAAAGCCTAATTCAGACTACCCAACCCTAAGCCACCTAAACGGAGGCATGCTACCTAAAGACCGACTCGGCAAGTGTAATTCTCCCTCCCATTGAAAACACCTTCGCGCTTCAACTCGTTTCATATTTTCACCAATCCGAAGACCAAAACGGGATAGAACCGCCACACACTTCCAAGTTTCATGACAATAGTAAAATTGAAAATATCTTTTTGGTTATTTAATTTTAAGACTGCTTAAAAGGACATGTTATCACTATATACTGTTGATTACATGTGTTTTGTTGATTCTAGAGTAGTCGTATATATATATATATTTTTTTATTAAATGATGCTAAATATCTTTTCATTGATTGTTGGTAGTGAAGAGATGTATTCAACATCTCTAACACGCCATTCTTACAAGATGGCTAAAGAAATTCTTTTGATATTGTTCTGCACGCTTCTCTTTTGATTGCTTGTGTTAAAAGCTTTATATATTCAATATTAAAAGGTTTAACTCTATTATTTAGAGTTTTTTTTATTTATGAACGTCAAAATTCTATGATTTACAAAATAGGCCAGTATATTGTCACGTCCCGCACAAATTCAGCCAAATAATTCAGCATTCTAGAACTTTTCGGGGCCATCTACACGCATCCAGAGCCGCCCGGAAGACTCCGGAACAACCCAGATTTTTCCAGTAACGTAATAACACTAGAAAGACCATGAACCAGCCAAGAAAGGCCTAGAAATCGCTGGAAATGGATGGTTACTTCAGCCATAAAATCTGCCAAAGAACATTCTAGAAATCATCATAATATCATGATATTTTGTAACAAATATCTTAGATATTTATACATGATATTTTGTAAGGAGTGTTCTAGATTTAGAACACTCTAGATAGGCATCAAAGTAGTATAAATAGCCATCATGGGTGCTCATTTGAGACATCCCCTCTTTGTATAATACAAAGCTTTTTATCTTGTATACTTGTCTTCAAGTATTACAAGCAACTTACTTGCGATCCAACGTTCCCTTTAACAACTTTCACAACCAAAACCCAACGACACGAAGTCAGCAAGGCTTACTTAGACCGTGTTCTAAGGCCGCACGAGACTTGAAGAAGTAATTCCGTAACAATATGCTGTAAAAACCCAACAAATATTACAAAACAGAAAAAAGATTTAAATTATATCAACTCATAATGTCTCGGATATTGAAATCTCTCCATTCCTCCCATATCAAATTATGAAATTTAGAGAAATTAACATTCATAGGTAATTGTGTAAATTTAAATGTAAGGGGATAAAAATAAAATTATACTTTTTTATTTTGTAAAGTTAAATTAATTTGTTTTGTTTTTTATAATAAACGAGACAAAAGTTATAAATGGATCAATGTGCAAAGTAATGTATTTGAGCATTAGCATTTATTAAAAAGTTTATACAAACGAGAATAAATGTTTTTTTTTATAATATTTTAATTTGTTTTAGTTTATATTAAAACCACTTTAATTATTTAATTAAATATGTATCTACTTTTTTACGGGATGCAAACCTTACTATTCTTTCGAAGTGGTGGTGGCGTTTTAAGGTAGATGAGAGTGGGTTATGGAAGAAGGTCATATGGGCAATCCACAACAAGGTTCGGGGCTGGAACTTCATTCCGACTAAATTAACAATCTCTGGACCTTGGAAACAAACGGCGGGCGTAGAGGTTGAAAAATTGATAGTAGGCGTTGTTGGGAGGGGATCCAACGTCTTATTTTGGATGGATTATTGGGCTGGGGAGGAGACTTTGGCAGCAAAATTTCCAGCTCTTTTTGCTTTTGAAAGAAGGAAGATGGTTGTGGTGGCGGACCGTATGATAAGGGGAAGTTTGGGGTGAAACTAGGAATAGAGCAGGGGGATTGCAAAAGGGGAAGAGGCTACCCAGATGCATCAACTGCTACATTTACTGAATGATTTTGTAGGGTCTGATAGGAAGGATGACTGGCGATGGGTTCTGGACGGGTCTGGGAAATTTACGGTTAAAAGCATAAAAGAGCATCTTGTCCTACAAAGATATAGTATTCCGGAGTATGTGCACAGGTGGAATAATTGGGTTACAAAAAAGGTACGGATTCTCACATGGCGAGCGAACCTTGATAGGCTTCCGACAAGATGTGCGTTGGCAAGGCGGAATATAAACGTTCCAAAATGTTATATGCCCGATGTGTGGCGAATCGCAAGAGACTACGGAGCACATTTATGTGAATTGTTGTTTCGTTCAGATGGTTTGGCAACTTGTTTCACAATGGTGTAAGCTTCAGCCGATATTTGCGTTCCGGGTAAGAGATCTCCTTGATTTACACATGTATGTTGGTGGATTGGCGAAGTTTAGGAAAGTGATTCATGCCATCTGCCTTACGGCCTTTTGGTGTATATGGAGATGTCGAAACGCAGCAGTCTTTGAGCATAAACAACCCTCTGTGCAGAAAGTTATGGGAGATATAAAAGGGATGTCCTTTTTGTGGGTCAAGGCTCGTCCTAAACAGAGAAACATGGATTGGGATTTGTGAAATTGCTTTAATGTTTTAAGAATGAGATGGTAATGTGTGTATGTAATATGTTTGGTTTGATGTTCTGGTGTACTAGCTAGCACCCTGTTGGCTTTTATTGATGAGAAAATAATACTTTTGTTGGCCTTTAAAAAACAAATACCCTGACAAATGTAACATCTTTTCGTTCGAAGAACAGAACTTGATGACCCGACCCATCAGTCCAGAAGAAAAGCTACAATTGGGAATAACCTTGGGTCAACCCGAAGCAAATTACTTCAGACGAGGCTCCAATGCATGACCATCCATAAAGAAAGTCATGGGGCTAGCGCTGAACCAAATGGCCTTTGGTAAACATGTATCTACTACTATGGTTCAGTGATATATAACTAGAAAAAAATGTTTATGAATAATTCTTATATACTGATTAGATACGTGTTTTATATTAAAAAACTATAAAAACATATATTTTTGGTTAATTTAACTTAAAAATATATTTGTTTGCACATTTTTGAAAGAAAAAGATAGATTAGAGAAAAGAAAAATAAATAAAAAAGCGTAAAATTTATTAAATGTGTACCAAAAACACTATAATTCACATCTACTCTGTTAGATGAATAATAATATAATATAATACTCGGTTTCCCGTTGTTGTTCTGTGTATAGAAATATTCTATAGTTTGGATGGAGTATATATACACAACACATGTGGAGAGAGATATAGATTTACAAAGGGGCTGTGTGTGACTGTCAAATCTACAAATTCTCTCTCTCTCTCTCTCATCCTTGATATTTCCTGTCTTCAATTCCCTCTTCATCTGATTATTATTATTATTATCATTATTATGTTCCCAGATGTTCAAGGTACGTTTTATATATAAAAAGAATAGTTTAATTTGTAGTTACAATTATATATGTTTGGTGTGTGATCGATCACCAGACAGACAAACAGAAGATATTTGTAAACTTTTTCTGAGCTACTCTCATAATTTGTTTGATAATAATTCTCTGATCCATCGTTCTCATAGTTTTTGTTTTCTTTTGAAAACAAAGATTAAATTCCGTTTGGATTTTGCTTTTAATTAATGCATTTTGTTTATCTGGGTTTGAAATGAAGGTCTTTTTATGCTTCTGCAAAACTGAAGCTTTTTTTATGTACATTTAATTCTCACTTTTGTCTTGTCTTTGACTTTCCCAGAATTTCAAGCAAATCCCATTTCTGTGTTTGTTTAAATTTTTATTATTTTATTTTTCACATCCTCTACTGTGTTGATGTCTTTTGATGTTCGTATCTTTTAGTTATTCTGATTCTTCTTTTTTGAAGAACTCTGATCTTAGATTTAGGTGGGGGCATTTGACAAAAAAAAAAAAAAAGCAAAAGGTTTTCTTTCCCTTTTATGGAAATGAGATCTGCTTTTTACATCTCATCATAATACCTTAAGTTGTTATTATTATATATTGGCCGGAATGATTAGATAAGTAAAAAAAAGAAAAATCCCATTTCATGATTTAGGTATTTGATGGCATGCGTATGTGTGTAGGGATGGGAGAGGGGAAGGCTATGCAGGCGGCATTTGAAAAGAGTTTTGTTCAAGTGCAAAGCATACTGGATCAGAACAGAGTGTTGATCAATGAGATTAATCAGAATCACGAGTCAAAGATTCCTGATAATCTGGGCAGAAATGTGGGCCTCATCAGAGAACTCAACAACAATATAAGGAAAGTGGTTCATCTCTACTCTCATCTTTCAACTACTTTCTCCAAAAATATGGATGATGCTGCTGCTGCTGTTCAACGAGATTCATCAGCCGCCGCCAATATGCACAAGAGGACTAGATAGATAGGCTTCATTCCAATTTTATTTGTCTTTTGTTTTATCATCATGCTTGTAACACACACACCTTTCATGATTTATTCCTTCCTGGTTTTATTTCACATTTCACATTATTTCTTGGTTGGTGGCACAGAAACAACAGAAATCAAAACCATACTTCCATCTCTGCAAAGATGCCCTTTAAAGTAACACACACACAACCCCTCCTAACAAGAGACGCAATAATAATAATAATAATAATAATAATAATAATAATAATAATAATAATAATAATAATAATAATAATTTTATAAGTATCACCAGCAGCTTTTTTGCCCCCAATCCAATCACACCCCATCACCACCACCCAACTCAGTAAGTATCATAATCATCACCTTTCCGGCCACTCTTTTAATTTTTATATATGTTTTAAACCACCAATTATTATGCTAAAAGGGTTATAGGATTTCCAAAATGTTACACTTCTTTTTTTTTTATTAGATATCAAGTATTTAATTAATTTATTTTTGCTTATATCTCTTCTACAACTAGATGATTTTATTTAAATAGATTCCCTTGTATTGTCCTCAATTATCCTTCTACATGCCGATCAATGATACATTATAATGCAATTTGAGGTGAATTTTCCCAAATACTACACTTTTGGAACACTGATTTAATATGATTTGATCATTACTCATCTTCAATATGTACACTAAATATATTGTTTATTAAATTACAATCTATTCATTATATTAAAACTAAAAAAAAATACACTTTTAATATATCCAAACCAACTTTTCTTAACTGGATGTTATTCCATGCACAATAACAACAATAATAATAATCTATTTATACTATATAATTACAGAAATCATTTGAGGGACACGTGTCACTTTATGATGTGCTCTCAACTTTCTTTTCCCGTCTAGATAAATATTTATTATGAAAAGTCGATTATTGATAAGATTAAATTTATAATTTGTAGAAGAAATTTTGATGATAAAGATAAGTGATAACCATATATTAATTATTAAAATTAAAAGATTTTGATGATAAGGACATAGATAATTGATAATCACATATTAACTATAAAGTTAAATATATTAATGTTTTTATTATTTATAAAGATTTAATTTAACTATTAGTTTTAATTGTTTATATAAAAGTTTATAATCTTTATCTTTATTTACTATCTACCAACCAACTGGTAATGAAACCAATGACGAACTAGACTTAATTAAGAATTATATCCAAATTCTAATCAATCACATACATAATTAGTTCAAAAGGAAAAAAATATTTGTTGTTAATTCCTCTCCTACTATTACGCTACCCTAATCAAATATGACGGTAAAACTATAACATCATACATGAAAATTAAAAAAGTAAACATTTTTTTTCTTTAAACCTTTTATGTTACTTTTTTTCCGCTTATTAATAACTATTTAATTAACATAATATTAATCTAACCATGTGTAACACACAAGTTTCTAACATATTATTAAATAAAAAAACAAAGTAAAATGTTAACTTGTGTAATCCACAAGTTTCTAACCTAATAATAAATAAATAAAAAACAAAGTAAAATGTTATAATACATCAAAGTTCATTTTTAAAAAAAATATATCTTGACGACCATATGTGTTAACTGATTATATTATATTTATTCAACCCGTATAATATACGTTTTTAGTCAACTCATGCAATACACGTTTTTTAAAGATGTAACTTTTTTATTATCTAATATATAAACTTGTATTTATTCAATCCTTGTAATACACGAGGTTATAACCTAGTGTAAGTATATCTCTAAAAAGATTCATCGTGATATCAAAGAATTCAATTCATCCAAACCAACTTTTCTTAAGTGGATGTTGGTGCACGCTCTTTACATTGTAACTTATTTCTTGGTGTACGTTTTTGTCTCCTATAACCAACTTTTATGGTTTTTCAAAAAGATACGGAATTAAGTTATAGTGTGATCAATAGTTCTATGATATTAACCATATTTGATTTCCAGGCTATAGAAGTATGCATTAGAAGATTATAAATCAATTTCAATCCCATATGCCCCGTTTAAATTACAATCATGAAAAGAATAAAAACCATTTAAATCAAGTGTTAATTCATATGTAATTAAATTGACAAAATAAATATTAGTGGATGCTTTAATGAGTAACACATAGAAGTCGAAAATATTGGGGTTAGTAGCTTATTGGTAGAGGCAAAACCATTACGAGTACCATATGGGGAGGTTTTGTCATAATCAAATATAATATATGGGTATTGCTTAGTAGTAGGAGTAAGATAGTTTGTCATTAACAAAATATTGAAACCGAAAATGTTATGAAAAATGGGTTTTTTTGTTTATATATATATATACATACTAACACAAACTACTTTTCAATATAAATTATTCTCAAAATAGACCATTAGCATATAATTTTTATCATATGGATTGTAAAAGAATATTTACTTACAAATTAAACGTCATAATCAAATAATATTTCTCGCAACTGTGAATTAGTTGATGAGAATATTTGAAACAATTAATTGATGATGAAGGAATACGATTGTCCCTAGAGTGTTTGGTGTATACACGTTTAGTAGTGGGTTATTAAAAACTACATAGTGGGGGGGTTTTAGATTTCCAAGGTCCCAATTCCTAAATGCCACAATTTTCTTTTCTAAATACCAATTGACACATCAAGGCAGAGAAAGCTTTTTTCTTCTTCTTCTTCTTCTTCTAATATATATGTTAATTACTTATTACATTATCTGTTAAAAGATTAAAATATATATATATATATATATATATATAATATATATATATATATATATTATTAAAGCTTGTCCATTTACTGTTAAAACGCAGACAATTATTGATCCAAAGTATATGAAACGACAATGATGATAACTTGACAAATCCCAAACTCAGGACACGATGACCCCTCAACCTTAGGTTTCAATTCAACTCTATTATATTATGTACAACTCTATTACGTACTTATGTTCCCTCCTATTTTCCATATTTATTCTTACTTTTGTAGTTATTTAAAATTAAAAAAAAACAGAAATGTTATACTATTACATTTCATATACTATATTCATGGCATATATTCTTGTTTTTTTTATTTCACCATCAACAATTTGTGTACATAAAAAAACACTTTATAAACTGTTTTTCTCGTAAAAGTCACTCAACAATTTTTTCACGTAAAAAGTCTCAAATGTATCAATTTTTTAGACATAACTATACAATTCTTATCCATGAAAAAAACACATTTGCCATTGTTTTCTGATCAATGACATTTGAAGTACTTAATTTTCTTGTTCAATAACTTCTTCATTTTGAATTCTTTTTTAAAAATAAATAATATATAAGTCACGTATGAAACAAAAAATTACATAAGCAAATACAACTGGGTATTCCAGTTCTAGGTTATAAATAATAAATAAAGTTATAATTTTGTACCAATTTGACATGTGAAGGGATTTTCATATGCAAATTATATTGAGTGACTTTTATAAGGAAAAAAAAAAACAAAAATTACAGTGGCTTTTTTATGTAAAAAAAATTGTTAGGTGACTTTTTTTTAGAAAAAAATAAAAAGTAAAATATTTTTTTTATGATTTTGCTTTTGAAAAAAATGACATTTTATCAGGATATATGTTACACATTCTCTAAGTGTACTTTTAAATGTACACTTTTAACTTACTCTACATGTACTTCTAAATTTTTTTTTCCAAAAAAATTCTTAAACCCTCACCAATTAAAGATATACATTAGGTTACTCCGTGTGGGTGACGAGCCTCTCTCTAGGACGACCCGCCACGTCAGCAAACGCGTCAGAGACCTTGGAGGACGCCCCTCTAGAGATGGAAGCTTGAAAATGGGTGATGACCCCACCTAGTTTTTTTACTTTTCTTTGTAATTTTGTCAAAATATTCTACAAAATCAAAACCGTCAGACTAGCCACCATCACCAAACTCCACGTTTCTTCCCCCACCACAACCCCATCTCCGCCACCAAACCCACCCAGGAAACCATATTCTTCGACGGCAGAGGACACTACGGAGACCTCGTAGCAAATCTCCTGTTGGGTTTCACTCTTGTGTGGCTGCCACTCACTCTGGCCGCAGTTCTCAGAGGGTTTTTCTTGCGATACAGATTCACCAACCTGCGGGTCACCGTCATATCCGGGTTAACGAGTCAGGACAGGAGTGATTTTGTATAGAATGGAAGCTTGGATTGGGTATTGTGTGGAATGGAAGTTGTTGAAGGAACCGGTGCAGACGAGGTTGGTGGTGGTGGTGTTTCCGATGAAGGTGAAGATGAAGAGGGCGGCGCCGATGAGGGCGAGGATGATGAACGCGGCGGAGATATTAAAATATAATAAATTATCGCCTCGTCCCCAACGTTCGCGTGGTGACGGTGACGGTGACGGGCCATGTCACACCCCGACCCGCAGCGGAATAAAAGTCGGGGCATAATTGGGTTATCACCAAAGCTCATGATGTTTACTAAAATGTTTCATATTTATTAAATTCAAATTACAACTTAAATCCAAATCAAAATTCATACAATTACAAGGAGATGAAACTATATAAATAATCCAAAGCTTAAACTTATTTATTCTTCTAGGCCTTCCTATGTGTTTCTTGCCTCAGCTGGATCACCTGTATCATGTGTAAAACGGGGGATATTTTGGGTCAACAAAAGTTGGCGAGTGAACCTTGATAAAACATTGTTATTAATTTCTTGTTTTATTTAATATAGAAAATTTGTGCAATATCACAAGTGAGCAAATATATATAAATAAACAAACACAAACCACTTTGAATGAGTACATGATATGAATGATGATGAATGTGAGATCAAGGCTCAATCAAACGGAGCCGATCTTATGAGGCACCTGATGCTCAACCCGTCTCCCACGGGGAACTGATGGGCCTAATGAAATGCGTGCACTGAAAATGATAAATCCAAACTACATATAATCCACACAACAATTGATATATATTTGATACACATTTGATCACGGATATGATGTATGCACAAGTGTTTAAATATAATAAAGAATTAAACATGATACACCCCAAAACATGATTAAAACGGGGAATTGATAGAGATTCACTCACAATGGGTGCGTTCTTTGATGATGATGAAGGCGCACGAATTTATGATTCGATTGACGAGGGAAGAACTAACCTAGATAATAACAAAATGATTTGATAAATAAATAAATTTTATTTGGAATTAATGTTTTTAATTAGTGCTCTTAATGGAATTTTTTTAGATTTATTTTTGTGAGTTTAAGAAGTTTTCTAACTTTAAAAATCTTATTTTTAAGTATTTTTGAATGAATTTTCAATTAAATAACTAAATAAAAAGAAATAAAAAGTTGACTTCTTTTTTTTTTGACCGTTGACCGGTCAGACTGTGTTTAATTATGCGTTGAGTGAGGTTCGAACTCGGGACCTCTCGTACACGTGCACGCAGCTCTACCAACTGAGCTACGTGTCTAACCCGAAATATTCTCTGTTTTAATTATATATATATACTAATTAACTTTAACCTTATTTATTTTTATTAAAAAAGTTTCATAAATTGCCAACCCGGTTTAGGTATCTAGAGTCGAACTCGCGCTCTTCAGTTTACGTGCACACAGCCCAACCAGTTTGGCTGTGTGTCTAACCTGTTTATATACTGAATTATATTATATTTATATACATGTTGAAGGATGATCTGAATAGGTTTTAAAAAGGATTGGTTTTATTTCTGAAAGTCGGTAACATGTGCGATTCGAACTCAGGACGTGCGTGTTATGTTGCACACAGTCCACCGCTGGACTGTGTGTCTAACCCGGTTAAATATCTGGTTTTAATTAAACTAATACACATTTCTCAACTTCGTCTTCTTCGCTTAACAATACAGAACAGTGAAATCCGACTGTTCTGTTTAATTGATCTTAACTTATACTTGATTGAAATGAAAAGAGAAATTAAATGACATGGTATACCAGAACGCGAGTTTGCTTCAGGTTTTCCGGCAAGGTCTCGTCGGCTCCGATCCGCGGATTCCGGCTGAGGGAAACTGTTTGACAGTTTTGATTACTGTGTTGAGTAATTAGGTTACTAATCGAGAGATAGCAAGAAAAGTTTAGATGATTGTACCGTCTGAAGACAATCGCGGTTTCCGTTCAGCGATTCCGGCGAAATTGAAATTTTCGGCGATGTGCTCTGGAAGGATTAAAGCTTCGAAAGAGAGTGCGATTCTGAGCGAAAAGGTTACCAGAGGTTTGGGTGGGTATTTATAAGGAAGAACAGGGTGTATTTGGTTCGAATTTAGGTCTTGATTCGTGGTCAAAGTTTTCCGGCGGTTATGACTGAAATTAAGGGTTAGACATCGGTTATAACCGATGTCGAAATTAGTTCCACGCGTTTCAGTCAAAGGAAACGGTCATAATTCGCGATAATCTCGGCTTTTCCGGCGAATGCGAATTTGGGCGCGCTGATTACCGGTTTGACTTTCAGTTTTATTATAAATGTTATTTGTTTTAATGTTTATCACAAAAGCTGTGCGCGGTGGAGCGGTGTGTTGCGTGTTTGTCCTTGTGGGTGACCCGGGTTCGAAACCCGGCTGTCCCATTTTATTTTTTATTCACTTATTTTTATTATTTATTAATTATGGTTTTTAAATCCTAAAATTTTTATTAATTATGTATTGTTTAAAATTAAATGCAACGAAATTTATAACTGAATATTTGATTAATAAACGAAGCGGGTTTTGAAACCCGTTTTTCGACGAATGTTACAGTATCCCCTACTTTTAGAAATTTCGTACCGAAATTTAAGTAGTAGTGGTAACAGGAAAAAGATTTTAATTAATCTTATGTCATCACTGAACTCGTCTTCTTCATTACGAACGCAGACATCAATCAAACAACCGATTCGTGATTAATTTAGTTAATAAACATGATGTCCAGTTTGAATGCATTGAACCGAAAAGTTTGGGGAAAGAAGATACCGAACAGGTTGTCTTCTTCAGAGAGTCCGGCGAAACTTGTCGGCTCTGTTTTTGAAACCTTCGGCTGTGAGAATCAATTAATAGGTTTAAGGGATTAGATGTGAAATTGAACTAATGAGTATTGATTATCAGTACGTTGGAATGTGCATACCGGTAATAAACGAGTTTCCGTCAATTCCAGAAATTTTCCGGCGAACACAGAAAGTCCAGCAATGTCGTTTGTGGTTGATTTTGAGCGATGGGTTAATGTTAGTAAGGTTCTAACAATAGATTGAAACCGTAAAGTAGAAGTATTTTACCGGTTTGAGTTGAATACGGTTTTCCGGCGACTTTTGCAGAGAATTCCGGCAAGCTGTTTTAGGCGCTCTGATGGTCTGAAAATGCGACGAAAAGGAAATGGAGTATTTGTATGATATCTCTGAATCGCGAGAGTGGTCTGGAGTTTGTGTAATTCTGAACTTGATGTTTTTTTTCGGTTAAAACCAACAATGATGAGTCTTTAAGTTTAATCAATTTCCGATTGATTAGAAACCGTCGCACATCGGTTATAAACTGAATGTGTGAGATAAACAACGATTTGACGCTTGGTTTGCCGATTACCGTTTCTCAGATGGCGCCATCGTTATAACTGAGTTTGCGTATAAATTTCATTTGTGTTCCTAGAGTTAGCAGAAAACACAATGTGGCGGAGTGGTCTTGGGAGTGAGTGTTAAGTTGTTGAAGTGTCTTGGCTGACCGGGTTCGAGTCCCGGCAGCTTCAATTTTTTTTATTTATTTTATTTTATTTTATCAAATATAATTTTTATAGTTTAGTTTATTTATTAATTATGTATCGTTTTAACTCAAAATAATCATAAATATTTAATGTAACTTTTATAACTTGGTACTTGATTACAAAACGGAGCGGGTTTTGAAGACCCGATTTTTACAAATGTTACAGTATCCCCTACTTTTAGGAATTTCGTCCCGAAATTTAAGTAGTTGAAGTAGTAGGAAAAAGATGCAGGTATTTTTCACGCATTGAGTCTTCACGTTCCCAACTAAACTCAGGTCCCCGTTTCGACTCCCAGCGTACCCTAACAATTGGAATGCGACTTTGACGAAGACGCTTCTCCCCGTAGTCCATGATCTCCATTGGTCTTTCAATAAAATGCATAGATTCATCAATCTGAATATCTTCCAGCGGAATATGGAGATTTTCATCAGCGAGGCATTCTTCAAGTTCGACACGTGGAATGTGGGATGAATCCTGTTGAGTTCTTCTGGTAAGTCAAGCTTGTATGCTACAGGACCTACCCTTTCGAGTATCTTGAAAGGTCCTACGTAACGAGGTGCTAGCTTCCCCTTTTGACCAAAACGAACTACTCCCTTCCACGGTGATACTTTTAAAAGCACATGATTACCAATGTTAAACTCTAAGGGCTTCCGTCGTTTATCTGCATAACTCTTTTGTCGACTTTGAGCTGCTAGAAGATTGTTTCGAATTTGATGAATCTTGCCTGTGGTTTCTTGGATCAATTCTGGACCAGTAATTTGTGCTTCCCCAATTTCGTGCCAACACACAGGAGATCGGCACTTACGACCATATAAGGCTTCAAAAGGTGCCATGCCGATGCTCGAATGATAGCTGTTGTTGTACGAAAACTCAACTAATGGTAGGTGGGCGTCCCAATTTCCCTTGAAGTCTATGACACATGCTCTAAGCATATCCTCAAGAGTTTGAATGGTGCGCTCAGACTGTCCATCAGTTTGAGGATGATAGGCGGTACTGAGATCTAATCGTGTGCCCATAGCGGATTGTACTGCTTGCCATGTTCGTGAGGTGAAACGACCATCACGATCAGAAATAATACTTAATGGTACCCCATGCCGGCTCACGATTTCATTGATATAAATACGTGCAAGCTTTTCGTTCTTGAAATCTTCGCGGATAGGAATAAAGTGAGCTGATTTTGTAAGTCGGTCTATAATCACCCATATAGTATCATACCCACCAGAAGTGCGAGGTAACCCGGTAATGAAATCCATGGTTATATTTTCCCACTTCCATACAGGTATTTCCGGTTGGACTAGAAGTCCTGAGGGTCTTTGGTGTTCAGCCTTCACCTTGGAACATGTGAGACACTTGGAAACAAAAACGGTAATATCCTTCTTCATTCCAGGCCACCAATAGGTGTATCGTAGGTCCTGATACATCTTATCGGCTCCGGGGTGTATAGAATATCGCGTTTTGTGAGCTTCATTCATAAGAGTTTCACGAAGATTGTTGTGGTTAGGAATCCAGATACGATCTAGGTAATACAGGATACCGTCTGATTTAGTTTCAAGTTTTAGCTCGGCTCCACAAGACATCTCTTTTCGTACGTCTTCTTCTGTTATTGAAACGTGTTGAGCTTCTCGAATTTGATCTTTAATGTCGGTTATAATTTGCGAACATAGAAGATGAATGGAGTTCGCATAACCCTTTCGACTAAGTGCATCAGCCACCACATTTGCTTTACCAGGGTGGTATCTAATTTCACAGTCGTAATCATTCAGGAGTTCGACCCATCTTCGTTGCCTCATATTTAACTCTTTTTTATTGAAGATATGTTGAAGACTCTTGTGGTCAGTGTATATTTCACACTTAGTACCATAGAGATAATGTCTCCATATCTTAAGAGCGAATACAACGGCTCCAAGTTCTAGGTCATGAGTGGTGTAGTTCTTTTCATGTGTCTTGAGTTGTCTCGAGGCATAAGCTATGACTTTTCCTCTTTGCATGAGAACGCAGCCTAATCCTTGCCCTGACGCGTCGCAATAGACTACAAAATCATCACAACCTTCAGGAAGAGTGAGGATTGGTGCATCACAAAGTTTTTGTTTAAGAGTTTGAAAAGCTTCTTCTTGCTTGGGTCCCCATACGAATGGTTTTCCCTTATGGGTTAAAGCCGTGAGTGGCACAGCAATGCGAGAGAAGTTTGAAATGAACCGACGATAATAGCCAGCTAGTCCAAGAAAAGATCTTACTTCAGTTGGTGTACGTGGAGCTTGCCATTCTTGAACTACTTTGATCTTTGAAGGGTCAACATGTATCCCCTTGTCATTGACTACATGCCCGAGGAATTGCACCTCTTTTAACCAGAATTCACATTTAGAGAACTTGGCATAAAGCTTTTCCTTTTCTAGAAGTGCAAGAACGAGTCGAAGATGACGCTCATGATCAGCTTTAGATTTTGAATAAATAAGAATATCGTCGATGAAAACTATAACAAATCGATCAAGGTAAGGTTTGCAGACTCTGTTCATTAGGTCCATGAAGACAGCTGGTGCGTTGGTTAATCCAAACGGCATAACCATGAATTCATAGTGGCCATAACGAGTTCGAAAAGCAGTCTTAGGGACGTCTTCTTCATGCACTCTAAGCTGATGATAGCCAGATCGAAGATCGATTTTCGAAAAGCAGCTGGCACCTTGCAGTTGGTCAAGAAGATCATCTATGCGAGGTAAAGGATAGCGATTTTTGATGGTTAACTTGTTGAGCTCTCTGTAGTCGATGCACATACGAAAAGATCCATCTTTCTTCTTTACAAAAAGGACAGGTGCACCCCAAGGCGATGAGCTAGGACGTATGAATCCCTTGTCAGTCAACTCTTGTAATTGACTGGCAAGCTCTTGCATTTCAGAGGGGGCTAACCTATATGGAGACTTTGCAACTGGTGTAGCACCAGGTATAAGATCAATACGGAATTCGACGTCTCTAACTGGAGGAAGTCCTGAAATGTCGTCAGGAAAAACTTGTGGAAAGTCTTTTACTACAGGAATGTCTTCAAGTTTCTTCTCTGTGGTCCCCTTCTTGATGATATGGGCTAAAAACGCGACATAATTCTTGCGAAGATATTTTTGAGCTTGAAGACAAGACATTAAGGTGAGCCCTTTCGACGAGGTTTCTCCAATGATTCGAAGAGTCTGACCGTTTGAAAGAGGAATACGAATAAATTTTTCACGACATACAACTTCCGCCTGATGTTGACTGAGCCAATCCATACCGATTATGATGTCAAAACTTCCCAGCTTCATAGGAATAAGGTCGACTGAGAAATCGTCGTTTAAGGTGAGTGTACAGTTGCGTAATATAGAGTCTAATGAAACTGGTTTCCCGTCCGCAACTTCTACCGTTATGGATTCCGTGAGCTTATCCCGATTTTTGCTTAGGATAGGTTCAAATTCTAATGACACAAAACTTCTATCCGCACTAGTATCAAATAACATAGAGGCATATCTACCATTTATAAGGAACTTACCGTAGACCACATTGCCGTCAGCTCTGGCCTGGTTCGCGTTAATATTGAAAGCTCTTCCTCTTGCAGGTGGAGGAGCTTGGTTCGCTTGGTTCACTGGGTTGGCTTGGGCCTGAGTATGAATAATATTAACCAGTCTTGGACATGTGTTTCTGAAATGACTTGGGTCGCCGCAATTGAAGCAAGCCCGCATAGGTTGGCCCATAGGATAATTGGGTTGGTAGTATGTTTGGGCTAAATGTTGGGTGGGTGGAAATGGTAGGGGTTGTTGTGCTTGACCCATTAACTGTTGGTGGGTTTGGGTTAAAGGTTGGTGGCGGTTTGTTCGTTGAGGCATGCGGCAGTTTTGAACAGTATGTCCTGCGCGAACGCAGCCGGTGCAGTATTGGCAAGGATGATCAGGGGAATGGTGATACTGACAACGGTTACATTTTGGTAATGGGCCTGTGTAGGGTCTTCTGTATGGTGCGGGTGAAGGAGTGACTTGAGTAATGGGTGCAGCAGGAATAGGGGTGTTGGTTTGGGTAACTGCAAAATTCCTGGTGTTACGCTTCCTCTTGTTAGCAAACTTAGAGGAAGGAATGGGGTGGTTTGAAGTTTGTCCCTCAACAGGGGCTTTCTTCTTCTCTTCTTTGAACTTCCCGTTGCGAATTCGGTTTTCGGTCAGTTCAGTTGCTAACTCCATGGCAGCTTCAAGTGTTACTGGTGAAACGCTGAGAACTGAATCTTGGATTTTCGAGGGAAGTCCTCGAATATAATGCTCGATCAGACGATAGGTTGGAGTGAATAAATTTGGGACCATTTGGTTCAACTCCAAGAACCTCTTGTTGTAAGTAGAGTGATCACCCTCCTTTTGCTTTAGAGCATGAAATTCATCCTCTAACTTCTTAATTTCACTTCTAGGACAGAAACGCCTAGTCATGATTTCCCTTAACTCCTCCCAAGTTAAGGCCATCGCATCTTCAGTTCCCCTCTTCCCTTTTTCAGTGTTCCACCAAGTGAGGGCTACTCCAAGTAGTCTCCCGGTGGCGTATCGAAACCTTGCGATCCTCAGGACAATCGCAGTTTAGGAAGGTGCTTTCCATCTCCTCGAACCAATGTAGGAGAGCAGTGACACCCTCGGTCCCTTCAAATTTAGGAGGATCACAGGACTTAAAATGTTTGTAAGAGCACTTGTTGGTAGGAGGGTTGTCAATGTTCTGATCCTGTTGTTGGGGAGGGTTAGTAGGATTTGTAGCAAGGGCTTGTTGTACTTGTACCACAATGTCAGGCAATATCGTGGCCATTTGTTTCGCGATCTGAGTGGCCAAACGTTCCTGAGACCTTCCCGATCTTTTACCCCTTCGTTGCTGTCTAGACGACATCTACAGGATCATAAAATGAGAAGATTGTGAGTTTATGGTGTCTTTTTAGGTGTCATGTGTCTTTAAGAAAATGAAAATAACATAAATATCAATAATGCAACTACATCCATAGGATGTCTTGGGTTCGCTCATGCTGGGCCTCAAATGTCCCCCATACCTTCACCTACATAGTCATGTGGGCCCCCATGGCTATTGGCTTGGTAGGATTCACATTAGTATTGGCAATTTAACACTCACATCCCCCGAATGCAAACCACAAAATATGTTCATGAGATGTTTGGTCGGAACGTGTCCAGGTGTAGACACAATGACAACTCAAAGTGGGATTAGCTCACACGACGTTTGGTATAGCATGCTTTGGCCTAATAGGTACTTCGTACTCTCATCGTTAGTCCCCAGGTAGGCAAACTGGTCCTTTATTTTGGATTTATACGAATGCCAGCCTAGACAGGACGTTCCGACTACCGGTACTGGTACCCTTCCAGTTACTACATGCCCGTCATGAGAACTCACTTTGATGAGATTTGAAAACACGAAAATCATTGTAAAAACAATCATGATGTGGTGTGTGCTTTCATGGATGTGATATGTTATGAGCATACGATTTCATGATAGGCATTATATGATAATACATACTTATGAACATGCTTGCACCATATCAAATGTAACATTTAACATAAAACATATAAACATCATGAAATTTGGCATATAACACACAAAATTCTTATAAGTTTCTAATCGACTATAGTATAGGCTCTAAGGGTCTAATAACCTATCCTATATCCCTATAGTCATGGCTCTGATACCAATCTGTCGCACCCCGACCCGCAGCGGAATAAGAGTCGGGGCATAATTGGGTTATCACCAAAGCTCATGACATTTACTAATATGTTTCATATTTAATAAAGTCAAAGTTACATTTCAAACATCCAAACATGTTCATTCAATACAAGGAAAATAAGCCAAGCATAACAATCCCAACACTAAATCGTTTTATTCTTCTAGTCCGAATCCTATGTGTTCCTAGCTGCAGCTGCTTCACCTGTACATGTGTAAAATGGGAGTTTTTGGGTCAACATAAGTTGGCGAGTGAACCTTATTAGATAAACATTTATTAAATAATTAATTGTTAGTTTATCAATGAAAATTTGTGCATAATCATAGATGAACAAATGTAAATAATCAAGTAATGGCAAATAGCAGTCACAACTATAACATATAATAACACATGGCATCATACATGAACATACCAACATCATACTGTAAATAACATAAATGAAACTGTGCGATCAAGGCTCAATCAAACGGAGCCGATCGTATTGCATGTACTGAAAATGAAAATGTCTGTGCGATCAAGGCTCAATCAAACGGAGCCGATCGTATGTGGGCACGCCAGGTTCAACCGCATAATAAAATGGGGAACATGCTCAACGCTCATAATGTAATGGGGAGCGGCGGCCTATGAAATTGCATGTACTGAATAATAATTTGCATCCAATGATAACTACTTAACAGCAACAAACTGAATACACAAGTTCATGATATGATGTATGCACAATGGTTTAGTAATAATATATATATACAAAGACACATGATACACCCCAAAACGTGATTAAAACGGGGAATTTGTAAGATTCACTCACATTGGGTGCGTTGGATTGGAGATGGTGAGATGCGCACGAATTAGATGAGCGGATCAACGAGGAATACTAACCCAAATAATAATGGAAAAATATATTAAATGGATGGATTTTATTAAGGATGTTAATGAAATTTTTAGATATATTTTTGTGAGTTTATGGCTATTTTCTATCTTTAAAAATGTTACTTTTAAGTATTTTTAATTGATTTTTAAATTAAATTAAATAAATAAAAATATAAAAAAAATATTATTTTTTTAGCGTTGACCGTTGATCGTTGACCGTGTTCGGTCAGCGAATTAATCTGCGCCGGGTTAGATTCGAACCGGCGACCTCCCGTTCGCGTGCACGCAGCTCTACCAACTAAGCTACGTGTCTAACCCGAAATAATCTCATTCTTAATTATATTTATACACTTATTCAATTTAACCGAATTTCCTTTATTTGCAAAAACATTTTAATTCAATCGGACCGGTGCTCGTGACGGGTTTCGAACGCGCGACGTGTGGTTCGTGTTGCACACAGTCCACCGCTGGACTGTGTGTCTAACCCGGTTATTATCTCGGTTTTTATTATACTTATCAACTATCTGAGTTAACCCGGTTTAGTTTTTTGATCAAAAAGGCATTTTATTACACAAGGTGTGCGTGTAGCAGGGATCGAACTCGGGACGTGTATAGTTTTTGTTTGCACACAGTCCACCGCTGGACTGTGTGTCTAACCCGTTTATAATTCCGATTTTAATTAATCTTATGTCATCACTGAACTCGTCTTCTTCATTACGAACGCAGACATCAATCAAACAACCGATTCGTGATTAATTTAGTTAATAAACATGATGTCCAGTTTGAATGCATTGAACCGAAAAGTTTGGGGAAAGAAGATACCGAACAGGTTGTCTTCTTCAGAGAGTCCGGCGAAACTTGTCGGCTCTGTTTTTGAAACCTTCGGCTGTGAGAATCAATTAATAGGTTTAAGGGATTAGATGTGAAATTGAACTAATGAGTATTGATTATCAGTACGTTGGAATGTGCATACCGGTAATTAACGAGTTTCCGACAATTCCAGAAATTTTCAGGCGAACACAGAAAGTCCAGCAATGTCGTCTGTGGTTGATTTTGAGCGATGGGTTAATGTTAGTAAGGTTCTAACAATAGATTGAAACCGTAAAGTAGAAGTATTTTACCGGTTTGAGTTGAATACGGTTTTCCGGCGACTTTTGCAGAGAATTCCGGCAAGCTGTTTTAGGCGCTCTGATGGTCTGAAAATGCGACGAAAAGGAAATGGAGTATTTGTATGATATCTCTGAATCGCGAGAGTGGTCTGGAGTTTGTGTAATTCTGAACTTGATGTTTTTTTTTCGGTTTTAAAACCAACAATGATGAGTCTTTAAGTTTAATCAATTTCCGATTGATTAGAAACCGTCGCACATCGGTTATAAACTGAATGTGTGAGATAAACAACAATTTGACGCTTGGTTTGCCGATTACCGTTTCTAGATGGCGCCATCGGTTATAACTGAGTTTGCGTATAAATTTCATTTGTGTTCCTAGAGTTAGCAGAAAACACAATGTGGCGGAGTGGTCTTGGGAGTGAGTGTTAAGTTGTTGAAGTGTCTTGGCTGACCCGGGTTCGAGTCCCGGCAGCTTCATTTTTTTATTTATTTATTTTATTTTAACTTTTTATCAAATATAATTTTTATAGTTTAGTTTATTTATTAATTATGTATCGTTTTAACTCAAAATAATCATAAATATTTAATGTAACTTTTATAACTTGGTACTTGATTACAAAACGGAGCGGGTTTTGAAGACCCGATTTTTACAAATGTTACAGTGTAGCGCCAGGTACAAGATCGATGCGGAATTCGACTTCTCTCATAGGAGGGAGTCCTGAAATGTCGTCGGGAAAGACTTGTGGGAATTCTTTCACAACTGGGATATCTTCGAGTTTCCTTTCCTTGTTTCCCTTTTTTACGACGTGAGTTAGGAATGAGACATAGTTCTTGCGGAGATATCTTCGGGCTTGAAGGCAGGACATTAGTTTGAGTCCTTTCGAAGGGGTTTCTCCAAAAATACGTAGAGTCTGACCGTCTGCAAGAGGAATGCGAATGAACTTTTCGCGGCACACTACTTCAGCGTGATGCTAGCTGAGCCAGTCCATACCGATTATAACATCGAAACTTCCCAACTTCATAGGAATGAGGTCAACCGGAAAATCGTGATCGTTTAGAGTGAGGGTACAATTGCGTATAATAGAATCTAATGAAACGGGCTTTCCGTCAGCAACTTTCACCGTTAGAGATTACATGAGATTAACACGAGTTTGGTTGAGGATAGGTTCAAATTCTAAGGACACAAAACTCTTATCCGCGCCAGTATCGAATAACATGGATGCATAACTACCATTGATGAGAAACGTATCGTTAACCACGTTGTTGTCAGCCCTAGCTTGGTTGGCATTGATGTTGAAAGCTCTTCCTCTGGCAGGTGGAGGAGCTTGGTTAGCTTGGTTTACTGGGTTCGCTTGAGCTTGGGCATGGATGATGTTCACCAATCGTGGACAAGTGTTCCTGAAGTGGTTTGGGTCTCCACAGTTGTAACAAGCTCGCATGGGTTGCATTATGGGGTAGTTGGGTTGGTAGTAAGTTTGGGCTGCATGTGGTGCAGGTGGTAAAAATAGGGGTTGTTGAGCTTGACCCACTATCTGATTTTGGGTTTGGGTTTGAGGTTGATTGCGGTTCATTCGTTGAAGGATACGGCAGGTTTGAATGGTGTGACCTGCACGGCCGCAACTTGTGCAATGTTGGCAAAGAGTTTCGGGTGGGTGATGGTATTGACAACGGTTGCATTTTGGGTGTGGGCCGGTGTATGGCTTTTTAAATGGTGCAGTCGAAGGAGCAATTTGGGTGATTGGTGCAGCGGTGATAGGAGGGTTGGTTTGAGTGACAGCAAAATTCTTGCTGTTTCGTTTCCTCTTACCAGCAAACTTTGAGGAGGAGACTGAGTGGTTTGTAGTTGAGGTCTCTATGGGTGTTTTCTTCTTATCATCTTTAAATTTGCCGTTTCGGATGTGATTCTCAGTGAGTTCGGTAGCTAGTTCCATTGCGGCTTCAAGTGTTGCAGGCGAAGTGCTTAGAACCGAGTCTTGAATTTTCGAGGGAAGACCTCGAATGTAGTGTTCAACCAAACGGTACACGGGGGTGAACAGATTAGGGATCATCTGGTTTAGCTCAAGAAATCTTTTGTTATAGGAAGTGTGATCTCCTTCCTTTTGTTTTAGCGCGTGGAATTCATCTTCCAACTTTTTGATTTCGCTTCTTGGACAGAAGCGTCTGGTCATGAGTTCCCTTAACTCTTCCCATGTTAAGGCCATGGCATCTTCAACTCCTCGTTTACCCTTTTCCGTGTTCCACCAGGTAAGGGCTACCCCAAACAGTCTTCCAGTTGCATAGCGTACCTTGCGATCCTCGGGACAATCGCAATTGAGGAAAGTGTTCTCCATTTCTTCAAACCAGTGAAGGAGAGCAGTAACACCTTCGGTCCCTTCATACGTTTGGGGGATCGCAAGATTTGAAGTGTTTGTAGGAGCACTTTTTGGAGGGAGGGTTGGCGATGCTCTGGTCTTCTTGATTGGGAGGGTTGATGCGATTTGCGGTGAGGGCTTGTTGAACTTGAATTACGATGTCAGGAAGCACTGCAGCCATTTGTTTAGCAATTTGTGTGGCCAAGCGTTCATTGGATCTTCCTGACTTTCTACCTCCACGTAGTTGCCTAGCCGACATCTACAGGAACATTCATAGGAAGATTGTGAGTTTAAGAAGTTTCTAGGTGTCATGTGTCGTTAAAAGAATAAAAATAACATAACTAACAATAATGCAACTACATCCATAGGATGTCTTGGGTTTCTCATGTTTGGGCCTTCCAATGTCCCCCATACCATCGCCTGTGTAGTCATGTGGGCCCCCATGACTATTGGGCTTGGTAGGATTCACATTGGTGTTGGCGGATTAACACTCGCATCACCCGAATGAAAACCGTAAAATATGATTGCGAGATGTATGGTAGGAGGGTGTCCAGGTGTAGACACAATGACAACTCAAAGTGGGGTTAGCTCACACGACGTTTGGTATAGCATGCTTTGGCCTAATAGGTCCTTCGTACTCTCATCGTTAGTCCCCAGGTAGGCAAACTGGTCCTTTATTTTGGATTTATACGAATGCCAAGCCTAGACAGGACGTTCCGACTACCAGTACGCGTACCCCCCTTCCAGTTACTACATGCCTGTCATGAGAACTCACTTTGATGTGATTTGAAAATACAAAATCATTGCAAAAATCATGATAATCATGAGGTGTGTGCTCTCATGGATATGATATGCTATGAGGATATGATTCATGATGAGCATTGTATAATGACATGTATTTGTGAGCATGCTTGCATAACATTGAGTGTAAAAATAAACATAAAGCATATAAACATCATGAATTTTGTATGTAACGCATAAACAATTTAAAATTTTAATCAACTATAGTATAGGCTCTAAGGGTCTAATAACCTATCCTATATCCCTGTAGTCATGGCTCTGATACCAATCTGTCACACCCCGACCCGCAGCGGAATAAGAGTCGGGGCATAATTGGGTTATCACCAAAGCTCATGATGTTTACTAAAATATTTCATATTTATTAAATTCAAATTACAACTTAAATCCAAATCAAAATTCATACAATTACAAGGAAATGAAACTATATAAATAATCCAAAGCTTAAACTGATTTATTCTTCTAGGCCTTCCTATGTGTTTCTTGCCTCAGCTGGATCACCTGTATCATGTGTAAAACGGGGGATATTTTGGGTCAACAAAAGTTGGCGAGTGAACCTTGATAAAACATTGTTATTAATTTCTTGTTTTATTTATTATGGAAAATTTGTGCAATATCACAAGTGAGCAAACATATATAAATAAACAAACACAAACCACTTTGAATGAGTACATGATATGAATGATGATGAATGTGAGATCAAGGCTCAATCAAACGGAGCCGATCTTATGAGGCACCTGATGCTCAACCCGTCTCCCACGGGGAACTGATGGGCCTAATGAAATGCGTGCACTGAAAATGATAAATCCAAACTACATATAATCCACACAACAATTGATATATATTTGATACACATTTGATCACGGATATGATGTATGCACAAGTGTTTAAATATAATAAAGAATTAAACATGATACACCCCAAAACATGATTAAAACGGGGAATTGATAGAGATTCACTCACAATGGGTGCGTTCTTTGATGATGATGAAGGCGCACGAATTTATGATTCGATTGACGAGGGAAGAACTAACCTAGATAATAACAAAATGATTTGATAAATAAATAAATTTTATTTGGAATTAATCTTTTTAATTAGTGCTCTTAATGGAATTTTTTAGATTTATTTTTGTGAGTTTAAGGAAGTTTTCTAACTTTAAAAATTTTATTTTTAAGTATTTTTGAATGAATTTTCAATTAAATAACTAAATAAAAAGAAATAAAAAGTTGACTTCCTTTTTTTTTTGTCCGTTGACCGTTGACCGGTCGGACTGTGTTTAATTATGCGCTGAGTGAGGTTCGAACTCGGGACCTCTCGTACACGTGCACGCAGCTCTACCAACTGAGCTACGTGTCTAACCCGAAATATTCTCTGTTTTAATTATATATATATACTAATTAACTTTAACCTTATTTATTTTTATTAAAAAAGTTTCATAAATTGCCAACCCGGTTTAGGTATCCAGAGTCGAACTCGCGCTCTTCAGTTTACGTGCACACAGCCCAACCAGTTGGCTGTGTGTCTAACCTGTTTATATACTGAATTATATGATATTTATATACATGTTGAAGGATGATCTGAATAGGTTTTAAAAAGGATTGGTTTTATTTCTGAAAGTCGGTAACATATGCGATTCGAACTCAGGACGTGCGTGTTATGTTGCACACATTCCACCGCTGGACTGTGTGTCTAACCCGGTTAAATATCCGGTTTTAATTAAACTAATACACATTTCTCAACTTCGTCTTCTTCGCTTAACAATACAGAACAGTGAAATCCGACTGTTCTGTTTAATTGATCTTAACTTATACTTGATTGAAATGAAAAGAGAAATTAAATGACATGGTATACCAGAACGGCGAGTTTGCTTCAGGTTTTCCGGCAAGGTCTCGTCGGCTCCGATCCGCGGATTTCGGCTGAGGGAAACTGTTTGACAGTTTTGATTACTGTGTTGAGTAATTAGGTTACTAATCGAGAGATAGCAAGAAAAGTTTACATGATTGTACCGTCTGAAGACAATCGCGGTTTTCCGTTCAGCGATTCCGGCGAAATTGAAATTTCCGGCGATGTGCTCTGGAAGGATTAAAGCTTCGAAAGAGAGTGCGATTCTGAGCGAAAAGGTTACCAGAGGTTTGGGTGGGTATTTATAAGGAAGAACAGGGTGTATTTGGTTCGAATTTGGGTCTTGATTCGTGGTCAAAGTTTTCTCGCGGTTATGACTGAAATTGAGGGTTAGACATCGGTTATAACCGATGTCGAAATTAGTTCACGCTTTCAGTCAAAGGAAACGGTCATAATTCGCGATAATCTCGGCTTTTCCGGCGACCGCGAATTTGGGCGCGCTGATTACCGGTTTGACTTTCAGTTTTATTATAAATGTTATTTGTTTTAATGTTTATCACAAAAGCTGTGCGCGGTGGAGCGGTGTGTTGCGTGTTTGTCCTTGTGGGTAACCCGGGTTCGAAATCCGGCTGTCCCATTTTATTTTTTACTCACTTATTTTTATTATTTATTAATTATGGTTTTTAAAATGTTTATTAATTATGTATTGTTTAAAATTAAATGCAACGAAATTTATAACTGAATATTTGATTAATAAACGAAGCGGGTTTTGAAACCCGTTTTTCGACGAATGTTACAGGCTACCCGGCGTGGTGTTGGGGGCGTCGTCGCCGCGCGACGCGGCTAGGACGGCCCCCACACCGAGTGGCCTTATATTCTAACGCCTTAGGCCACTGACCACCAACCTCGTTTGCACTGGTTCCTTCAACAACTTCCATTCCACACAATACCCAATCCAAGCTTCCATTCCATACAAAATCACTCCTGTCCTGGCCCGTTAACCCGAATATGACGGTGACCCGCAGGTTGGTGAATCTGTATCGCAAGAAAAACCCTTTGAGAACTGCGGCCAGAGTGAGTGGCAGCCACACAAGAGTGAAACCCAACAGGAGATTTGCTACGAGGTCTCCGTAGTGTGCTTCGCCGTCGAAGAATATGTTTTCCTGGGTGGGTTTGGTGGCGGAGATGGGGTTGTTGGAGGGGAAGAAATGTGGAGTTTGGTGATGTAACATTTATGTAAAACGGGACCCAAAATCCCGCTCCGTTTGAAATGCAAGTATTTATTCAATAGTTCGTTACGTGTTTACTAGTATTAACCAATTTATTTTTTTTATTACTCATGATTAATAATTAAATTACCTAATTAAAATAAAAATCAATAAAGGAACAATAATTAAATTTTTATAATAAAAAGAAATAAAATAATAAAATAAAGAAGTACCCAGGGTTCGAACCCGGACACTCCCCCAAATCACACGCACCAAAACACCACTGGTATACACACACCATATGTTTTTATATCCGAAACAAATAAACCTTATACCCAAACAAAATCCCTGAAACCTGCTAACTCAAATCACCACCCTCTATAACCGCCAAATCAAAGTAATGTCGCAAAAATTACGTTTTGTTCCGGGTTGATCGAAGTCATAAAACGCAAAGCATAACGGAGTAACCGTTTCGATTATTCTGAAACTGCGCCTTCAATCATTCGGAGGTTAACAACCCATGATTTGGGATTTTTGAAACTGAAATCTTGTGTTTGACCACTCTCACTATAAATATCAGTAATCCACACCTTTATACCTCGCTCATTTTCCTTTGAAATTCTACTTTTAACTCACTGATCAAACCTCTCGCCGCCGGAATCAGCTGCAACTCGCCGGAGTTGGTCACCGGAAAACCGGGGTTCTGTTTTCCAGTTGGTATGAATCCCAAAACTCTTCTATATTTCTTGTTTAATTCGTTTAGATTACATCAGTTAAACCAGAACAGTTAAAACTTATAACAATTGAGTTCCGGGTTGAAATTCATGAAGAAGATGAGTTTCAGCAGGTGATTAAAAGTAATAAGAATCGGGTTTTTAACCGGGTTAGACACACAGTCCAGTGGTGGACTGTGTGCAAACATAATATTCACATCCCAGTTCGAGTCCTGGTCAGTCCATATTGTTGAAATAAAAACCGGTTTCTTTTTAATTCAAATACGCTAACACTCAGATAGTTGTTAAGTATATTAAAAATTCTGTTTCAATCGGGTTAGACACCTAGCCCAGTTGGTTGGGCTGGGTGCAAGACAATATAGAGATCGCGGGTTCGAGTCAGATCCTTCACACTGGTTCGCTCATTTAAATCCTTTTTAAATTAAATAATTTCTGATATATTCTAACAAGTATATAAGAATAATTAGAAATTGATTCCTTATGGGTTAGACACGTAGCTCAGTTGGAAGAGCTGCGTGCACGTGAACGGGAGGTCACAAGTTCGAGTCTCACCACACGCGGTCAAACATGTCAACGAACCGGTTAGACCTGCTGTCAGGTCTGACAATGTTTTTAAATTTTTTTATTTATTTTATTTAATATTTTTGTATTTATTTTTTTAGTTATAAATCAATTAAAAACACTTAAGAACAAGATTATTTAGGTTTAAAAATCTCAATAAATACCACAAAAATAACCTAAAATCTAACAAAAAGTATTAAATCAAAATATTAATTTTTATCGAATTATTGCGTTATTATCTAGGTTAGTCTTCTTCGTCGGTTATATCCTCAATTCGTGCGCACTCTTCATCAATCAAGAAAAACGCACCCACTGTGAGTGAATTCTTACAAATTCCCATTTTTATTCATGTTTTGGGTGTATCATGTGCCATTTATACATTTTGTTTATTCAAACCCTTGTGCTATTACCATTATATGAACTATCGTGTGATGTAAATGTTGTTTGTTGTATTGCGAGTTTATATTTATGTCAAGTTGCGTGCAAATCATTCATTAGGCCCATCAGTTCCTCGTTGGAGACGAGTTAAGCATCAGGTGCCTCATTAGATCGGCTCCGTTTGATTGAGCCTTGATCTCATTGTTCATCATTTGGTATGTGTGTGTGTGCATTAATTGATATTATGTGTTTTGTGGTTTAATTTACATATACGTATACTCATATTTGGTTATGCACCTTTTTATTCAAATAACCAATATAACTAATTCTTTCAAATATTTAAATAAGATTCACTCGCCAACTTTTGTGTAACATTTGTAAAAATCGGGTCTCCAAAACCCGCTCCGTTTTGTAATCTTGTACCAAGTTATGAAATTTCATTAATTATTTATGATTATTTTGGGTTTAAACATTACATAATTAATAAATAAACTAAACCATAAAAATTATATTTGATAAAAAGTTAAAATAAAATAAATAAAAAACATTTGTAGCTGACCGGACTCGAACCCGGGTCAGCTGAAGCACTCCAACAACTTATCATTCCGTCCCCAAACCACTCCGCCACCAAGTGTTTTCTGTTAACCTTAGGGAAACAATTTGGGTCTTATACGCAAACGCGAATCAACCGTTAATGCCATCTGAATAACGGAAATCGGTAAACCGATCGCCAAATCAGTTCAAATTCGTCTGGCTAGCTTATAACCGATAAATATCGGTTTCTAATTAAGTCCAAATTGAATGAACTTAAAGTTTCGGTTTTTGAAACCGAAAAGTTATCAAACTCCGATTAATTCAAGTTCCAATCATTTGTGCGATTCAGAACTGTCACAACAACACTCCAATTCCTTTTCGTCGCGTTTTCAAATCATTTGAGCACCTAAAACAGTTCGCCGGAATTCTCTGCAGAACTTGCCGGAAAACCGTGTTCAACACAAACCGGTAAGATATTCCTTCTTTGCGATTTCAATCTATTGTTAGAGCTTTACTAACATTAATCCATCACTCAAAATCAGCCACAGACGACTTTTCTGGATTTTTGTGTTCGCCGGAGAAATTCTGGAATTTGCCGGAAACTCGCTAGTTAACGGTAAGCACATTCAAACGTACTAATAATCAATGCACCCTGGTTCAATTTCAAATCTAATTCCTTAATTCTGTTGTTAGACCCTCTCAGCCGAAGGTTCAAAAACAGAGCTATCTGTTTCTCGCCGGACTCCCTAAAGAAGACGACCTGTCCGGTATTTTCTTTCCCCAAACTGTTCGGTTTTGTACATTCAAGCTAGTCGTCATGTTTAGTAATTAGTTAAATCATGAACCAGATGATTGAGTAAAGTCGGTAATTGTAATGAAGAAGACGAACTTAAAAACGGGATAAGAGTAATTAAAATTCGGATAAAAACGGGTTAGACACACAGTCCAGCGGTGGACTGTGTGCAAAGTTTATATACAAGTCCCGAGTTCGATCCTTACTACACACACCCTTTACGTAATAACATTTCTTTTTTATTCATGAACTAACCGGGTTAGAGCGAGTAGTTGTTAAGTATAATATAAATCAAGAATATAACCGGGTTAGACACACAGTCCAGCGGTGGACTGTGTGCAAGATAAACTTCATAACGCGCGTTCGAACCCTGTCCCAAGCACCGGTCAATTGAATTAAAACGTTTTTGTAAATAAAGGTATTTTCGGTTAAGTCGAATAAGTATATAAATATAATTAAAACTGAGTTTCTAACGGGTTAGTCACGTAGCTCAGTTGGTAGAGCTACGTGCACGTGAACTGAAGGTCACCGGTTCGAATCCCGCTTGGCGCAAACATTTACCGCTGACCGAACCGGTCAACGGTCAACGGTCAAACAGTAAAAAAAATATTTTTTTTTAAATATTTATTTGTTTATTTTAATTTAAAAATCAATTAAAAATACTTAAAAATAACATTTTTAAAGATAGAAAATAGCCATAAACTCACAAAAATATATCTAAAAATCCCATTAAAATCCTTAATAAAATCTATCCATTTAATATATCTTTCCATTATTATTTAGGTTAGTATTCCTCGTCGACTCGCTCGTCTAAATCGTGCGCATCTCACCATCTCCAATCCAACGCACCCAATGTGAGTGAACCTTTCAAATTCCCCGTTTTAATCACGATTTTGGGGTGTATCATGTGTCTTTGCTTATCTACATATTATAACGAAATTATTGTGCATACATCATAACATGACATGTGTATTAGTTTGTTGCTGTTAAGTAGTCATTATTAGATGCAAGTTATTATTTCAGTACATGCAATTGCCGAGGCCGCAGCTCCCCATCCATCGAGGTTGAGTTTCATCCCCATTTTATTATGCGGTTGATCTTGGCGTGCCCGCACGATCGGCTCCGTTTGATTGAGCCTTGATCGGTCATTTCATTTTACATTTCAATACATGCAATACGCTCGGCTCCGTTTGATTGAGCCTTGAGCGCACAGTTCAATTTACATTTCCAGTTCATGCAATACGTTCGGCTCCGTTTGATTGAGCCTTGAGCGCACAGTTCAATTTACATTTCCAGTTCATGCAATACGATCGGCTCCGTTTGATTGAGCCTTGATCGCACAGTTCATTTATGTTAGTTATCATATGATATTGGTATGTTCATGTATGCTATCAAATGTTAATGTATGTTATAATTGTATCTGATATTTGCCAATGTTTGATTACATACATGTGCTCTTTTATGATTATGCACAATATTTTATTGATAAACTAACCATAAAAATCATTATCAAATGTTTATCTATAAGGTTCACTCGCCAACTTATGTTGACCCAAAAACCTCCCTTTTACACATGATACAGGTGAACCAGCAGCAGCTAGGAACACATAGGACCTGGATTAGAAGAAATAAAACGATTTAGTTTTTGAGTTATTATGTTTGGTTATTTTCCCTTGTAATGAATGAACATGTTTGGATGTTTGAGAAATGTAACTTTGACTTCATTTAATTATGAAACATAATAGTAGATGTCATGTGCTTTGGTGATAACCCAATTATGCCCCGACTCTTATTTCCGCTGCGGGTCGGGGTGTGACAGATTGGTATCAGAGCCATGACTATAGGGATATAGGATAGGTTATTAGACCCTTAGAGCCTATACTATAGTCGATTAGAAACTTATAAGAATTTTGTGTGTTATATGCCAAATTTCATGATGTTTATATGTTTATGTTAAATGTTACATTTGATATTGTTCAAGCATGTTCATAAGTATGTATTATCAAATAATGCCTATCATGAAATCGTATGATCATAACATATCACATCCATGCAAGCACACACCACATCATGACTGATTTTACAATGATTTTCGTGTTTTAAATCTCATCAAAGTGAGTTCTCATGACGGGCATGTAGTAACTGGAAGGGTACTAGTACCGGTAGTCGGAACGTCCTGTCTAGGCTGGCATTCGTATAAATCCAAAATAAAGGACCAGTTTGCCTACCTGGGGACTAACGATGAGAGTACGAAATACCTATTAGGCCAAAGCATGCTATACCAAACGTCGTGAGAGCTAATCCCACTTTGAGTTGTCATTGTGTCTACACCTGGACACGTTCCGACCAAACGTCTCATGAACATATTTTGTGGTTTGCATTCGGGGGATGCGAGTGTTAAATTGCTAATACTAATGTGAATCCTACCAAGCCAATAGCCATGGGGGCCCACATGACTATGTAGGTGAAGGTATGGGGGACATTTGAGGCCCAACATGAGCGAACCCAAGACATCCTTTGGATGTAGTTGCATTATTGATATTTATGTTATTTTCATTTTCTTAAAGACACATGACACCTAAAAAGATACCATAAACTCACAATCTTCTCATTTTATGATCCTGTAGATGTCGTCTAGACCGCATCGAAGGAGTAGGAAATCGGAAAAGTCTCGGGAACGTTTGGCCACTCATATCGCGAATCAAATGGCCACGATATTGCCTGACATCGTAGTACAAGTACAACAAGCCCTTGCTGCAAATCCTACTAACCCTCCTCAACAACAGGACCAGATCATCAACAACCCTCCTACCATCAAATGCTCTTACAAACATTTTAAGTCCTGTGATCCTCCAAAATTCGAAGGGACTGAGGGAGTCACTGCTCTCCTACATTGGTTCGAGGAGATGGAAAACGTTTTCTTAAACTGCGATTGTCCTGAGGATCGCAAAGTTCGTTATGCCACCGGGAGACTACTTGGGGTAGCTCTCACTTGGTGGAATACTGAGAAAGGAAAGAGGGGAACGGATGATGCGATGGCCTTAACTTGGGAGGAGTTAAGGGAAATCATGACTAGGCGATTCTGTCCTAGAAGTGAAATTAAGAATTTGGAAGATGAATTTCATGCCTTGAAGCAAAAAGATGGTGATCACTCTACTTACAACAAAAGGTTCTTGGAGTTGAACCAAATGGTTCCAAACTTATTCACTCCAACCTACCGTCTGATCGAACATTACATTCGAGGACTTCCCTCGAAAATCCAAGATTCGGTCCTCAGCGTTTCACCGGTAACACTCGAAGCTGCCATGGAGTTGGCAACAGAACTGACCGAAAACCGAATTCGCAATGGAAAGTTTAAAGAGGAAAAGAAGAAAACCCCTGCTGAGGACATACCTCAAACCACCACATCCTTCCTCTAAATTTGCTAACAAGAGGAAGCGTAACACCAGGAACTTTGCAGTCACCCAAACCAACACCCCTGTTCCTGCTGCATCCATCACTCAAGCCACTCCTCCACCCGTGCCATACAGAAAACCATACACAGGGCCACTACCAAAATGTAACCGTTATCAGTATCACCACTCCCCTGACTATCCTTGCCAATACTGTACCGGCTGCGGTCGCGCCGGACACACTGTTCAAAACTGCCGCACGCTTCAACGAACAAACCGCCACCAACCTATAATCCAAACCCACCAACAGTTAATGGGTCAAGCCCAACAACAACAACCATTTCCACCCACTCAACATTTAGCCCAAACATACTATCAACCCAATTACCCTATGGGCCAACCTATGCGGGCTTGTTTCAATTGCGGCGATCCAAGTCATTTCAGAAACACATGTCCAAGGCTGGTCAATATTATTCATGCTCAGGCCCAAGCCAACCCTGTGAATCAAGCAAACCAAGCTCCTCCACCTGCTAGAGGAAGGGCTTTCAATATTAACGCAAACCAGGCCAGAGCTGACGGCAATGTGGTCAACGGTACGTTTCTTATAAATGGTAGATATGCCTCTATGTTATTTGATACTGGTGCGGATAGAAGTTTCGTGTCATTATAATTTGAACCTATCTTAAGCAAAAATCGGGATAAGCTCGCGGAATCCATAACGGTGGAAGTTGCGGACGGAAAACCAGTTTCGTTAGACTCTATTTTACGCAACTGTACGCTCACCCTAAACGACCACGATTTCTCAGTCGATCTCATTCCTATGAAGCTGGGAAGTTTCGACATCATAATCGGGATGGATTGGCTCAGTCAGCATCATGCGGAAGTTGTATGTCGTGAGAAATTTATTCGTATTCCTCTTTCAAACGGTCAGACTCTTCGAATTATTGGAGAAACCTCGGCGAAAGGGCTCAACTTAATGTCTTGTCTTCAAGCTCAAAAATACCTTCGCAAGAATTATGTCGCGTTTTTAGCCCATATCATCAAGAAAGGGACCTCAGAAAAGAAACTTGAAGATATCCCTGTTGTAAAAGATTTTCCACAAGTTTTTCCTGACGACATTTCAGGACTTCCTCCAATCAGAGATGTCAATTCTTTATCGATCTTATACCTGGTGCTACACCAGTGGCAAAATCTCCATATAGGTTAGCCCCCTCTGAAATGCAAGAGCTAGCCAGTCAATTGCAAGAGTTGACTGACAAGGGATTTATACGCCCCAGCTCATCGCCTTGGGGTGCACCTGTACTTTTTGTAAAGAAGAAGGATGGATCTTTTCGCATGTGCATCGACTACAGAGAGCTCAACAAGTTAACTATCAAAAATCGATATCCTTTACCTCGCATAGATGACCTTCTTGACCAACTACAAGATGCCAGTTGCTTTTCGAAAATCGACCTTCGATCTGGCTATCATCAGCTTAGAGTGCATGAAGAAGACGTCCCTAAAACTGCTTTTCGAACTCGATATGGTCACTATGAATTCATGGTTATGCCGTTTGGATTAACCAACGCACCAGCTGTTTTCATGGACCTAATGAATAGAGTCTGCAAACCTTACCTTGATCGATTTGTTATTGTATTCATCGACGATATTCTTATCTATTCAAAATCTAAAGCTGATCATGAGCGTCATCTGCGACTTGTTCTTGCACTTCTAGAAAAGGAAAAGCTTTATGCCAAGTTCTCTAAATGTGAATTCTGGTTAAAAGAGGTGCAATTTCTCGGGCATGTAGTCAATGACAAAGGAATACATGTGGACCCATCAAAGATCAAAGCAGTTCAAGAATGGCAAGCTCCACGAACACCAACTGAAGTAAGGTCTTTTCTTGGACTAGCTGGCTATTATCGTCGGTTCATTTCAAACTTCTCTCGCATTGCGGTGCCACTCACGGCTTTAACCCATAAGGGAAAACCATTCGTATGGGGACCCAAGCAAGAAGAAGCTTTTCAAACTCTTAAGCAAAAACTTTGTGATGCACCGATCCTCACACTTCCTGAAGGTTGTGATGATTTTGTAGTCTATTGCGACGCGTCAGGGCAAGGATTAGGTTGCGTTCTCATGCAAAGAGGAAAAGTCATAGCTTATGCCTCAAGGCAACTCAAGACACACGAAAAGAACTACACCACTCATGACCTTGAACTTGGAGCCGTTGTATTCGCTCTTAAGATATGGAGACACTATCTTTATGGTACGAAGTGTGAAATATACACTGACCACAAGAGCCTTCAACATATCTTCAATCAGAAAGAGTTAAATATGAGGCAACGAAGATGGGTCGAACTCCTAAATGATTACGACTGTGAAATCAGATACCATCCTGGTAAAGCAAATGTGGTGGCTGATGCACTTAGTCGAAAGGGTTATGCGAACTCCATTCATCTTCTATGTTCGCAAATTATAACCAATATTAAGGATCAAATTCGAGAAGCTCAACACGTTTCAATAACAGAGGAAGATGTACAAAAAGAGATGTCCTGTGGAGCCGAGCTAAAACTTGAAACTAAATCTGATGGTATTTTGTATTTTCTAGATCGTATATGGATTCCTAACCACATCAATCTTCGTGAAACACTCATGCATGAAGCTCATAAGACGCGATATTCTATACACCCAGGAGCCGATAAGATGTATCAAGACCTACGGTACACCTATTGGTGGCCTGGAATGAAGAAAGATATTGCCGTTTTTGTTTCCAAGTGTCTCACTTTTTCTAACGTAAAGGCTGAACACCAAAGACCCTCAGGACTTCTAGTCCAACCAGAAATACCTGTTTGGAAGTGGGAAAATATAACCATCGATTTCATTACCGGGTTACCTCGCACTTCTAGTGGGTATGACACTATATGGGTGATTATAGACCGACTTACAAAATCAGCTCACTTTATTCCTATTCGAGAAGATTTCAAGAACGAAAAGCTTGCTCGTATTTATATCAATGAAATCGTCAGCCGACATGGAGTTCCCTTAAGTATTATTTCTGATCGTGATGGCCGTTTCACCTCACGAACATGGCAAGCAGTACAATCCGCTATGGGCACTCGACTAGATCTCAGTACCGCCTATCATCCCAAACTGATGGACAGTCTGAGCGCACCATTCAAACCCTTGAGGACATGCTTAGAGCATGTGTCATAGACTTCAAGGGAAATTGGGACGCCCACCTACCGTTAGTCGAATTTTCGTACAACAACAGCTATCATTCTAGCATCGGCATGACACCTTTTGAAGCTTTATATGGTCGAAAGTGTCGATCTCCTGTTTGTTGGCACGAAATTGGGGAAACACAAATTACTGGTCCAGAATTGATCCAAGAAACCACAGATAAGATTCATCAAATCCGAAACAATCTTCTAGCGGCTCAAAGTCGTCAAAAGAGTTACGCAGATAAATGACGGAAGCCCTTGGAGTTTAGCGTTGGTGATCATGTGCTTTTAAAAGTATCACCGTGGAAGGGAGTAGTTCGTTTTGGTCAAAAAGGAAAGCTAGCACCACGTTACGTAGGACCTTTCAAGATACTCGAAAGAGTAGGTCCTGTAGCATACAAGCTTGACCTACCGGAAGAACTCGACAGGATTCATCCCACATTCCACGTGTCGAACTTGAAGAAGTGCCTCGCTAATGAGAATCTTCATATTCCACTGGAGGATATTCAGATTGATGAATCCATGCATTTTATTGAAAGACCAGTGGAGATTATGGACTATGGAGAAAAGCGTCTACGACGAAGTCGCATTCCTATAGTTAGGGTACGCTGGGAGTCGAAACGGGGACCTGAGTTTACTTGGGAACGTGAAGACTCAATGCGTGAAAAATACCCTCATCTTTTCCCTACTACTTCAACTGTTTAAATTTCGGGACGAAATTCCTAAAAGTAGGGGATACTGTAACATTTGTAAAAATCGGGTCTCCAAAACCCGCTCCGTTTTGTAATCTTGTACCAAGTTATGAAATTTCATTAATTATTTATGATTATTTTGGGTTTAAACATTACATAATTAATAAATAAACTAAACCATAAAAATTATATTTGATAAAAAGTTAAAATAAAATAAATAAAAAACATTTATAGCTGACCGGACTCGAACCCGGGTCAGCTGAAGCACTCCAACAACTTATCATTCCGTCCCCAAACCACTCCGCCACCAAGTGTTTTCTGTTAACCTTAGGGAAACAATTTGGGTCTTATACGCAAACGCGAATCAACCGTTAATGCCATCTGAATAACGGAAATCGGTAAACCGATCGCCAAATCAGTTCAAATTCGTCTGGCTAGCTTATAACCGATAAATATCGGTTTCTAATTAAGTCCAAATTGAATGAACTTAAAGTTTCGGTTTTTGAAACCGAAAAGTTATCAAACTCCGATTAATTCAAGTTCCAATCATTTGTGCGATTCAGAACTGTCACAACAACACTCCAATTCCTTTTCGTCGCGTTTTCAAATCATTTGAGCACCTAAAACAGTTCGCCGGAATTCTCTGCAGAACTTGCCGGAAAACCGTGTTCAACACAAACCGGTAAGATATTCCTTCTTTGCGATTTCAATCTATTGTTAGAGCTTTACTAACATTAATCCATCACTCAAAATCAGCCACAGACGACTTTTCTGGATTTTTGTGTTCGCCGGAGAAATTCTGGAATTTGCCGGAAACTCGCTAGTTAACGGTAAGCACATTCAAACGTACTAATAATCAATGCACCCTGGTTCAATTTCAAATCTAATTCCTTAATTCTGTTGTTAGACCCTCTCAGCCGAAGGTTCAAAAACAGAGCTATCTGTTTCTCGCCGGACTCCCTAAAGAAGACGACCTGTCCGGTATTTTCTTTCCCCAAACTGTTCGGTTTTGTACATTCAAGCTAGTCGTCATGTTTAGTAATTAGTTAAATCATGAACCAGATGATTGAGTAAAGTCGGTAATTGTAATGAAGAAGACGAACTTAAAAACGGGATAAGAGTAATTAAAATTCGGATAACAAACGGGTTAGACACACAGTCCAGCGGTGGACTGTGTGCAAAGTTTATATACAAGTCCCGAGTTCGATCCTTACTACACACACACGCTTTACGTAATAACATTTCTTTTTTATTCATGAACTAACCGGGTTAGAGCGAGTAGTTGTTAAGTATAATATAAATCAAGAATATATCCGGGTTAGACACACAGTCCAGCGGTGGACTGTGTGCAAGATAAACTTCATAACGCGCGTTCGAACCCTGTCCCAAGCACCGGTCAATTGAATTAAAACGTTTTTGTAAATAAAGGTATTTTCGGTTAAGTCGAATAAGTATATAAATATAATTAAAACTGAGTTTCTAACGGGTTAGTCACGTAGCTCAGTTGGTAGAGCTACGTGCACGTGAACTGAAGGTCACCGGTTCGAATCCCGCTTGGCGCAAACATTTACCGCTGACCGAACCGGTCAACGGTCAACGGTCAAACAGTAAAAAAATAATTTTTTTTAAATATTTATTTGTTTATTTTAATTTAAAAATCAATTAAAAATACTTAAAAATAACATTTTTAAAGATAGAAAATAGCCATAAACTCACAAAAATATATCTAAAAATCCCATTAAAATCCTTAATAAAATCTATCCATTTAATATATCTTTCCATTATTATTTAGGTTAGTATTCCTCGTCGACTCGCTCGTCTAAATCGTGCGCATCTCACCATCTCCAATCCAACGCACCCAATGTGAGTGAACCTTTCAAATTCCCCGTTTTAATCACGATTTTGGGGTGTATCATGTGTCTTTGCTTATCTACATATTATAACGAAATTATTGTGCATACATCATAACATGACATGTGTATTAGTTTGTTGCTGTTAAGTAGTCATTATTAGATGCAAGTTATTATTTCAGTACATGCAATTGCCGAGGCCGCAGCTCCCCATCCATCGAGGTTGAGTTTCATCCCCATTTTATTATGCGGTTGATCTTGGCGTGCCCGCACGATCGGCTCCGTTTGATTGAGCCTTGATCGGTCATTTCATTTTACATTTCAATACATGCAATACGCTCGGCTCCGTTTGATTGAGCCTTGAGCGCACAGTTCAATTTACATTTCCAGTTCATGCAATACGTTCGGCTCCGTTTGATTGAGCCTTGAGCGCACAGTTCAATTTACATTTCCAGTTCATGCAATACGATCGGCTCCGTTTGATTGAGCCTTGATCGCACAGTTCATTTATGTTAGTTATCATATGATATTGGTATGTTCATGTATGCTATCAAATGTTAATGTATTTATAATTGTATCTGATATTTGCCAATGTTTGATTACATACATGTGCTCTTTTATGATTATGCACAATATTTTATTGATAAACTAACCATAAAAATCATTATCAAATGTTTATCTATAAGGTTCACTCGCCAACTTATGTTGACCCAAAAACCTCCCATTTTACACATGATACAGGTGAACCAGCAGCAGCTAGGAACACATAGGACCTGGATTAGAAGAAATAAAACGATTTAGTTTTTGAGTTATTATGTTTGGTTATTTTCCCTTGTTATGAATGAACATGTTTGGATGTTTGAGAAATGTAACTTTGACTTCATTTAATTATGAAACATAATAGTAAATGTCATGTGCTTTGGTGATAACCCAATTATGCCCCGACTCTTATTTCCGCTGCGGGTCGGGGTGTGACATTTTGTTGACCCAAAACCCTATTTTTACACATGATACAAGTGGACATGTTGAAGCAAGGAACAAATAGGAAATTGGCTTAGAAGAAAAATAAAGAAGTCATGAAAAATGTATTTGAACATGTTGTACTTGTATGTTTATTGTAATTTCTTCTCTAAAAAGAAATAATAAATATGAAACTTTATAGTAAATGTCATGAGCTTTGATAAAAAAAAACCCAATCATGCCCCGACTACCATTTCCGCTGCGGGTCAGGGTGTGACAGGTCTCTGACGCGTCCTCCAAGGTCTCTGACGCGTTTGCTGATGTGGCGGGTCATCCTGGAGAGAGGCATGTCACCCACATCGAGTAGCCTTAATATCATTAGTATATATATATATATATATTAAATTCAAATAACAAGAGGGGAGAGAACCAAATTATAAGTCAAAATCCTTTTAATGAACAAGTCGTTACTAGGTTATGCGACAAACTTCTCATATGTAAAAAAAATTGTTATATATCAAATTAACAATTAGATAAAGTTGTTTTCTCTAATGATTATAAATTGAGGTCTAACTTACGATTTTTTTATTATATGTCAAATTAACAATGAGATAAAGTTAATTTCTCTAAAGATTATAAAATTGAGGTCTAACTTATGATTTTTTAAAAACAAAAACATATATTTAAAATATAAAAATCCAACAAATTTTAGTGATCGGAGACAGAGCAGACCACCCTGATATCTTCAATTCATTCTTGATACTTGAATTCATACATTAATTAAGAGAATATTTCACAAAATAGCAATCAACTTTTAAGAATATTCTAGTTAGGCTACTTTTAAAAAAACTTGTTATGAATAATTCATTCAAGTTTGATGTTTCATTTCTATATACTTCACATGAATAACAGGACATCTATCCTACATGTTATTTCTTTTATTTTCATATTTTGTATTATATGATGACATGCTTAAAAATGAGAATATGGATTAAAAATTATAAAATATTTTTAAAAAGTGTTTATTTTTTAATTGTGATTTTTTTAAATGCCAAGTTATTATAGGATGACATGCTTAAAAAAGTCAATATGGATTAAAAAATATAAAATATTTTTAAAAAGTGTTGATTTTTTAATTGCGGTTTTTTAAATGCCAAAATTTAAAGCAATTAAAAAAACCGGCATTTAAAAATTGGCGTTCTTTTTTTATTTTTTTAGCAATTTTTTAAACCAAGCACTTACGCTAGCACTTCGAAAGTCGGAACAAAGGCGTGAAGGTGGGGAGTGGCTTACTTTATGGGCGCTCGGGCGAGAAGATGAACGATGGAGTGTCTAGATGGGGGTAATGACCCGGGGGCGGGGAGGGCACCACAATATAGCTTACTTGGTGTACAATCTAAAAGTCCCATTTTCTATATGATGCCTACATGGCACATTTTAGATGTCTCTTAACCCATTTAGTTGTTACTTTAAAAGTAATTATGATTAGTAATTTTTCTTATATTCAAACGCATTCTAAATAACTATTTTTAGCAGGTATGTTCGGTTACACAAGACCTATACGTACATTTAGTGAAATAACCTTTTGAATTGGGGGGGGGGGGGGGGGGGGGGATTCACCATAACATAGCTTACTTGGTGTACAATGTAAAAGTATCACTGTCTATACGATGCCTACGTGGTGCACTTTTTACATTTTGGATCTCTCTTAACACATCTAATTATTACCTTAAAAGTAATTATAATTATGTAATTTATCTTTTATTCAAACGCGTTTTAAATAACTAACTTTCTAGCAAATAAGTCCGGTTACACAAGAAGTGTACGCATGTTTAATGAAATAATCTATAGAATTTAAAGAAACTAAAATTGATACTCGCCGCAATGTGGTGAGGTTCGTCACAAACGACAATTTATAAACACAACACACTCAAAGTATAAATGGTATTATAAAAAAAACTACAATATAATACAACGTATTATAAGACAAACTAATATTACAAACAATTTTAAAAAGATACGTCACATTTTTTTGCCTATACTACACGACTAAACTTAATACGCTTAACCTATGTTAATGCAACTTGGTGACAAAACTGGTTATCCCGTCTTCGTTAAGCGGTTGAGCTTCCACCTAGTCTAGCATGTCGATATCGATTTGGAACTCCGACTTACATTGTCAGTCGGTCCCTAACCTTACTTCTTCTTCCAAAAACATCGTAGGCTTATCTTTGTTCAGCCTTATGATTCCGACCTTTTGACCCCACAAACCTGAACCGAACATAGGTGAAGGTTCGCAGGCCCACATTAAACTTCATAAACACGCACATAGAAAACATGGTTGAAAAGGCAGAAAGCCTACCAACGTGATAGAATAATAGCTTCTAAATGAAATCGCAAACCAAAAACTGCAACATAACATAACGAAAACAATAAATTATCACACACACTTAAACATAGGCTATCTATGTTGCAAACAGAAACATCAAACTATTCAAACAAAGAATGAAGAACAAAAGTCGTCTATGGAGCCAAACTGTTGAGAACCAAGATGACTATAATACATTACACGGTCACATCACCAGGTCGGATGTCTCGTCAAAATACATATTTTCTCAAACGGATAAATACACCATGGCTGCATAACAAACGACAACAATGTGAAAGGAAAATAAAACGCATGACCATTGTCAACAATGCGCCAAAGATGCAAAAACAAGCATGAACATCAAGAAAACAGTTAAATAACTAAGCTCGGAGGTGTCTTATGGCGGAAGAATATAACACCAAGCCAAATCCTCACCAGCATCATAACTTTACGTCTTGAAAGAAAACTGTTGTTAACCATTTAGGAAAAAAAAAGAACATGTAAATAACATTGCACACCTAAACGACCACAGTGAATGCCAAAACAACTATAAAACGAAGTTCATAAGCAATAGACAGTTGCACTTTAAGTTACCAATCCAAATCCAAAGCAACAAGGTAATGTTTAACCCAAGAAACAAGCATGTCACCAAGCTGTTTCGAACCACTTAGGCTTGGCAACTTATGCATTAGCCAACGACAACAGAACCCAAACGACCATATGGAACATCAAAACAGGCATAAAACAAAGCTCACAAGCAATAGACGATTGCAACATAAGTTACCAAGCCAAGCCCAACTCAACATCGTAGCCAATGATCTTCGATGATCCAAAGAACATCTTCATCGACCCAACAAACAAGCGTCACAAAGATTATCAATAGCCTTAAAACCACAAAAGATCATTCGGTGAACCTTTTAGTTACAACATCAAAACAACCATAAAATTAAGCTCATAAGCAATAGATGGCTGTAACCTAAGTTACAAAGTCAAGACCAAAGCAACATCTTAGCTAATGGCCTCTGATGATCCATATAGACCATCTTCATAGACTTAACAAACAAAGATCACAAAGACAAAAAAAAAACAACTTTAAAACCACAAAGAATCTCCTATGAACATTAGAGTTACACCATCGCAGAGCCTTAAACCAAATCCAAGGTTAAACAACATCATAAGATTCACATAAAAAAGGCACATGCACCAAAATACAGTTCACATAGACACAAAACCCGGAGATCAAACGACGAACTGTAAGTCGTCGTCTTGAACGACAGAAGAACAACCTTAAACAAAGACCATGCAACAACAAATCGTTAAAGCCAACTCATAACCACAACATTAAACACCCCTCCCCCCCCAAAAAAAAACAACCTACGTAGCGTACTACGATGCCCAAAAACGTGAAAAACCTAATAGAAGACAACAACAACAAAATACCTATAAACATCGCGGAGGCCAACGATCGAAGCAAGTATAATAATCACAGACATACGTCGTCAAAGAGGCGGCGTAAGGTTGTCGATCACAGAGAATGAGAAAAAAAGTAGAAACTTTAGAGTAAATGAAAACTCCCACTAAAACAACCACTTAAATACGACTACTAAAGAAACCAACACACAAAACCAAGTTACAACCCCAAGAGGCAAGATAAAAAGGTCATACGTGAGGTAAAGTACAAGTGTATAAATTGATAGTATATAAATAGAACATGAATAATTTCTTATACGAGGGAAAAGAAAAAAAAAAGATTCCTAGGGCTATAGGATTGTGCCTACGTCAACCACAAGCACCCAAATAACGTCAGGCATAAATTTGTTTATTATAATTAATTAATAATTAATAAATCAGAATAGCATAGCTGTCTGCGTAACTTATGGGTTACAGTCTGTATCATCTATTCTATGTACGAAAACTCTTACTAATTTCTTTTTATGTCATAAATAAATGTTTCCTACTCTAATATGGATGAACTTTTACAACACACTTTTATGTCACTTTTTTTCAGCCACGCAAATTTGGAATTGTATCAAACCTTTTTGCATAATATGATGAACTAACAAAAGTTTTATATCAACTTAATTATGTAAGGTGTTAATCAACTAATTACTCAAGAATTGAATAACTTAAAATAGGTAACAGACACTTGAAAAATAAGAAAAATCATTCTCATTTTAAGGGTCTTAACGAGATTGTAGTTATAGTATATATTTTTGTATACTAATTTTTCTTTTTATGTTAGGTATTGAATAAACATGTGAGGTATGATAAATACTGTTAGATCAAAACAATTAAATGTATAGTGTTCGGAAAAAAGCAAACATATATATTTACATACTATGAATCTGCAACACTTTTATGTATAGATGGATTGTACTCAAGACATAGGAGAGTTTTCAAAAAAAAAAAAAATATGTTACCGTTTTTAACCCAAAGCTACTTTTTTTCTTTTAAACTGAAAATTTTCAATCTTTTACAATATAAACTCATAACTTTTTTACTTTCAACTTTGTTCTCCTACTTTTCATATTTCGCAAATTTTTCGTTTTACGTTTCTCTCTAAATTTTGCGAGTTAACACGACGCAACATGTAAATATGGTTCAACGTTTTACATTTCGTTTTACGTTTTGCTCTAGATTTTGCGAGTTAACACAAACCAAGGTACATGTGTGGTTCAACATCTTTACGTCAACTATTTTTTTTTCTTTTTTCACAGGTTCGTTGTAACGCGCGGATCCTATATCAACTTAGTTATTATTTTGTTGTTTTACGTTTCGGTCTAATGTCCCGTAGCGATTTGCTTAATTTTTATCTACAGTGTTTTTTTTATATACCTCCACTTTCAGCATTAACACTTACACCCCCCACAGACTTTATAAAAACTTTGTAAAATGTGATTTTGACCCTCTCGAATTTTACGTGTTATTATTATGTATGTGGACCAAATATAATACGTTTTTGTGCTTATTTTATATTCGTTTTCGGCTGGTCTATGTTTTGACATAAATTTTGTTCGGAAACGAGTCGGGTCATACGTTTTCACTAGGTAATATAAGTTCGAGTTATTTTACGTTTTGACGCCATTGCAGCGGGCGGTACCATTCTTTAACTTAAAAACACTATTTTTGTGTGTGCTTATTTTTAAATATGTTTTGGTATAAATCCAAGTTTGTTTATATTCGTCGTAAATTTTTCTTAGTAATCAGTCAGGTAAAATATAATACGTTTTCGTGCTTATTTTTATGTGCGCTTTTAGTTGGTCTGCATTGTGATGTAAATTTTGTTCTGAAACAAGTCGGGTCAAATACTTGACGGTATAAACTCGAGTTACTTTAAGTTTAGTCGCCGCCGCAACGGACGGCGGGTAAAAAACTGGTTTAATAAAATAGAACTTTATACCATATATAATAATTGGGTGTGAAGATGGTATACAAGTAAGCCAAAATAGAAGTGCTAGATAGGAATTAAGAAACATAACATGTGAGGTAGGAATCTTGCTTCCCCCAACTTATTACATTGATTCAATTATTAAAATTTATTATTATAGTCATAGGGTTTCATTAGATACCCTCTACATATCCCCTCAGGTCTTTTGTAATTCATCGACCATACTTCCATTATCATCTAATATTATATATATATATATATATATATATATATATATATATATATATATATTCAATTCAGTCCCATTTTTAACACAAAAGTAAAAATTCGTGATTCTTTTTACTATTATTGATCGAATATGTAAAACATCCCTGCAATAATCAAGATTGGAGGTTTTCTCTCCTTTCAAACCTATGCTATATCCAATAAATGCATATATGCACCTATGAAAACAATGGTATACGAACCTAACGTTGTATTAATAAGTGGTTAATTGTATGAAATTGTGTCTAACTTGTGGGGTCGGTCATGAAAATTGAGGTGCTCTCTTTGAGCCAAAAAAATGTGTCCTTAGGTCTTAACGATATAGATAACGTAAACTATTTTTTTTGCCGCTTAATATTGGGCTAGTACGTAATGAGCTTAAGTTATAAATTTTGACATTAATAACTTTACATAGGCCTAAGATATACGTTTTGTTTTATATGGGATTTCTATTTTAATATATGTATATAAATATATATATATATATATATATGATTTTTTTAAATATGCCTCGAATAAAATGTACCCTGACCTGACCGGTGATTCTACCGATCCACCGCAAGGCCAACTATGCTAGCTTATTATGTATTACAATTATATATAGTGAACTAGAATTATTCTCTATCATGTGTTAATATACTAGACATTCAAATTCAAATGTTATATTTAAGTATATTAATATTACTAGACATTCAAAGTTTACTGATTTATATAATAGATGACCCAAAAAGAAAGAATATTAACCATTGTAAAGAGTGAGTTGTCACAGTGTCACCAAACAAATTTTAGGTGATATCACATTTTAATTTCTTTAGTATTATTATTATTAAAGATATTAAAATTGTAGGTGATGTTGTAACATATATTAATCATAATTTTAAATACACTTTTTTATATTGACAAAATTAAAAACACATGATGGAAAACTTAATTACAAATGCTCGTAAAGTTACAATTATCAGATGTCCAACAATGATATAAATATAATTATACTAATTATGCAGTCACTATACTGCATTTCGCTAGGGATGACGAACCCGACGGGTATACTTGAAACCAGACACAAATGGGATGGGTATATCCGATACCCGAAGGGTATTGGGCCGAGTATGAGATTAGTTTTAAAAATTTCGCGGGTATAGGTCGGGTATGGGAATTAGGTGATACCCGACCTGATTACCCGAAATCACATACCCGTTTACCCGAACAATATACCCGATCATATACCCGATTTTTTTAATTTATATTTATATTTTCATTAACCCTTGTCTATTGATGACTTATTTTAGTATGTTTATAATGTGAAAAAAATAAATTTTCTTTTAGTATATGCATTTGATAATAATATTTATATTTTGTATGTTGTGAAGTATATACATGTAAGTGTATAAGTATTATGAAGTTATTATTAATTTATGGTAAAACTTATATGTATGTAATGTACATTTTTAATTTATAATAGTTGTTCTACACAAAAATTATATAATAATTATAATAGTAAAAAATGTATTTAGAAATTCTAACGTATATCTTTTAACAAACTAAGGGGTATACCCGATACCCGATGGGTAATTACCCGATAAATACCCAGCGGGTATTGGGTGGGGTATGAGACACAATTTATAACCGGGTATTGGTATGGGATTACCAATACCCAACCCCAACCCGAACCCGATCCATTGTCATCCCTACATTTCTCTATTATCAGTGCCGGTTCTAAGAATTCAGGTGTCCTGTACGAACCGAAAAAAGCCCTAGACCCTAACAAATTATATAAACTTTTTTTTTTCAAACGAAGATTAACGTTATAGCAATAAACATAGCAAAATCATAGTATTGAATTGCACACGTATAATGTATGACATGTCGATTTTTAATAAAATTTGAAAATAATTAAGAAAAAAGTTACGTTGTTGTAACAAGTCAGCGTTAAGAAACATGCAAGCGTGTTTAAAATGAAAAAGTGAAAATGTATGATATTTGATGCAACTTGGTATTAAACAAAATTTAGTCGGGAAATGAAGACCGCCTTAGTTTTTGAATACAATTTATAGATATATTTTAAACACAATGGCATGATTTACAAGAAACTAAGAATATAATAATGATTTTTGTGATGATAAAATAATATTTGTGTTATTGAGTATAAAATTATTGGATAAACACTTATTTAATCTTTTATATATAAGGAAAAGATAGAAATCAGTTAAATTTATATAGCTTCAAGAGTTTAAAAAAAAGTGTAAATTTGACATTAAAGTGTTCAAAAATAGTTGAGCAAAAGTAAAAGGTGGAGATTGAACCCAACTCCAATTGATTGTAGAGATGATTGCTAACCAAAGTAACAACCAATAGAAATAAATGTTCATAACAGTTTACACTAATGGAATTATTGAAAAAAAAAACCGGCCGCATGAAAGAATCGAAGTTGATACCAAAACGTTAAAAAGGGGCAGGAATTCGGCTGCACTACAGCATGGCATTTAAATTGGTTATGCATTATATATACATATCACATATAATATAAGGATATAAAAATTAGTCCCTCGGGAAAAACGGGCCTCGGCAAGAGGTGCCCCTCACCCACTCCTAGAGTCTGCCCTGCCTATTATATCACACTTAATAATTTAGAAGGGAAACAACATTTACACTTAAATCTTTAGTTAAGAAACTGTTAAACTTAAGTTTTTTTATTCATAGGAAAGATTTTTTTTTTTTTTTTTACCTAGTTCTTCTATGGTTATAATAAAAACTTTAACATGCGTTAAGACCTAATTACCCCGTGAATAGTCCTGACTAGAAGATTTAATTTGATTCAGATTACCAATTATTGTCTATTTCTTATATATTTGCTATTATTCTAGATCCTAGCTCTAGAAAATCAAATTCAAGATTCCAAGGCTCGATTTGAAGAGTTTGAAGCTCAGCTTCAGGCTCAACGTGAAGCTGATAGAAAGGCATTTGAGGACGCACTGAAAGCTCAACGTGAAGCCATGCAAAAAGACTTTGAAGAACTTATAAAAAGTTGTGGTCCTAGTAACTAATAGCAATTGTTACTTGTTATTATTTCTATCATATCAGATTTGAAGTTTGCAAAATTAAATTTGGTTGTAATGGATGTTTTTTTGAATTATGGTATTTGTGGTTTTGCTGGATTTATTATTATTGTTTTTTTAATCGGGTTTGTAGATTTTTTAGTAGTGAGGATTTTCTGACTTTTTAGTGATTGTTATTTTTCTTAATCAACTTGCCTAGCAAATATGTCTCAAATAGAAAAAAAATGAATATTAATAGGCGTTGTGAATTCGTAGCAAAGAGTGTGTTGCAAATGATACGTTGATGCATAGCAAATAATACGTTGTAAATGCGTAGCAAATAGCAAATCTAAGTAAAAAAACATGGTATCGCAAATTGTAGCAAAAATACAACGCCAATTTTGTGTAGCAATCGATTTTGCGACGGGTTTTTTTGCCACTTACCATGTGCGTAGCAATTGTGTAGGAAATGCTTGTTTGCTACAAATGTGCGATGGTAAAGTGCGTAGTAAATTACCTAGTCAATTGCGCTCTTGAGTTAGATCTAATAATAGAACTGAAATACCAGCATGGCCGATTTCATTTCATTGGGATATAGATAAATCAAGGGCTTAATTATTCTTTGCTAATATAAAGCTGCCATGTACACAAACTTGGTTGAGTATCATCTCAGTTCGCATAGAGAGAACGAGATGACGATACTTTGAATACAAAGTGGGGGCTACTAGTACAAGATAACTTAATAAAAAAGGCTAAAGTATTGGGTCAATTAAGTGCTGGCACGGGCTACCAAGTACTACCAGACCCTTTGTGGGCCTGTTTCTTCTAAAGAAACATTCTTAAAAGAACATTTAAATCATAATCATATTTTTTTGGCCAAAGAACCTTTGAAGATTAGATAACAATGCAAGATTAAGCTTCTATATTCTAAACCCAAAATTTAAAACATATAGACGTCTCTCTCTCTCTCTCTCTCTCTCCGTAAAGATTAAGTTATTGAAATATACATGGAGGAAGCTTTTGGTGTCCTAAATTAAGACAGGTGGTCTACACTGCTATAGTTCGACTTGGTGTACAAGGCAATGCATCCGTCGACTGTTTGTATTACATTACAAAATATGATCCTGAAAGATGAAAGTGCAGGATGGATACCCTCTGCTCAATATTTATTTTCCACCAACCATATTTGGAATTGTTGTTCATCTCTTTCACAGTTGAAACAAACTCATGCTCTCCTCCTCATTAATGGATCTCATCAACCAGACTCATCAAGTTGTCATGCCCCTCAAATTAAGATGTTTTCCTTTTGGATCCCTTGCTTGAAATGTTGAGATAGATAGATAGCTTGCAGACATTTAGAAGAAGGGAGAAAGCATTTCAAAATGGCTATTTTATCCTTCTGGATGTGGAGTATTGTTCTTCTATGGTTCATCTTCTTGGTCGGGATGGTAAATTGCTATGAATCCATTGCGAATTAAGCGTGATTTAGATGCTTGGGAAGCTTTGCTTAGTGCCTGCAGAGTCCATGGGACCAGCAGAATGTGTGGCATGAAAGCATTAAGCCCTGAAAATGTTAGTTTCTATGTCATTATTGTCTTTAAACCAGTATTGTCTTTCATTTCTGTGTTCTTTCTTATCCTGGCCAACTTTTCAATTTAAGAAGCTAAATGAGAATAATAATACTGTGTGACAATGTAGGTACTTTTTTTGTCCAGGTTTTGTTTCAGATTGCCTTTTTGGTGCATGAAGTAAAGGGATCTTTGTTTATGATTCCTGCTCTGTAGCTATCTGCAAGTCTGTGTAGTATCAGACGCATTCATCTCTTGTATTTTTGTTTGGTACAGTCAGCATTTTGTTGATGAACCAATCCCTACCTATTGCTTTATATTTGTGATGTTTTGGGCTCCTTAAATGGGCTGTTAGGTTGGGCGAAGGTGAACAAGACTCTGATGCCATCATGAACGCACTTTATTTTATATACCTATCGGTGCTCTTAACAACCATGCTGCTGTTGCTTTGATTTTCAAATAACTAAAACACTTATAAAATGAATGTCTCTTCTGTTGTTGTCGCAATTGAAGATGGGTCAGCAGTGAAACGAATTCTTGTTTCTTTATGTCTTGTATTCATTTTCCGCAGAGCACAACTTAAGTCAGGTTTACGGTGCGATTTGTGAGTATTTGTTTTCCTGATTTAACTAGCGAATAACAACTGTGCACCTTCAAATAGTTATGTAATCAGAATGAGTCGCTCTCTCTCACACACACAAATGTACTCTTACATTTGCTATCTGCTACCGTTTGACACAACACAATAAACATTGTCTCACCAAAACCATTGCTTCCTTTGCAAGAATCGAGTAGCCAACATGGTTTGGAAATATTGTTTTGAAAGAAAGATTGATGCTATACAGAAGACGAAGAAGAAGAAAGCAGCAAGCAGTTAAGGAGATGGGGATACACTATCCAGCTTTAGGGAGGGACTGCTAGTAGATACATTATCCAGCTTTGGGGAGGGATTGGCCTTGCTAGTAGCAGTATGGGTTAAAATGGTCTCGATTCTGTCAAGCGACGCTTCTAATCGACCAGAGTTCATGTTAAACAATGCATCACCAGTCCCCACAGCTCTACAAAACAAAGTTCTATATTCAAATTCCGAGGAGAAAGAAACACAAAAACCATCACATATTTATGTAGGTGTGTATGTATACCCTGTAAATTCTGGAAGAACATAGTCAGCCCTCCATCCGAAACGAAGATCTACACCAGGGCACAAACCGACACAAGTTTTGTTGCGGATTCTAGATATACCATCTCCACCTAAACTACTTGTAAGCTTCCATTTCCAACCAATTGCATGGGATTGAATATTATGACCTATCCCTACCTGCAGGCAAACCACATTCATTAATTAATAGATATAGGCGAATGTATGTATGAATGTTTTCCTTCCATAGTTAAGGAGGGCCCTGACCTGAAGGTTTAGGAATTTGGTTATTGGAATCTTTTTGGAAACAAGGCGCACATCATGATGTAGAGGCTCGTAAATGAATTTCCATCTTCGGTCATCGGACAAAGGCTTCAAAACCAGCTTTCCTTGACACTCGTTGATTGGGGAATTGTAAAACTGGACCATAATCATACACCTCAAGTTCAAATAACTAATTTACAATGGGGACTTTCATAGAAAAAAGCAGATACTTTACTAGAGCTACTGCTGCAAATGTGAAAAACGATTAAAGAGAATAATACTACCTCCAAATTGAGACCTACTCGAAAGCCTTGAACTTCTTCCCTGAACTTGAGAAACAGTTCTGAAGGCATTAAATCTATGCTGTATAGTTCATCCCATGATTTGGGTTCTTGCGGCCCCGACTCCATCTACCATACCAATCAACAATTACAATTCTAGACTAGGGTTTTACATAAGAGTCAGCCGGTGTTTGCAAATCAAAACCTTTGCCAAAACAACAACATGATAATATGTTAGAAAGTTCATACCTTTTTTCCAGCTATGCTACTGAGGAGGAGGGAGGAGGATACGATGGATGATTCTGGCAAGACCACTTTTAGGAAATTTGCTTGCTTGCGCTCTCTAGTCTTATCAGGAATTTTGTATTTCTATCTTTTATGCAAAAAAAAAAAAGAATCCCGAGGCATACCCGACGAATCCAGAAATAGGGTATTATAATACCCGGGTATTAGAAAACCAGACCCGGACCCAACCGGAACCCGGGTATTGTCAATACCCGATTTTGTAGAACTCGGTCGTACCCGAACCCGGTTCCATACCCGGAACCGGGTATTAAAAAACCCGATTTGTGCACCACTAGTTGTGTACTAAAAAGACACAAAGTTGACTACACATTAAAGAGGTGAGGTAAGTGTGGAAAACATGTTTAACCAGACACGCTAACCGGCCCTCCACCGATGTGAGGTGGAGACATTCTCCATCTGATACTAAAGGGTAGAAGCTAACTCAGTAGGTTAAGACGCAGCGGCTCAGAATTGAGCCCGTTTTGTGTGAAACTGAACCACGCCTGCCTTAGACCATTGAGCTACACCCCTAGGGGTGAGGTGAGGTAAGCACTCGTTGAAAGAATTTCTACGGGCTAGGTGCTAATAGGTGAGCAACTTAATACATATTAGTAATTAATTAATTAATTATATGGTTGAACAATAGTAGGACCCTCATTGAAAATCAAAATTCGGATGCCTAGTACAAGTGTGTAACTAGTAAAAATGAGCCTTTAAAATATAAGGTTATAAACACAAAATTCGCTAGCTCGGGCTGGGTTAAATATATGAATAAAGTTGTCCGCTCATTTGGTAGAGGTTCTTGCCTCTTAGTGGGAGGTGTTGGTTTCAATTCAAAGCAAGAAGCATATTAGAAATTATTTGGTATAATTTAGGAGCATGTAAGCGTTGTCATTAAAAAATACATAAACAAAATTCACTTGCTCGGGCTCGTTTAAAGAAACGGTGGAGCTGGCATGTCTTCAACTCGTGATCTCATCTATGGCACAAAAGGATTTTACCAACTCTTCCATAACTATTTTTAATCTTGAATGTAATAGTTATATTGGGCCGGTCTGAATAATAGAGCAGTAAAGATGCAGAATTTCTCTTGGATTAACAAATGCAAACAACATCATTCTAAAATTTTAACTCGTCGCTCACCAAGTCAAGCTTTTCTTGCGACTGTCATGCATGATATTTTACTTCATGACACCTAAACTTTGTAGCATCCCTTCTTTATTGCATAAGAACACACACAACCCAAAATATAAGGCATTGCATAAGAACACTGACACACCAAAACAAGAGACTTCATGAGATCTCTACAAACCATCCATGAATTCTAATATGGGAGCATGGCTTAACTTTTCTTTTCTTTTCTTTCAAAGGCCTTCTCTTGCTCTCATGAATAAATTGTTGATAATATCCAATCAACCGTTGGATACTCGTAACTTATCTGGTGTTTTGTCTTTTGTTGATTGCCCTTCATGATGGCACGACTTCCCTTCATGCCTCACAACTTAAACTTTCTAAAAGGCAAAATTCACACATGGAAAACTTCACATATAACTTCTCTCTTCTTCTTCGTAAAAAACTATCCAAAGCTCGCTTCTCGTATGCTTCTTGTTCATGAATAGACCTAAATATCATTGGATACAATCAACGACTTTTCCAACATATGTCTAAACATCAGGTTCATAAAAGCAACAATTGTATTAGATTGTTCAAAATACAAAAAACATAAATTCTTAATGGCTATAACTTTTTTTTGAAATGACATTTTAGGAACATCTCTTTGCTTTCACCCTTGATTGCAATCAAAGGCCATATCTAGATAACCAGTTGGTCAAATAAAATAACCAATACCAATTGTAACTGAGTTTGTAAGAAATAAAATCAAAATCAAGAAATTCAACTAGCTAGAAGTTCAAGTAACATTTGAGGAGACTTCAGGGGCTATATATGTTAAATGAAACTTTGGTTGTTAATAACCTACTGATTTGGGGAATAGGTTTATAAGTAGATGTTAGATTCAATTCATTCGATTATATATTCGTGTTCATAGTTCATAAATAAGCAAGATTCAATTGTTTAATTTGAGGTCTTTGTTCAAGTTCATCAGTGTGGCAGCCAAGGCGTGGGTCTTAATTTAGTGAACTTAAAGAACAAGATGGTGTCCACCAAGTTTGAATTGGGAAATTTTGATGGTAAAAACAATTTAGTCTCTAGAGAGTGAAGGTGAGGGCATAAGTGATGCTCTGTTGGGTGAAGCTAATAAACAAACAAGTGACATGCTCACACCATCTTGATTCTTGGAGATGGATTTCTTCGTGAAAGAGGAGCCAGTGTGTGGTCGCAGCATTATACGTGACCATGTCAATCGATTGCATATGTTTAGGAAAGAGTCTTGAAGATCATACAGACGAATTCAACTCTCGATTTTGAAAACATTGTAGAGTTGGAAGATGAAGATCAAGCAATACATCTTTACCATCATCTTATGAGCACTTTGTTGATACTTTCATGCATGGTAGAGAGAGGAACAAGCCTTAAAAAGAATTGAAGAAGAGATCATGTTGTTCTAAGATGAAGGCAGAGAGAGATGTGTTAAGGGTAAGCCAGATTATACAAGCAAGTTACATTGCAAACACTTTTACCTCAAGATCCAAGTGATGAAAGTTCAAAAAGAGGTGTTTCTTATGTAATTACATTTGAAAAGGACGATTGAAGAAAAACAAAGGTGAATTTTTAGTATTTTAATTTTTTAAACATAGGGGAAAGTTTGACGGATGGAATCTCCATCATTAAAGACATCGACTCGCTATAACAACCGAAAGAGAAAATAAAAAATAAAGTCTACAACACTGGGAGAACGCATGTTAAAAAGTATTCTATTATGTTTAAATGTTACGCAATATGTAATCCTTGTGTCACTCGTCAAAATTGGATTAAAATTTATATGAAAACGTAAACGAAAAAAAATACATCCTAAGGGTGTATTTGAAAGTGTTGAGAAAAAAAAAACGTAAAATTAAAGTGAGCCTAAACAAAATAAGAATAAAGTGAATTTAAATTGTGTTATGCGTTTGTAAATTATATAAATAATATTCAAAACGTATGTTCGAACGTTGTAAATGAACAGGTTGGTCTCTTTGTAAATAAAGTCAACTTAAATTATAGTATGCACTTGTACTTAGTTATAACTAGAATTAAACTCACTCGTGTTGTGACGGGGGCGTAGAACCATGCCAAATAGCACCAATGCCACATCACCTCTAGCGGCCACAAACATTAAAGTTGCGACGTGTTAATGCGAAAAAATTAGACCGAAATGTAAAATACAGAAAATAACAACTAAGTCGATATGCGATTTGTGCGTTGTGACTAGCATGTCAAACAGGAAAAAACAGACACAAAAAACATTAAACCACACATGCACGTTGCGTTGTGTTAACTCGCAAAAATTTGAACGAAAACGTAAAGTAAAATGTAAACACGTTGAACTACACACATACATTACGTGGTGTTAACTCACAAAATTTATAACAATTCAAGTCGAAAATGAAACAGTTGTGAGATAAAATTACAAATAAAAAAAAGTTTTGGGTTAAAAATAAAAAAATAATTTTTATGAGGTGAAAAGTATAAAAGACGAAAAAGCTTTGGGTTGATCTAAAACCCGCAAGTATAAAGATTTTAGGCTGGGCCGAGACAAGGAGGAGCTTTGGGTAAGTTATAAATAAATTGTATTGTTGTGTAGGGATCTTATCTCTTTCTTAATCGCATATAGGGTAAAATAGTTGAATTGTGGTTTTTAAATTAAATAAATTGTAATTTGGGTAACTGTGGACTCAATGAAGGAAAGTGTATGTTGTTGGAAAAGGGAGGGAGTGAACCTTGCAAAAGCTTAGTATTAACCCATCATCCTCCAAACGAACCAGAAATTGAAACAAGAAGAAGAAGAAGATAAACAGATCGAACTTTCTACTTGGAAAATTTCATCAAAAGTCTCTCACTTCACTTGTATGTATGTATGTAACCTTGGAGCACTTTCACAGGGGAAATCAACACACTCATCATTATTGTTAGGTTCCCACTAACAAGATTTTAGGGGAAATTAAGGGTTGTGACGTAACTCAAACGAACCAGAAATTGAAACAAGAAGAAGAAGATAAACAGAAGAAGATAACTCATTCGGTGACTAGGTTGATGCAGTGGTGTTCCTGCAAGGCAAACTCATTTGCCGCATCACTTCCCGCACTCACCCCTTTCACCCTTATAGCTATTTATTACTAATAACACACTCATCTATTTTAACTATTTAAGATTGACCTACTTTTGAGTTACTTTGTATGAATATTTATTAGGCAAATTGGATTTAAATAATCCAAACTTTCTCAATTTAGCCGATAATAATCCTAAGTCAGTTATTGGTAAATAATAATCCGATTTGATTTGTAAAATAGTCCGTCGGTAAAATAGCTTAAAAGAGTCAACTTTTTTTCCGAATTACAAACCAATGTTCTAGGGCTTTTTGATCAGAACGAGAATACGAGTCGATTGATGTAAAATTTACCTCAAAATACTGTCCTCAACCCACGAAAGCGGTGCTTCAATTCGGGTGTTTAAACTTCCAATTAACAAAAATCAAGCCATTTCAAGCACAATTTCAAGGTAAGTTTACATAAATCGACTACTATCCTCGTTCTGCTCAAAAGATCTAAAACATCAGTTTGTAATTCGGAAAAAAATTTAACTCCGTTAAGCTATTTTAACGGCGGACTATTTTACAAAAAAAAAATGGACGAGTTCGGATTATTATCGGCTGATAACCGACTTGGGATTATTATCGGCCAAAGTTAAAAAGTTAGGATTATTTATTAAATGCAAAATATGTTAGACAGTCGTATATCAAAGATACGTGATAGAACTAAGAAAATTAAATTAATTAGAAGTTTATAAAAATAATAAAATGAACAAATGTCAGAAGTAGCTTTCTTAAATTTGTTAATTTCTATAATACTAACTATCTTATAGTCCCGTGTATTACAGAAGTTAAATAACAAAGGTTGTTTGTTTGCAAAGCATAATAAGACAATCAGGTTTAACTGATAATTATCCACTAACTTGCAATGTAACAATTGTGTTAAACGGGTTCCAAAAACCCGCACCATTTGTTAATTAAGTGTGGCATAATTTGATCATTTTGTAATTATTAGTGTAGATCAATTTAATGTGTCGCAATAAATAAAGATTAATAAAATTTAAATCATAATAAATAAATAAATAAAACAGTAAGTAAGTAATTTAATTTTTAAAATAAAAAAATTAATAAAAAGAAAGGGGAAACCGGATTCGAACCCGGGTAACCCATATGATCACACACAACAAACACCACTAGGATACACACATCATATGGTTACAAACTCAAAACATATAGCTGTTATAAGATTTAAAACGGGTAAGTTTTGGCCGCTCAAAATGTTCAGTAGCTACAATTTCAAAAAAAAAACGCATTCATTATCAGTTACCAAATCATGTTTTAACTCAAATTCAGTTATCAATCATGCTCTGATTCAAAGGAAATCGGTTATTAATCATAGGAGGAATCGGAACTGAAAACTTTAAACCTCAATTTTGAAAGTGAAACCGTTTACGAATCATCTGATCTATAAATACCGAAACATCTCGCTCACCAAACGATCACTCAAAAGCTTTCTGTTTAAACACTCTGCTGCCGGAAATAGTTGTTCTGTGTCGCCGGAACTACTCGCCGGAAAACGGGAACCGTCGTCTGATCGGTAAATTCTTATTTAAAAATTTTATAATTTGTTTCTTCCATGTTCAACCTTTGATTCATGCAACAACAACATCATTTTATCAAACAAAATTGAAGTTCTGAACTGGGTTTAATGGGGATGAGGAAGATGAAGATAATCAGAGTATATATATATATATATAGTTAATCGTGAGTTTTTAAATGGGTTAGACACATAGTCCAGTGGTGGACTGTGTGCAATTTTAAAACACTGGTCATGAGTTCGATTCGCGTATGTGTCCGGTTCCAACTCCATTAAAACGTTTTTTTTTTAAACTAAGCAGAACTCTCACAGTTGATAGTTAAATTTAATATAAATCATGTAATAGATGGGTTAGACACCCAGCCCAACTGGTTGGGCTGGGTGCCAAACAAATTGGGCTGGGTGCCAAACAAATCGAAGGCGCAGGTTCGATCCCCGCTATGCCCAGCCGGTCAGATGATATTTGAAACCTTTTTAATTAAATAAAATTCTGATAATCTCAAAGCGTGTATAAGAATAATTAAAAACCAAATCTAAACGGGTTAGACACGTAGCTCAGTTGGAAGAGCTGCGTGCACGCAACCGAGAGGTCACGAGTTCGAGCCTCACCACGCGCATCCGATTCCTTCAAGAAACCGGTCAGAACCTTGCTTGTCAGGTCTGACAAGGTTTTAATTTTTTATTATTATCTATTACTTACTAATTATTTTATTTAATATTTTGTTTTAAAAATCAATTAAAAACATTTAAAATACAATTAAATAGGTTTAAAAATCCCAAAATTTTATAAAAAAAGTACCTAAAAACCTAACAAAAAGTACTAAATCAAAATATTAAATCGTTTATATTTATCGAATTATCGCATTATTATTTTAGGTTAGTATTCGTTCGTCGATCAAATCCTTATTTCGTGCGCATTCATTTTCAAGCAAGGAACGCACCCACTGTGAGTGAATTCTTACAAACTCCCCTTTTTATTTGGGGTGTTCATGTGTCGCTTTAATTATTTCGTTTATTCAAACTTGTGCTATTACCATTTTATGATCTAAACTTGTGATGTAAATATTGTTTGTTGTGATGTGTGTTTACATTTTTGTCAAGTTGCGTGCAAATCATTTATTAGGCCCATCAGTTCCTCGTTGGAGACGAGTTGAACATCGGGTGCCTCATTAGATCGGCTCCGTTTGATTGAGCCTTGATCTCATTGTTCATCATTTGGTGTGTGCGTGTGCATTAATTGATATTATGTGTATTGTGATTAAATTTACATTTACGTTTACTCATATGTGGTTATGCACCTTTTTATAACCAATATAACAAATTCGCTCAAATGTTTTCATAAGATTCACTCGCCAACTTTTGTTGACCCAAAACCTTATTTTTACACATGATACAGGTGGACAGGTTGAAGCAAGGAACATAGGAAATTGCCTTAGAAGAAAAATAATGAAGTCATGAAAAATGTATTTGAACATGTTGTACTTATATGTTTATTATAATTTCTTCTTAAAGAGAATTAATAAATATGAAACTTTATAGTAAATGTCATGAGCTTTGATGAAAATCCAATCATGCCCCGACTACTATAAAGTTTCATATTGGTTTTCATCAAAGCTCATGACATTTACTATAAAGTTTCATATTTATTAATTCTCTTTAAAGAAGAAATTACAATAAACATATAAGTACAACATGTTCAAATACATTTTTCATGACTTCATTATTTTTCTTCTAGGCCATCCTACGTGTTCCTTGCTTCAACCTGTCTACCTGTATCATGTGTAAAAATAGGGTTTTGGGTCAACAAAAGTTGGCGAGTGAATCTTATGAAAACATTTGAACGAATTTGTTATATTGGTTATAAAAAGGTGCATAACCACATATGAGTAAATGGAAATGTAAATTTAATCACAATACACATAATATCAATTAATGCACAAGCACACACACCAAATGATCAACAATGAGATCAAGGCTCAATCAAACGGAGCCGATCTAATGAGGCACGCGATGTTCAACTCGTCTCCCACGAGGAACTGATGAGCCTAATGAATGATTTGCACGCAACTTGACAAAATGTAAACACACATCACAACAAACAATATTTACATCACAAGTTTAGATCATATAATGGTAATAGCACAAGTTTGAATAAACGAAGTAATTAAAGCGACACATGATACACCCCAAAACATGAATAAAAAGGGGAATTTGTAAGAATTCACTCACAGTGGGTGCGTTCCTTTGGATTGACGATGAATGCGCACAAATTTGGATTAACCACGAGATAAACTAACCTAAATAACATAATAATTCGATAAACAAATAAATTTTATTTGGGATTAATATTTTTAATTAGTGTTCTTAATGTGATTTTTAGATTTATTTTTGTGAATTTTAAAGCAAATTTTTAGGCTTTAAAACTTTATTTTGAGGTATTTTTAACTAATTTTTCAAAGAAAAATAAAAAGGATTTTTAATTAAAAAAAAACTTTTCTTACTTTTTTTTTTAAGTTGACTGGTCAACGGCCGGTCAGGCTGATTTATTATAGGCAGCGTGTGAGGTGCGAACTCGTGACCTCCCGTATACGTGCACACAGCTCTACCAACTGAGCTACGTGTCTAACCCGAAATATTTCTGATTTTATTACTTATATATACTAGTTAGCTTAAACCTTATTTTATTTTTTTTAAAAAGGTTTCATAACTTGCCAACCCGGTTTAAGTATCAAGAATCGAACTCGAGTTCTTCAGTTCACGTGCACACAGCCCAACCAGTTGGGCTGTGTGTCTAACCTGTTTATATACTGAATTATAATATATTTATATACATGTTTGAAGGATGATCTGAATAGGTTTTAAAAAGGATTGGTTTTATTTCTGAAGTCGGTAACGTGTGTGATTCGAACCCGGCATCATGTATGTAAAATGCACACAGTCCACCGCTGGACTGTGTGTCTAACCCATTTAAATCACCCAGTTTTATTATACAAATAATCTATACGACTTCTCTTCTTCATCTTAAAAAAAAAACCCAGAGCTAACCCCGCTAAAACAAATCAAAACCAATGCCTGTTATTTACTGGATTTCTGGTTTACATAAAGCGATACGAATTAAAAGGAACATAAGCAAGAAATTTTACCAACGAAACGATGATGCTGAACCTCCGACGAGGGATTCCGGCGATAGCAGACAAATTCCGGCGAACAGAAGAGTTGATCAGAGAGTTTTGAGTGGAACTTCGAAAGAAATGAGCGAGATATTGAGGTGTGAAGCATCGATATATATAGTGTATTTTCAATCATAGGAATTTTCGGTTTCAAGACCCAAATTATGGGTCTTAAATTCTCAAATGATTTCTGTCCGTTTTCTTGATGATTGAAACAGATTTCAGTTATGATTCGTATTTTCAACATCAGTTACTTTCGATCAACCCCAAATCAAAACGAAATCTGCAACCTTATCTCTATTTTTGGCGGTTACAGTTGGGGATGGTTTTAAATTTGCAGGTTCGCGTTCGTTTTAGTATAAATTTAATTTGTTTTCAGTTTCATTCACAATAGTGTGTGTAGTGCAGTGGTGGAAGCTGTGTATGTATAAGTGGGAGACCCGGGTTCGAGACCCGGCTACCCCATTCTGTTTCCTTATTTAATTTTCATTAATTTTTATATTATTATTTATTAATTGTGGTTTTTAATCTCTAAAATATTTATTATTATGTATTATTTTAAACAACCGACACGATAAATACGCAATGAACTTTTAACCGAATATTTGATTGATAAACGGTGCGGGTTTTTGAAACTTGTTTTGCACAAATGTTACAGTATCCCCTACTTTTAAAAATTTCGTTCCGAAATTTAAGTAGTAGTGGTATGTTTGACTCAAAGGGAGGGTGTTTTAATTTGACAATTACATAATTAGAAGAGGGTGGGAGTTTAGATTTTTATTTGAGGCGGTAACGTTCCTAGTAAGGGTTGAATACCCTGCTACAGGAATCGCTTTTTGATGCCTAAAGTTTAAGAATGCGGAACATGGATAAACAGAGTTGATTGACTAGGTATGATTTCATGCATAAGAGTTTTGGGAGAATTGATACGTTGGAAAAAAAATAAGGTTATATCATAAAAACAAAAACTTCAACCATGACGATATTAAAACCTACATGGAACCTTTCATAATCGCCTGACAATGCCTATGATCCTTTGGCAAGAATACTTATATATAGGAAGTACCAGCGGCGTATCCACCATACTCTTATCAAATTTTCATTGGCTATGTCAGTAGGTTATGATTAGTTCTATGTGACTCTAAAACATAAACAAACACAACAGCCAAAGCTTGAGTTTCAAATCTGAAAGAATACATGCCTGAATGATGACAGTACCTCTCTCGTTTGTTATGATGAAGGGGTCAGTCTATGTAAAAGTGAGACACAACCCAACTTCTTTAAATGATGAGATCGAGATACGTCGAGATGTATGATGATATGAAAAATCAATGAGTAAAGATATAAAACAAAACTGTAATATCAATTCGCCTTAAAATTCTTGGATACATAAATTCCCAGTTTACAATTGGAATACGTAAAGATAGAGATAACATAAAGAAAACATAAAAACTAGACGGTTGGAGCCGAGTCTTGATTCTTGGTGAGGGTAGGCTAGTTGGGTTGTTCGTTTGGGCCGTTATTATCTTTAACAGGATTGACGTTGATGTTGTAAGCTCTTCCTCTTGCTGGTGGTAGTGCTGGGTTTTCTTGATTTGCTTGGTTAATTGGGTTTGCTTGAGCTTGGGCGTTTATGATGTTAACCAATCGAGGGCACGTGTTTCTAAAGTGGGTAGAGTCGCCACAATTAAAACAAGCTCGAACATGTGGAAACATAGGGTATTGGGGTTGTTGATATGTTTGGATCATGTTTTGAGTAGGGGGTGAGGTTTGGTTTTGAGAGATACGACAAGTTCTGCTCAAATGACCATAACGCCCACAATTAGCACACAATCGACAAGGTAAGGTAGATGGATGGTGATAAAAACAGGTGTTGCATTGAGGGTGAGGTCCAATGTAAGGTTTCTTATTTGGGTAGGTAGAGTTGGGTGCTACTTGAGTGATTGGGATAGCTTGGAGGGGTACAACTTGTGAAGCTGGTTGATTGTGTTGGGTGACAGCGAAAATTTGCCCATCTCGTTTTCTCTTAGAAGTGGGTTGAGAAGAGGATTCGGTTTGGGTGGAGTTTGAGGTTTCGGTTGATGCTTTATCCTTCTTCTTCTCCTCCGTGAAGTTTTTATTCCGTATGCGGTTTTCGGTGAGCTCTGTAGCTAACTCCATTGCGGTTTTCGGTGAGCTCTGTAGCTAACTCCAATCTGTCACACCCCGACCCGCAGCGGATTAAGAGTCGGGGCATAATTGGGTTATCACCAAAGCTCATGATATTACTATTATGTTTCATATTTAAAATCAAAATTACATTCTCAATAATCCAAACATGTCCATACAAATACAAAGAAAAATAACCAACTAAACAATTCCAAGCTCTAACCATTTTATTCTTCTAGGCCAATCCTATGTGTTTCTGGCTGCAGCTGGTTCACCTGTATCATGTGTAAAAATGGGGGTTTTTGGGTCAACATAAGTTGGCGAGTGAACCTTGTTAGATAAACATTTATAATTGATTTTCTTGTTATTTTATCAAGGAAAAATTGTGCATAATCATAAGTGAGCAAATGTAAATAATCAATCAGTAACAATATTAACCACAAACTAACATACAATAACATACCAACAGCATACCATAACATATCAACTTGCATAAATATATAACATGAATGAAACTGTGCGATCAAGGCTCAATCAAACGGAGCCGATCGTATTGCATGTACTGAAAATGATAAATGTCTGTGCGATCAAGGCTCAATCAAACGGAGCCGATCGTATGTTGGCACGCCAGGTTCACACTCATAATGTAATGGGGAACATGCTCAACGCTCATAATGTAATGGGGAGCGCCGGCCTATGAAATTGCATGTACTGAAAATAATGAATTAAATCTAACAATAACCACACAAACAATTGAATCAAACTGAATACACATTTGTTCATGATATGATGTATGCACAATGATTTAAGTATAATAAGTGGCAAGACACATGATACACCCCAAAAACGTGATTAAAACGGGGAATTTGTAAAGATTCACTCACATTGGGTGCGTTTGATTGGAGATGGTGAGATGCGCACGAGTTGGAAGAGTTGAACAACGAGAATTACTAACCTAAATAAATAACGGAAAATATAGTAAATGTGTGGATTTTATTAAGGATTTTAATGGAATTTTTAGATATATTTTTGTGAGTTTAAGGCTATTTCCTATCTTTAAAAACATTATTTTTAAGTTTTTAATTGATTGTTAAATTAAATTAAATAATTAAAAATATAAAAATATGTTGACTTTTTTTCATTGACCGTTGACCGTTTGACTTGTTGACCGGTTTTATTGTGTAATTGTATGCGCCGGGTGAGGCTCGAACCCGAGACCTCCCGTACGCGTGCACGCAGCTCTACCAACTGAGCTACGTGTCTAACCCGAAATAATTCCGTTTTTAATTATACTTATATATTAACTCAGCTTATTCAAAATTCTTTTATTTTCAAAAACATTTTAATTCATCGAACCGGTGCCATGTAAAAGGTCTCGAACCCGGGACCTGTGCTTTAACGCTACACATAGTCCACCGCTGGACTGTGTGTCTAACTTGGTTAATATACAGATTTTTATTATATTTAACAACTAACGTAAGTTAACCCGGTTCAGTTAGAAAAATAAAACGTTTTTTATTACGGAGAGGGTGCGTGTATCAGGGATCGAACTCGCGGCGTGTGCGTATTATTTGCACACAGTCCACCGCTGGACTGTGTGTCTAACCCGAGATAATATCCAGATTTTATTAAACTTATAATCAAACTATCATCGTCTTCTTCATTTCAAAATTACAGACTGCGATTACACCATTATATCTTGTTTAATTCGATTGATAAACATTGTACAGACTAATATGAAATGGCAGAGACGATATTTAGAAGTAAACATACCGGTGAACGATTTATTTCGGAATTCCGGCAAGGCGTCGGCTCTGTTTTTATGAACTTCAACTGAGCAAGCAAATTAACCGTTTTGATTAGCTAATCGTGGAATTGAAGTGCTAAACAAACGTTAACAGAGTGTTTGAATGTCCTTACCGTTTCACAGATGAAAATAAGGATTTCCAGAAGTTTTCCGGCGAACTGGAATTATCCGATAACAGCGTCTGAATTTGATTTCAATTGAAAGGTCTGAGTTAAAAATAGCTTAACAATTGTTAGACCACGACGGTATTGAAAGACTTACCGTTTTGATGGAGAATACGGTTTTCCGGCGACTTGCAGAAACTTTCCGGCGAGTAAAATTTGATTCTCCGGCGACTGAAACTTGAGCGAAAATGTAATTGAAAGTCTGTAGATTATGTTTGAGTCGTGAAGGAGTACAAAGATGGAAGTAAAACTGGAATTGAAGATTTTCGGTTATAAAAACCGATCCACTTCTAGAATTCAAGTTCATTCAAAGCAACTTGATTGAAAACGTCGGTATATCGGTTATACTCAGTGAACCGCGAGTATTCAGATCGTCTTTGAGCGTTTGATAACCGATTTCAGTTACAGTTGGCGTAACCGGTTGATTTATGTATGTAGATAAGATTTATTTGTTTCCTAGAGTTGACAGAAAACAAAAAGTGGCGGAGTGGTTATGCGTGTGAGTGTTAAGTCTTTGGAGTTCACAACCCGGCTGACCCGGTTCGAGTCCCGGCAGCCTCATTTTATTTTTATTTATTTTATTTTTACTTTTTATCAATTATAATTTTTATAGTTTAGTTTGTTTATTAATTATGTATCATTAAAAATCAAAATAGCCATAAATACGCAACGTGACATTTATAACTTGATATTCGATTACAAAACGGAGCGGGTTTTGGAAACCCAAGTCAAAGTCATAGTATCCTCAGCACCTCGCTTAGTTTTCTCTGTATTCCACCATGTAAGTGCTACTCCGAACAAACGACCGGTAGCATATCGCACCTTGCGATCATCGGGGCAGTCGCAATTGAGAAAAGTGTTTTCCATCTCCTCAAACCAATGGAGGAGAGCGGTGACACCTTCAGTCCCTTCGTATTTTGGAGGATCGTAGGATTTGAAATGCTTGAAGGTGCATTTAGTGGCATTTGGGGGAGGATTGACAATGTTTTGATCTTCTTGGTTGATTGGGTTGACGGGATTAGCGGTAAGGGCCTGTTGTACTTGAAGTACGATGTTGGGTATTACGGCAGCCATTTGTTGAGCGATTTGGGCAGCCATGCGCTCGCGGGATTTTCCTGATCTCATACTTCTACGAGAGAGACTAGAAGACATCTACAAGGAATACGTATCGAGAGTATGAGTTTGACGTTTTAGGTGTCATGTGTCGTATTTAGAAATGAACATTCACAAAACCAAATGAATAAAATAAATTTACTACATCCATAGGATGTCTTGGGCTTTGCTCATGTTTGGGCTCCCATATGTCCCCTTACTTGGCCTTGGTAGTCATGTGGGCCCCCATGACTACTGGGCTCTGGTAGGGTTCATATTGGTGTTAGCCTGTTAACACTTGCGCCACCCGAATGAAAATCGTAAAACATGACAGCAAAGTATAAGGTCGGAGGGTGTCCTGGTATGGACACAATGACAACTCAAAGTAGGGTTAGTTCGAACGACGTTTGGTGTGGCATGCTTTGGCCTAATAGGTCCTTCGTACTCTCATCGTTAGTCCCCAGGTAGGCAAACTGGTCCGTTATATTGGATTTATACGAATGCCAACCTAGACAGGACGTTCCGACTACCGGTACTTGTACCCTTACAGTTACTACATGCCCGTCGTAGAACTCACTTTGATGAGATTGAAAAACGAAAAATGCGACAAAATCTTGAATAAAGGAAATATGAGGATGGTTTGAATATGTGAACATTGAGATATGCGTGATGAATGTATATGTAAGCATGTTATGTTTAACAACAAGTATAACTCATTAAGTATCACACAAAATGATAATGGAAGTGTTTGCATACATTTGTGTGTGTAATAAATATGAAACAAATAAACATCATGAGTTTGCATGTAACCACATAGACAATTAAAATCTAATCAACTATAGTATAGGCTCTAAGGGTCTAACCTATCCTATATCCCTATAGTTAAAAGCTCTTATACCAATCTGTCACACCCTGACCCGCAGCGAAAATGGTAGCCGGGCATGATTGGGTTTTCATCAAAGCTCATGACATTTACTATAAAGTTTCATATTTATTATTTCTCTTTAAAGAAGAAGTTACAATAAACATACAAGCACAACATGTTCAAATACATTTTCATTTGAATTACAAACCAAAGTACCCATTAAACAAAAATCAAACAATTACAAAGGAAAACAAAACTAAACGTCCATTCCAAGGCATTAACTTGTTTATTCTTCTAGGCCATCCTACGTGTTTCTTTACTCAACTGGATCACCTGTATCATGTGTAAAAATAGGGTATTGGGTCAACAAAAGTTGGCGAGTGAATCTTATGAAAACATTTGAACGAATTTGTTATATTGGTTATAAAAAGGTGCATAACCACATATGAGTAAATGTAAATGTAAATTTAATCACAATACACATAATATCAATTAATGCACAAGCACACACACCAAATGATCAACAATGAGATCAAGGCTCAATCAAACGGAGTCGATCTAATGAGGCACGCGATGTTCAACTCGTCTCCCACGAGGAACTGATGAGCCTAATGAATGATTTGCACGCAACTTGACAAAATGTAAACACACATCACAACAAACAATATTTACATCACAAGTTTAGATCATATAATGGGATAGCACAAGTTTGAATAAACGAAGTAATTAAAGCGACACATGATACACCCAAAAACATGAATAAAAAGGGGAATTTGTAAGAATTCACTCAAAAGTGGGTGCGTTCCTTTGGATTGATGATGAATGCGCACGAATTTGGATTAACCACGAGAGAAACTAACCTAAATAATAACATAATAATTCGATAAACAAATAATTTTATTTGGGATTAATGTTTTTAATTTGTGTTCTTAATGTGATTTTTAGATTTATTTTTGTGAATTATAAAGCAAATTTTTAGGCTTTAAAACTTTATTTTGAGGTACTTTAACTAATTTTTCAAAGAAAAATAAAAAGGATTGTTAATTAAAAAAAAACTTTTCTTATTTTTTTTAAGTTGACTGGTCAACGGCCGGTCAGGCTGATTTATTATAAGCAGCGTGTGAGGTTCGAACTCGTGACCTCCCGTATACGTGCACGCAGCTCTACCAACTGAGCTACGTGTCTAACCCGAAATATTTCTGATTTTAATTACTTATATATACTAGTTAGCTTAAACCTTATTTTATTTTTATTAAAAAGGTTTCATAACTTGCCAACCCGGTTTAAGTATCCAGAATCGAACTCGAGTTCTTCAGTTCACGTGCACACAGCCCAACCAGTTGGGCTGTGTGTCTAACCTGTTTATATACTGAATTATAATATATTTATATACATGTATGAATGATGATCTGAATATGTTTTAAAAAGGATTGGTTTTATTTCTGAAGTCAGTGACGTGTGTGATTCGAACCCGGCATCATGTATGTAAAATGCACACAGTCCACCGCTGGACTATGTGTCTAACCCATTTAAATCACCCAGTTTTATTATACAAATAATCTATACGACTTCTCTTCTTCATCTTAAAAAAAAAACCCAGAGCTGACCCCGCTAAAACAAATCAAAACCAATGCCTGTTGTTTACTGGATTTCAGGTTTACATAAAGCGATACGAATTAAAAGGAACATAAGCAAGAAATTTTACCAACGAAATGATGATGCTGAACCTCCGATGAGGGATTCCGGCGATAGCAGACAAATTCCGGCGAACAGAAGAGTTGATCAGAGAGTTTTGAGTGGAACTTCGAAAGAAATGAGCGAGATATTGAGGTGTGAAGCATCGATATATATAGTGTATTTTCAATCATAGGAATTTTCGGTTTCAAGACCCAAATTATGGGTCTTAAATTCTCAAATGATTTCTGTCCGTTTTCTTGATGATTGAAACAGATTTCAGTTATGATTCGTATTTTCAACATCAGTTACTTTCGATCAACCCCAAATCAAAACGAAATCTACAACCTTATCTCGATTTTTGGCGGTTACAGTTGGGGATGGTTTTAAATTTGCAGGTTCGCGTTCGTTTTTAGTATAAATTTAATTTGTTTTCAGTTTCATTCACAATAGTGTGTGTAGTGCAGTGGTGGAAGCTGTGTGTGTTAAGTGGGAGACCCGGGTTCGAGACCCGGCTACCCCATTCTGTTTCCTTATTTAATTTTCATTAATTTTTATTATTATTATTATTTATTAATTGTGGTTTTTAATCTCTAAAATATTTATTAATTATGTATTATTTTAAATAACCGACACGATAAATACGCAATGAACTTTTAACCGAATATTTGATTGATAAACGGTGCGGGTTTTTGAAACCCGTTTTGCACAAATGTTACAGTATCCCCTACTTTTAGAAATTTCGTCCCGAAATTTAAGTAGTAGTGGTATGTTTGACTCAAAGGGAGGGTGTTTTAATTTGACAATTACATAATTAGAAGAGGGTGGGAGTTTAGATTTTTATTTGAGGCGGTAACGTTCCTAGTAAGGGTTGAATACCCTGCTACAGGAATCGCTTTTTGATGCCTAAAGTTTAAGAATGCGGAACATGGATAAACAGAGTTGATTGACTAGGTATGATTTCATGCATAAGAGTTTTGGGAGAATTGATACGTTGGAAAAAAAATAAGGTTATATCATAAAAAACAAAAACTTCAACCATGACGATATTAAAACCTACATGGAACCTTTCATAATCGCCTGACAATGCCTATGATCCTTTGGCAAGAATACTTATATATAGGAAGTACCAGCGGCGTATCCACCATACTCTTGTCAAATTTTCATTGGCTTTGTCAGTAGGTTATGATTAGTTCTATGTGGCTCTAAAACATATTCAAACACAACAGCCAAAGCTTGAGTTTCAAATCTGAAAGAATACATGACTGAATGATGACAGTACCCCTCTCGTTTGTTATGATGAAGGGGTCAGTCTATGTAAAAGTGAGACACAACCCAACTTCTTTAAATGATGAGATCGAGATACGTCGAGATGTATGATGATATGAAAAATCAATGAGTAAAGATATAAAACAAAACTGTAATATCAATTCGCCTTAAAATTCTTGGATACATAAATTCCCAGTTTACAATTGGGATACGTAAAGATTGAGATAACATAAAGAAAACATAAAAACTAGACGGTTGGAGCTGAGTCTTGATTCTTGGTGAGGGTAGGCTAGTTGGGTTGTTCGTTTGGGCCGTTATTATCTTTAACAGGATTGACGTTGATGTTGTAAGCTCTTCCTCTTGCTGGTGGTAGTGCTGGGTTTTCTTGATTTGCTTGGTTAATTGGGTTTGCTTGAGCTTGGGCGTTTATGATGTTAACCAATCGAGGGCACGTGTTTCTAAAGTGGGTAGAGTCGCCACAATTAAAACAAGCTCGAACATGTGGAAACATGGGGTATTGGGGTTGTTGATATGTTTGGATCATGTTTTGAGTAGGGGGTGAGGCTTGGTTTTGAGAGATACGACAAGTTCTACTCAAATGACCATAACGCCCACAATTAGCACACAGTCGACAAGGTAAGGTAGATGGATGGTGATAAAAACAGGTGTTGCATTGAGGGTGAGGTCCAATGTAAGGTTTCTTATTTGGGTAGGTAGAGTTGGGTGCTACTTGAGTGATTGGGATAGGAAGCTGGTTGATTGTGTTGGGTGACAGCGAAAATTTGCCCATCTCGTTTTCTCTTAGAAGTGGGTTGAGAAGAGGATTCGGTTTGGGTGGAGTTTGAGGTTTCGGTTGATGCTTTATCCTTCTTCTTCTCCTCCGTGAAGTTTTTATTCCGTATGCGGTTTTCGGTGAGCTCTGTAGCTAACTCCATTGCTGCTTCCAAAGTTGCAGGTGTGGTACTTATTACAGGGTCTTGAATTTTTGAAGGAAGACCTCGAATGTAGTGCTCGATCAAACGGTAGAGGGGAGTGAACAAGTTGGGGACCATCTGATTCAACTCAAGAAATCTCTTGTTGTATGTGGTGTGGTCACCCTCCTTTTGTTTCAAAGAGTAGAACTCATCTTCTAGTTTCTTGATTTCGCTTCTTGGACAGAAACGTCTTGTCATGATTTCCCTCAACTCTTCCCAAGTCAAAGTCATCGTATCCTCAGCACCTCGCTTAGCTTTCTCTGTATTCCACCATGTAAGTGCTACTCCGAACAAACGACCGGTAGCATATCGCACCTTGCGATCATCGGGGCAGTCGCAATTGAGAAAAGTGTTTTCCATCTCCTCAAACCAATGGAGGAGAGCGGTGACACCTTCAGTCCCTTCGTATTTTGGAGGATCGCAGGATTTGAAATGCTTGAAGGTGCATTTAGTGGCATTTGGGGGAGGATTGACAATGTTTTGATCTTCTTGGTTGATTGGGTTGACGGGATTAGCGGTAAGGGCCTGTTGTACTTGAACTACGATGTTGGGTATTACGGCAGTCATTTGTTGAGCGATTTGGGCAGCCATGCGCTCGCGGGATTTTCCTGATCTCATACTTCTACGAGAGAGACTAGAAGACATCTAAAAGGAATACGTATCAAGAGTATGAGTTTGACGTTTTAGGTGTTACGTGTCCTATATATAAGTATTCTTGTCAAAGGGTCAAAAGCGTTGTCAGGCGGTTATGAGAAGTTCCGTGTAGGTTTTAATATTGTCATGGATGAAGTTTTGTTTTATGATATAACCTTATCTTTCCAAACGTATCAATTCTCTCAAAACTCTTATGCGTGAGATCATACCTAGTCAATCAACTCTGTTTATCCATGTTCCGCATTTTCATAGTTTAGGCATCAAAAAGCGATTCCTGTAGCAGGGTATTCAACCCTTACTAGGAACGTTACCGCCTCAAATAAAATTTAAACCTTCACCCTCTTCTGAATATGTAATTGTGAAATTAAAACACTCTCCCTTCGAGTCTAACATACCACTACTACTTAAATTTCGGGACGAAATTTCTAAAAGTAGGGGATACTGTAACAATTGTGTTAAACGGGTTCCAAAAACCCGCACCATTTGTTAATTAAGTGTGGAATAATTTGATCATTTTGTAATTATTAGTGTAGATCAAGTTAATGTGTCGCAATAAATAAAGATTAATAAAATTTAAATCATAATAAATAAATAAAACAGTAAGTAAGTAATTTAATCTTTAAATAAAAAAAAATAATAAAAAGAAAGGGGAAACCGGATTCGAACCGGGTAACCCATATGATCGCACACAACAAACACCACTAGGATACACACATCATATGGTTACAAACTCAAAACATATAGGTGTTATAAGATTTAAAACGGGTAAGTTTTGGCCGCTCAAAATGTTCAGTAGCTACAATTTCAAAAAAAAACGCATTCATTATCAGTTACCAAATCATGTTTTAACTCAAATTCAGTTATCAATCATGCTCTGATTCAAAGGAAATCAGTTATTAATCATAGGAGGAATCGAAACTGAAAACTTTAAAGCTCAATTTTGAAAGTGAAACCGTTTACGAATCATCTGATCTATAAATACCGAAACATCTCGCTCACCAAACGATCACTCAAAAGCTTTCTGTTCAAACACTCTGCTGCCGGAAATAGTTGTTCTGTGTCGCCGGAACTACTCGCCGGAAAACGGAACCGTCGTCTGATCGGTAACTTCTTATTTAAAAATTTTATAATTTGTTTCTTCCATGTTCAACCTTTGATTCATGCAACAACAACATCATTTTATCAAACAAAATTGAAGTTCTGAACTGGGTTTAATGGGGATGAGGAAGATGAAGATAATCAGAGTATATATATATATAGTTAATCGTGGGTTTTTAATTGGGTTAGACACATAGTCCAGTGGTGGACTGTGTGCAATTTTAAAACACTGGTCATGAGTTCGATTCGCGTATGTGTCCGGTTCCAACTCCATTAAAACGTTTTTTTTAAACTAAGCAGAACTCTCACAGTTGATAGTTAAATTTAATATAAATCATGTAATAGATGGGTTAGACACCCAGCCCAACTGGTTGGGCTGGGTGCCAAACAAATCGAAGGCGTAGGTTCGATCCCCGCTATACCCAGCCGATCAGATGATATTTGAAACCTTTTTAATTAAATAAAATTCTGATAATCTCAAAGAGTGTATAAGAATTATTAAAAACCAAATCTAAACGGGTTAGACACGTAGCTCAGTTGGAAGAGCTGCGTGCACGCAACCGAGAGGTCACGAGTTCGAGCCTCACTACGCGCATCCGATTCCTTCAAGAAACCGGTCAGAACCTTGCTTGTCAGGTTGACAAGGTTTTAATTTTTTATTATTATCTCTTACTTACTAATTATTTTATTTAATATTTTGTTTTAAAAATCAATTAAAAACATTTAAAATACAATTAAATAGGTTTAAAAAGCCCAAAATTTTATAAAAAAAAAACCTAACAAAAAGTATTAAATCAAAATATTAAATCGTGTATATTTATCGAATTATCGCATTATTATTTTAGGTTAGTATTCGTTCGTCGATCAAATCCTTATTTCGTGCGCATTCATTTTCAAGCAAGGAACGCACCCACTGTGAGTGAATTCTTACAAATTCCCCTTTTTATTAATGTTTTGGGGTGTATCACGTGTCGCTTTAATTATTTCGTTTATTCAAACTTGTGCTATTACCATTTTATGATCTAAACTTGTGATGTAAAATTGTTTGTTGTGATGTGTGTTTACATTTTTGTCAAGTTGCGTGCAAATCATTCATTAGGCCCATCAGTTCCTCGTGGAGACGAGTTGAACATCGCGTGCCTCATTAGATCGGCTCCGTTTGATTGTGCCTTGATCTCATTGTTCATCATTTGGTGTGTGCGTGTGCATTAATTGATATTATGTGTATTGTGATTAAATTTACATTTACGTTTACTCATATGTGGTTATGCAACTTTTTATAACCAATATAACAAATTCGTTCAAATGTTTTCATAAGATTCACTCGCCAACTTTTGTTGACCCAAACCCTATTTTTATACATGATACAGGTGGACAGGTTGAAGCAAGTAACACATAGGAAACTGCATTAGAAGAAAAATAATGAAGTCATGAAAAATGTATTTGAACATGTTGTACTTATATGTTTATTGTAATTTCTTCTTTAAAGAGAATTAATAAATATGAAATTTTATAGTAAATGTCATGAGTTTTGATGAAAACCCAATCATGCCCCGACTACCATTTCCGCTGCGGGTCAGGGTGTGACATGCAATCTCTTGTCTATAATAATCAATGCTCAACCCGCTTTTAAAATGCTTAATCATCAAATGTTTAGAAAGTTTCTTAATTATATTAACATAGAATAATTAAACATAGAAAAATATTTAGATAACCTATAAATAACTTTGCTTTTATTTTATTATACAATCAACTTATCTTGCCTCACGTATAGTTTCAAAAATTATTGAGATATATTAATAAATTGGTTGAGCTATAGATAAACATATAAAATTTAAAATAAGATGACTAAACTGTCAATCATGTAATCTAATTTGAATATGAAAATATTTAAACTCATAGGTTTATATTTAATCATTTCTCATGGTAATTTAAAGTTTATTTCAAAATATCACATAATAATAATAATATAAAATAATAATAATAATAATAATAATAATAATGATTGTGAAAGATGATATTGTGTTAACACGTAACATTATTTTTTTTAACTTATTATATATGCAAAGGATAAATATAACGATGTCATATGTGATGGGGAATTGTTATGTTATCTTAAATTTGAAGATATAAATCGATGCATGTATACCGTATTAGTAGCATATTAATTTCATTAATCTAATTGTCACACACACACACACACACATATATATATATATATGATCAAGAGCAAGGGAAAATCAATTTAAGTTGTGAAAACTTAGAGAACTCGATCTTTCCATGCGAGTTTTGCCCCCATTTTTCACACCTCCCAGATTAAAATGTTAGAAAAGACTGCATAAAAAATTCGAAGTTATGTTTTTCGGCTCCTTACAGCAACTATAAAACGGTGATGACATAAGAATGACATCACTTTTTATAGCATTTACGTCTGCCATTAATGCAAAAAAATGGAAAAGTTGATTTTTAAAGATTTTTGGCAAAAAAAAACCTTTTTGAAAAAACTTTCGTAACAACGAGTTCTCTAAGTTTTCACAGCTTGTATAAATTTTAATTTTGTCCTAACCATATATATATATATAGTTTTATATATTTACTTTATAATTTGTATTTTTAAATTTAAATCTAGAGAAGAGAAGGTATTGTCATATAACCTTATTTGGAATCCTTTATTAGATTTTAAATTAAAATTATAATGTTAGTATTATTGTATAATGTCTTTGTTGTAATATTTATTTTATAATATTTGAAAATTTAACGAAACTTTTAAGGCAAAATTTAGTTTATATATATATATATATATATATATATATATATATATATATATATATATATATATATATATCATATGATTTTAGTTAACTAAAATTGAAAACAAAATTATAAATCACATCATGGTTACAATAGCTTATTAACATTTGATTTTAGTTAACTCAAATCAAAGAAAAATAAATCTAAATCACATCATGTTTCGATAGCTTTTTGCTCATAAATGATAAATCAAAACTAAATGGTAAATAATAATAAGGATAAGTATGAAAAATATTTTAAAATAAAATAGAAGTAAAACTCTTAGGTTTAAGTAGTGAATGTCCCCATGTGTCATTAATTGAAGTCTTTTATTAATATTTGATTTACAAGATTTTGTGTATTGCTGGTTGTACCTTTTGACTTGTTTTTACTTTCTTTAGGTGAGTTGTTTCTATGGTTTTTTTGTTTTGTACCTTTTAGGTAGGTGGGGGTTTAAAAGGTTGATTCCTTACCGCCTCTTCCTCCTTTACGCTTTCTCTCTTTTTCTCTCTACACGTGGACTACCTTTCTTGTGTTTCTTTGGCCATTTTTTGGCGACAGTGTGTAAGTATTTTGTTTCTTTGTTGTTGTAAGTTGTTTGATTGTGTTGTTTTGGGTATTACTCTATTTACGATTTTCTTTGGTCGGTTTATGTCTTAATAATTTTAATTTTTCGGCGATCATTGCTTAGTATTTTTGTTCGCTGTTGTCGTATGTTGTTTGATCATCTTGGTTTTGGGTTTTCGTATCTATACTATTTTGTTTTTTTCTGTCATGTTGATGTTACCGGAACGGTGACATTACTGTGTGCTTTTAGGGTTTGTTATAAGGCGGACTGATGTTTTTGGTTGATAACCGTTTCCGATGTTGGCTATGATGTTGTTTTCTTAGTTTTTTTTTTTGTGTTAGATCGTGGGACATTATACTTGCATGTCTTTCAAATTTATTGGATTCATTTCCCATAATTGATTTATACCAAATCCCCATAGTTTGTCAAAGTTATAATATTATGCCCTCTTGTAACTAGCATTTACTCAACAAACCCCTACATTTTTCATAAAACACTTACATGAAGAAACACTTCGCTATCCAAGGTTTGAAAACTTCTCGTTTATTTTCCCCTATACACATACCTTATTCCATACGTGTACGTCTTTTCCCATTTAACACTTTGTTTGAGACACGCTCCTAACCTCGAGTTGATGCTCTCACATCTGTCCCAATGCAATGTTATTAATTAACAAATAATTATTTACAATGGGAATGATTCTTTTTCCTCAAACCTAACCCTTGGTTTCAAACGTTTACAAAATGACCTTTTGGTGACCAACAATCTTCGTTAAAAATTAAAATTGATTTCAAAATTTTGGAAGGAACCAATATTGATACATCTCAAATTTTCTCAAAAATTCATAACCAACCCTATGCTTGCAACCTAACTTAACTTAGAATACATTACTCATCTTCAACAATCAATTATCTTTGCACAACTCAGGCCTCATTTAAACCATGAGCATGATTACATGTGAAACTAATATTCCCTTACATATGAACCTAATTATTCCATGAATACGATTACATTCGGACTTAACTACATGTGAACGTGATTACTTCAATACGAATGCATACTATTTTGATTTTCCATGAACATGCCTACACAAACTTTGATCATCCTTGAGCATGAGTTACTTTTTGACGTTAATTATCTATGCACTATTTATTCATGGAACACCTGGATAGCTATGAACCTGGCTATCCATAAATCTTAGTTGTCTATGACTTTGGTTATCTACAAACACAACCACCTTTGAACATGGTCTTTTAATAGAAACAGGGAACTATGAACTTGGTTGCCAATGAACCTGGTTAGTTATGGACATGGTTCTCTAATAGAAGATGTACATACATGGAACAACAATTATGATCTAGAAGTTTTTTTAGTTTTAGTTTTAATTTGACCCACACATAACAAGGTGAATTATACGGACTATGCTATGGTTCTCAAATAAGTTAGATGGTAAGTATGCACCTGTTTGGCAACAAACATTACATGGTTAGTTGAATCGCTAAAAGGGTAAGCTATGAACGAGTTAAACCGCTCAAATGGTGATGATGTTATCACCATTTGAATATGATATTTAATGCTTTATTTGTTGAGTCTCATTGTTACAGGTAAGCATAATGTATGGGAATGAATTGCCAATAATTAGAAAGCAAGAATCGAAAAGTATCGATAACGAGTCAATGCTTTGACCCGCGCCAGGTATGTGTAATGAGTCAAACTCATGATGAGTACTTATTGTCTGAATAGAGTTGATTGAGTTAGGGATGAGCATTTGGTATCAAATACCGATGCTATACCGATACCGAATTTCCCGTACCGAATTTATTCGGTACCAGCACCCACTTTTTGGTATTTTCGGTATCGGTACCGGGTAAAATACCAAATTTTACCTTCAAATACCGATACCATACCGGTCCCGTACCGATACCATACCGTACCGTACCGAGTATTTCGGTACCGGTACCCAGTTTTGACGAAATTCGGGATCAGTATTTTTTGTATTGGTACCAGTTCGGTACGGTACCGCTACCATGCTCATCCCTAGATTGAGTCAAGAATGGACGCTAGACCACCTCAAGTGAGGTATGTCTAACATTTGGGTAAAATGATCAATAGAGCCGAGGACATGTCCTTGACGTAAAAATATAACTAATAGAGTTTTAAAACATTAAACAATTGGAAATTACTTCTTAGAAAAATAATGCATCTAGATGGGGTAACGAGTTAATAGGGCCCGCTAGTTTTAACCTAAACCTTTAAAAGTTCCTTGGTTGCAAAAATGGCTAAATTTGACTAAAACGCCACCGGGTGATGAATCGGGCAAACTACCCTTAAACGTAGATTATAAATGAGTCATATAATTGGGTTGATCCTTTTGGTAACATAAAAGTGGGAGGCGTAAGCCTTTTAGCTTAATTCCTCCTAATGGGTCTTGTTTACTATGACAAGTTAAGGTTTGTCTAATGTAATCAACCTCATTTGAGTTGTGGTTAATAGAAACAACTAGAATATTATAAGAAAGTATGAACTAGAATGTAAAATGCATCCTAACGGGTCGGTTAGGTAATTAACTTTGAACCAAAAGAGTTATTTGAAAAGAAAACACGTTTTCAGCTGACACGGCCTGGTGGAAACCTGACCTCGCCGGGTAAGGGTGCTGAGAAAAAGGCACATTTCAGTTGACACGGGCAGGTGGAAATCTGACCCGGCTGGAAAAATTGTGGTTAATGTTTTCGTTCAAGTATTTCGGGTACTAATCGTGTGACCGTATAACTTAAACACTAGCTGTTTTTAGTGCTTATGACAGGCTTTCACTAAGGCGGGAACCAGATGGATGGACGACCAAGCGCGCGAAGAACCAAACACTATTAAACCGCAAAACTTCGTGGAAACAATTATGAGAAAGTTGACGCACAATCATGCATGACAGAGCTTTCAAGTTTAAAACTTAATTATTTTAAGCTGTGAATTAAGAGTAATAATCAGTTATGTCGGTTTGTCTGGGTTATCATTTAACCTAGTCGTGCAAGTTCTATATAAAAAAAATCTAGGTCCTAATCATGCGAATTATTAAGATATTCGGTAATAATAGGATAGAGTGTTACAGCGCGACACGGAGAAGGCAAGACCTTGGGGTGACGCGAGGGGTAAAAAGGTCAAGAATGTGTTTTAATGTCTATCGCGCTACGCGACAGCCCCAGTTCGCAGAAAGTTGTTGCTCTTTCAAGTTTGACCTATTATATCCCATAAAACGATTTGAGATGATCATTATTAAACGAATTACATTCAAGACGAACTTGACAACAAAAAAAAGGTGATTTTGGAGCAGGGGGTCGATAAAGTTGAAGACTTGAAGCTCGGGATCAAGGTTTCAAGGCATATGCTCGTGAATCTCGGGTGTCAACCATTCGGTTTCATCATTCCTTTGTTACTTTGATTTGAACCATTTTTTCTAAACTCTTATTGACTATTGTTTATGTTTTTGAGATATTGCTACGCTAAACATTAGTAACTGCCTAGGTCGTGATGATTACACTTATTGTTTGACTTGTTTTTATCAGTTTTGGAACTTATTTGTGGTTTTTAATTATGAAGCAAAAACTTGGTTTTTATTGATCATGGTGTGTATGTCTATCTAGCTTTATTTAATGAATGATTTTTACTCATCATGTTCCTTGTTGAATGTCTTTTATGTAATAGGTGCATGCTAGGTCAATTACTGTGTGTTCTTGATTATTGGATGGTTTGCTAGACGTAGTATTCCATAGGAGTGATTTTGATAAATTAAGTAAGTCTAGGTGTTCAACCATTCTTAATAACCGCGAGGTGAAAGATTGTCAGTTTGTCTAGGTTGTTAGATTGCTAGGGTTAGAGCCTTTGTGAGAAGATCTCTCTAGTTTACCTACCTTCCTTTCTTTGTGAGTCTGATCAGAATTATCATAGTTACCTATTGACTTTCGCGCTGTGAGGTAGATTGCCTATTAGGGTACTTCATTATTAGAGTCGGAAAGCCCGTGAGGGAATCCATGAAAACCGGTGGATTAACATTTTTTGGATTTTTTAAGTTTCACCTTGAGAAGGGTCAAGGGTCCTTAAGATCACCTTTAAGTTTAGCATCTTAAGATCACTGTTCCACAATAATTCCAATTCCGATAGAAAGCTTGTCATTCATGTGTAGGATTTTGACCTAGGTAGTACTCTTCCATCATCTGATCACACCTTCAGTCATAGTTCGTATCGGTGTTCACGTTAGTTAGTGTTTTAATTAAATGCATGAGGTTGTTAGACCCCCCTCAAAATAAAAAATAAACAATTCAATTGAGTAAGTTTAGATAAATAATCAAGTCTAGTTAACGTAATTGATAGAGTTTCGTGGGTTTGATACTCAAACTTTTTTGGCTGTACTACATTGATCAGAGTTATGCACCAAATGCAACATATAAGTTATATCAAATAAGGTATAAAATCAACCATTTTTAGTACTAATATTGGAAAAAGTGTGTTTCTTTATAAACTTTTGATTTTCAGGATTAAAAGAGCTTAAATGTACAAAATGAACAAATTAACGGCAAAACCCAGCATAAATACACAAGAATGGAGGTTGATACATCATACCGACCCTCCGACCTTCACCACATGACCAAAAACAACAATTCAGAAGACAAGCACAGGGCCGTGCCACCAAGACACGGGGCCGTGCCCAACTCAAGATTCCAGAAAGAAAAATGACAAACAGAAGCAGACAAGAGACACAGGGTCGTGTCCCATAGACACGGGTTGTGGTTAACTCCCAAATATGCAAATCTTGGATAGTACAGTAAGTACAATGGCCACGGGTCCGTGCCGTTGCCACATGGGGCCGTGCAAGCATACAGACTGACACAACTCATTAAATGAAAACAGAGAAGAAGAGGGCACGGGGCCGTGTAAACCGTATGTTTCCAGCAATAAATAGGGGTGCTTGGTGCAATTGCAATCCATCCCTTGGCAAACCACTTCTTTCACACCTGCCATCACTACACCACCACAATACCACCATCACCCACCACATTCATCCATCACCCACCACATTCATCCATCACATCCTTAGAGTGTGTAGTAGTCTCGGAATCCAAGATTGATCGTAAGAGTTTTCGGTCAAACAAAGGCCATGATTGGCTAATCTCTTACATCACTTGGTGAAGACAAGTCATTTATGTATTACTTTTAATTTCTAAGCTCTGGTTAACTTTTTAATTGGGTTTGTATTAATGACATTAATATCTAGTTTTTTATATTGAAAGTGAACTTTATTCTATCATCTCTTCATGTTTTGTTGCTTCACTCATTCATGCTTTTACGGTCTATATAAAACATGTTAACTGCCTGGAAGGGGGTTAGAAGGGTGGTTGGGTAAGTTTTTGCCTCGTTTAGTGTATAGATCCTGCTAGGACTTGATTCATGCTTATTAGGACTTCATTTGAGGTAGATAGCATCAAATCAGGGGAAGTAAGTGTAACGCCTCGCTTTTTCGTACTTTCGTTAATTAGAAAGTGTAATCGTATTTCTATTTATGGAAACTTGTATTCGTATCGCATTCGTATTTCATTTCCCATTATAATCCGAGACTTTGATCGTAATAAAATTCATACCTGATACATACTTGTCTTACATGCATTTAATTGTTAAATACGTGTTTACGTACAAACCGATACTTGTTATACGTGCAAATACTCATACATTCATACTTGATACCTAAAATATACTTTCATATATATTATACACTTGAAAACATGCGAAAATATCAAGTTTTACCATGAAATGAAAGATAAACTAAGTTCAAGGACTAAAAATAGCATAATCCGCAGATTCTTGTTTCTAGCTCGTGGATTGGGCAAAAGTGTGTTTGTTGGATTGTGCTTCTTGCATTTAATACTCACCTAACTCAACCCCCAAACCTCAACTATAAATACCCACCTCCCCCCACACTCATTTCACACCTCAATCATCTCTTCTCTTCTCTCTAAAAGCTCTAAGAGCTCTCTTCTTCTAAAGATTCAAAGTTTCAAAAGATAACTCGGTGACCCTCCAAGCCCTTCACGGAAGTAACAAGGGAAGCTTTTGCAAAATCGTGAGTACACTCGACCCACTTTTCGTTTACAACACTCTTGGGTCTAACATGTTTACTTATACCAAATCACAACACTTAAACTTTATGAGATGCACAAACAATCCTATACATATGAATACTTGATACGATTACTTGATGCTTATATCTTGGACATTCTTTATGTGATACTTTAGTCGTTAACTTGTTTAAAGGCTTCGTTTGACATGTATAGCGCTATAGGAAGTCACGCATCCCCCTCCATCGCATAAACTTGAGGCCATGTTAAAACAGCGTGTTTGCGTTAAGGGTTTGGCTAGTAGTATTGCATGCCTTGTATATGCTCGTGTAAAATCATAGTTGCCATGAGGATTCGTTTAAACTTTAATCGTATACGTATGCTATGCTTAAACTTGTGTACTCGCCTTTGCTTTTGCATTGAATTGTAGTTTAAAACATGTTACAGGTTGAAGAAGAGGATGCTATGAAATCGAATAACAAGGATTTAGATACACACAAGTAGACGTTTAGGCTAAATTTGTTGTATCCATTTTGTTGTATTGTGTTATTGTATTTGCTTCGATGTTGTACTTGACAATTGTTATTGAAATGAAATTCGACTTTAATTAAATATTGTCATTATTAGCGTTGTGAGCAATGAGCAATCTCGTTATCGTCTCACTCCGATGTTTCCGCCATCGGTTGGGGTGTGACAGTAAGAACGACTTGAATCCCTTATAAATAAACTACTATTAAAACTTTAAACCGGACTTGCGGGACTGTATCCCTGCTGACTCAGACCAATATGGCCGAGGGTAGCGTTTCCAAAAGAGGGACATGCCACATTTCGCATTAATAACTTACTTAATTATCTTTCAATATTTCGGGCTTGCGGGACTGTATCCCTACTGACTTAAACCAATATGGCCGAGGTAGCGTTGATTACAAAAGAGGGACATGCCACTATAACAAAGATAATCTCTTAAAAACCCAAAGTATGAAAATTATCAAAGGATACATAAAAGATGAATCAGAACCAAGTGATTCTATCTTGTCTATTTGTTTCTTTATTTCTTTAGTTTCCTTATTTATTTTACTTATTAAAAAAATCTTCTCTCAAAATTTGGTAAGATTAGACGTTGACGATATTCCGGTATTAAAAGCTTTTGTGTACTTGGAGGACCTCGGTATCTAGCCATCACCATACTACGCCAATGATGGCTGCACTTACCCTAGCGTGTTGTAGAGAGTGATAGTGTTATATCGTGTTTTATAAATTTAAAGTTTGATAAACGAGTAAAAGTGCTTAAATATATATAAAAAATTATACACCTTCACGCCACGTCAATCGGTACACTTGCTGATTGTGTGATCTAGGTTTAGAGGATCTTAAATTATGAATTTAAAACTTAGAGTGTCTAATTTAGAGTTAATTTAGTTCGTTTTAATTAAACTACTTTGTACACATCACTAATATCCAAAATAAAATAATTTTTTTTGAATCATAAAAGTCGTTTATGATCTGATAGCTTAGATTATAGACACACATGTACAAAGTTATCGTTGCATCTTGCGACACACATTTAATAATTCTTATTTACCAATATCCCTATATAAATCTGAATGAAAACAAATTTATACTTAAAGTAAAGTATTTAATTTATGGTAAACAGTTTTCTTCTCCACACTTTAAAAAGGTTATTGGTTGTAGTCTCATTTGATATAATACTTTTTAGGTGGTCATGGGTTTTATAATAGTAGGCATTCGGATTGTGAGTCTCTCCTGAATAATTAGCGGACTTGATCACCAACGTTGTCTGTTTTTGCAGGCGTGAGTGACCTTTAACCAATGGATTTATTAGAGTGACTAATTTGAATAGTATTTGTTAACCATAAAAAAAATAAAACAGTGAGATTGTGTCTGTATGTATACATATATACGCATATACTAAATTCTTGTCGTATCTCGCTTTACAACTTCAACTAGTTTGATAATAGTTTGTATTAGGGGGTGTTTGTGGTCCTGTTTTGACGGTTTTAGGTCAAACAGTGAACTAAACCGTTAGTAACGGTTTTGATTATTGAAAACCTAAACCAAACTGTTGAGATTTAAAACCAAACCAAACCGAACCTTACTAATGGTTTGGTTCCGGTTTGGTTTCATGGTTTGGGCTTATTGGTATTTAATCATGTTGATTTATAGCTTAACAGTGGCTACCAAAAACTTTAATGTAACCTTACACTAACCGGTGATGGGAGCATGAGTTATAGTTATATGAGTTCATATTTCCACAACATGTGTTCCAGAAACAAATGCCTATAGGAAGAGGAATAAAAGAGCATAGCACACTCAATCATCATGTCTTGGAAGTCTATATTATGTTGATATAAGGGTTGCCGATGTTTTTTTATTATTCACACAAGATGTATTCTACATTACTAATGGGCCAAGATGGTTTCTACTGGTTCAAGATATATTAGGTTTAAACTTACTCAGAATTACTATTACTATTACTACTGTTATTAATAGTTCAACTAGAGGTGTATAAAAAAACCGTACTCGGAACTGAACCTGGTAAAAGAATACGTAACCGGTTATTTTAATATGCGGGCATTTATGCCCGAAACCGGAACCGGCCCTACCCATAGGGTATAGATAGGTTATGCGTTTTGATCTCAATACCTGGAACTGGAACCGATCATACATGATTAATACCCGAAACCGTAGAAGAACTGCAACCGGAACCGGAACCGATTATACTCGGCTATATACGATACATGATTCTAATATCTTTCTTTTAAAATTTATGTTACTGCATTAATTTTAGTTTTCTTACGTTATACAATTCATATTTAATAATAATAAACAAAAACGAGAATATTGGGTAATAGAAAACGCAATAGAGTATTAAAATACGAAAATATAGAACTAAAACTCGTAAATAGGGTATAAAAAATCCCGAAAATAGGGTATTTTAATACCGGTTTCTAAAGAACCGGAACCGGACACACAGTGTATGGGTTTTTGACCAAATAAGCGGAACCGGAACTCAAACTGATTATAGCACCGGTTCAAACCCTTAAAACGAGAAGCCGAAACCGGTTATTAAAAATACCCGATTTGTGCACCGTCCAACAAACACTTAAATTAATTTAAGTTTAATTTATAGTTTTAATAGCCTACTTCGTCGCTCAGATCAAATTAGAGTTGCATAACTTTATTTGAACAGCTGAAGTAATTCAAACAAAACAATTAAACTAAATGTATATGATATGAAATAATTGAAAAATGTATATGATAAACATCCGGTCCGGTCCGGTTTTAAACGACTGCTTTTTGGCACAAACCACAAACTCAATTGTTCAATGCGGTTTAAAATTTTTGAAACCGATCGACCAAAAGTTAATGAAAATAATCGACCCTCAAACCAAACCAATGACTAATTTAAATGATTTTACGGTTTTAAACTGAAACATGAACACCCTGAATTTCATACGGTTCTGATTATTATAAAACCATACTGAATTTGATACAGTTCTGATTATTACAAAACCATAAATAGTATACCCAGCTGGACTCACGCATAACTCTGCATAAATCCTTGAGTCGATGTGGTGGGTGTGGAATGTGAACCTATAAATTATGATTTACGTTTTTGTATATTAGAACGGCATTTAGTTTTTTGTTTAAAGATTTTTATGAAACTTTTTATCTTTCAAATAGTTATTATTAATTACATTTAAAAAAAAACTTATTATGCTATACTAAGTAAAAGACCAAATATTATACTATAACTTTATTTACCGTTTTCTTCACTTTCTCATTTTAGATCAACTATTTGTAATAATTTAACTTGATTAATAATAAATAAAAATACAATTACCATTATTTTTTAAAATGCATTTACTAAAAATATAATCCAAAAAAGTGTAACAAAAAGGTCCTTTATGTAGTTTATCTTTTCTTAAAAGTCGTAAAATACAAGTCATTATTAATATATTATATATATATATATATATATTATATAAATTTATGGGCTTCTTAACTATATTGATTTTTGTCTTTTAATAATTTTTTTCTTTTGTGAATTTTTTTTATTTTTTATTTTTTAAGTTTCAATCGAATCTGGTTTTATAAATGTAACAAAACGGACGGTGTAATGCTGACCGAACAACGGTAGTATCGAAATTGATATTGGTTTTTATTGTTTCGGTTGATGTAAACACATCTTGCTATTTTCTTGGTCGTATCATGACTTTTTTCTGTTTCTCTTTCGGTAAATGTCGGTATCTTAATAAACCGAATCAATATCAATGATTTGTTGCCATTAACGTCATTTTTATTATTGCGTATACGTTTTCATAAAAAAATGGGTCGCACGGCCGTAAAACGCGGGTGTAACCCACTAATTCTTATAGTAACTTATCAGATATCAATCTTAGTTTCTATTAGCTATTATCCTTTATAGAAACTACAACATGTTAAGAGTTTAATGCAGAGCGTTATCTATTTGTTAATTAATGGGGAATTGATAAAAGGTAAAAGATTTTAGTGGTATTAATTTCAAGTCTGAAAGATGAAAAAGAATTTGGTTATATTAAAGTTAATCATGATTGATATTAGCGGAAGAGAGAAAAAAAGAGAGAGAAGAAAATGAATGATTATGAGAAGAAAAGAGAGAGAAGAAAATGAATGATTATGAAAGAGTACCTCCTCACAAATATCATGTTTTTCCTTGGTCCTGGAATGGAATTGACGCTATCTATCCCACCATTTCAACAAAACAACACAAATCAAACAAACAATGGCGTTTGTGATTCATCTACTCCTACACCACCGCCTACAAGCCTGAGTTGACGATTCCTTCATGCCACCTGTGCCTGCCACTAATGTTGGGTCAGCGGGATCTGTGTATGAGGTGGTGGTGGTGGATGCACCTCAAGGTGTTGAAGTGGATGTGAAACCCAAAAAGCTTGTATTCAAGAATGTGGGGGACACGGTTTACGGTTACATTTGTGTCAAACAAGGGGGTGGATACTACAAGTAGAGCTGATGGTTTCGGCTTTATAACTTGGAAAAACCAAGTTAGGAGCCCTGTTGCTTATAGTTGGGTATAACCATGGTTATGATTAGCAGGTAAACTTATAAAAGGATAAAAGATCCTTTTCTTTTTAGTATGCTTTGGAAAAGGTTTTCAAAACGTTTATATCGGACTTAATAGGCAATACACTAACTATACACATAACACCAAATATATACAAGTAATATTAATCATGCCCAATTTGTTACAAATAAATCCATCCGAGTTGTCTGGCTGAGCATATTTTGCAAGCCGAAGGTCTGTCTTAACATAAATTAATGGTGGGTCTGTTTGAGTGCCTACTATCTCATCTCTGTTTAGATGAGAATCAACGAGTTCTTTTGCTAAAATAGTGCTGCCTTCAAAAAAAATATTTCACAAGTAATGCTAATGCTATTGCAAATGCAAATTTTTCATATCAAGTAGGCTATCGCAGGCAATGTAAGCTTTTAATTATTGAGTTTTCAGAAGGTGCCATTGCATATCTGGAGTAACTCCCGGATTTTTCATATCAAGTAGGTGATTTCTGGTACAAACCATTGGTAATGGCGATTTTTGATTAAAGTGCCAATGTAAATCGGTTTTTCATTGAAAAGTTATACAAAAACAAATCCAACATCATTTTCTTCATTTGGAGTAACTCCTGAGTTATATATAATTCATACTTTATTATTTACCTCGTGTTACTCTATATATATACCATTCAAAAAACAAAAGTCCAAAGATCTCACATAAATTAACAGAAATCACCATTTGCATTGGAGTGTGTACCAGAACTCGTCATCCCCCCTATGGAGTCTTGTCTAGAAATCGCCATTACCAATGGAATTTGTACCAGAAATCGCCATTTGCAATGGCAACTTAAATGGCATTAGAATTACTTGTGAAAAATTTTGAAGCATGGCATTAATTTGTGAATTTTTTTGAATGTGTCATTGTTTTAGCAAAAAAACTCTACAATCAACCTCATTGTGCTGCATCATCTTATAAAGTATTACAATATAAAATCAATCCCTTAGAAACAAGCCTTCTATAAGATTATTCTCATTTGTGATTCAATCTAACCTAAACTTACAATACAATATGTATTTCTCTCTCTTCCGCTTACACAGTCTACCTGACTCAACCTTTCACACTCATTGGCGACCCAACCCGACCATTATAATTATAATTTAGAATTTAATTTATTCTAAATTTTTTATAAATAAAAAAAATACTTATTTAAAAAATTATTTTAAATACAAAATTTTTTTAAGATGAAATAAAAAATCATTTTAATAAAATTTACATCTGAATGAACAAGACTATGGTTTTTGATTAAAAAACATTAAAATTTTATAAGTTATTATTAATAATCTAAGTACATACAAAACTGATTGATTTGAAGAAAAAAAAATAAATGCCAACCTACAGAAGAATGACATGTGAAGCCAATTTAAGTTGCAACCCAAAGTCACACCCACAACCGAGTTGTAGCTAGTGATGTTTTTTTTAATAATATAAGTTCATGACCCTTTTGACATAATGCCACCACTAGGAGTAGTGTAATAGATAACAATTCTATATCATCTTTGATGTGCCATTTACTATGGCTCTTTTTTCTGACCCAACACTCGCTTTAGATATTGTATGTGTGTTGATTCTTACTCTTCATCGACACAAGACTTCTTTCAATAAACATACATTACCATGTCATAGACTGTCGTGAAAAATAAAACATCATGCCCAATCTGCATATTAGAACCCTGATACTCGTGCATCTCTCTCTCATTTATATACACCCACATGACTATGACCTTAGTTAGAATACAAAATCCCTAGATGACTAGATGTAGCACACACAAAGAGCAACATCTGACCATGAACTATCAAGTAGCTATGCATTAGAGTTCATCAACTTTGTTATGTATTTTTTGGTTCGGTTCAAATTGAGTAGAACTATTTTGGAACTCAAAAGTTGTGTAGTATTTGGATTAAGTGTCAAAATTGCTTGCATATTACCTAGAAAAGAATCCATACACTTTAAACCATCACAACAACATAGACATTGAAATTTGGTAGGAATTTGAATAGGCTAAAGTGAAGACAATCAAGCTAATAATAGAAGAACTAGGAAAGGGATATTTATCTGGTGGATACATCCTTTTCGAACCACAAAATGAAAGCACCCATTATCATATATACATATACTAATCTGGGTCATTGGATTATATCATTTAGAGATTTTTAAATAATGGCAAGATTGAAATTATAATGTTGTAACTTCCCTTTAAATTAATTGATAGAAGGGTATTTGCGTCTTTTGTAAATTGCATTTATTAAACAATACAATCAAAATTCCTAAAATCTTGCTAGTTTCCGTATATACAAGATACGCAGTTGTTAGTGTATACACATGTTATAGTCTCGATAGTATTAGTTTATACAAGACACACAAATGTTAGTTTATACACATGTGTACTGTCTCGTTAACTATCAATTTATACAAGATACACAACTGTTAGTTTATACACATATGTACTTGAATAATACACATGTGTATAAATCTGGTTTATACCGACCTGTGGGAACAAGATGTAATTATACACAAGTGTATAAGTCTTGTATATACTGACCTGAAAACACATATGTAAAAAAACATAATCTAATTAGGTTTAATATTTAATTTTAAAAAGAACATAAGAGTTTATTTAAAAATAAACATTAGCACTTTAATCTCTTATAATTAAAATAATAGAGAAATAATTAAAAATGAGAGAGAGAGAGAGAGTTAAAGATGAAAAATTACGGATTTTAATTAAAAGTATTTGACTAATATTAATTTTACCCGTTTAATCTAAAAAAATGATCAAATGTCAAGATTAGTTCACTCAGTTCACTCTCAAGAAATTGTTCACAAACAATCCTAATATATATAATATATATATATATATAATTTATAAACTTCTTAGCTACACTAAGATTTTTGTTTTTTTTTCATTTTTCCTTTTTCTTTTCTATTTTTTGGTTTTTCTTTTTTAAGTTTCAGTTGAACCTGGTGTTGTACATGCAACAAAACGAACGGTCTATTACTGACCGAACAACGTCAGTACAAAAATCGATATTCGTTTTTATTGTTTCGATCGATGTAAACACATCTCGGTATTTTTTGGTCGTATCATTACTTTCTTTTTATTTCTTTTTTAGTAAGTGTCGGTATCTTAATGAACCGAACTAATATCAAACGAATTCCTGCCTTTAACGTTATTTGTACTATTACGTCTACGTTTCTATTAAAAATTGGGTCTCCCCGCCACATAGTCCGGATGTAACCCACTAGTTTTCATAATTAGGTAACACGTTCAATTTATACTTTTACCTCACTATTAATTATCAAACCTGGTTTATGAGACAAAAATACTATTGAACATTTTATAAACTTTTAAGCTTGGTTTACAAGTTTATTCTGCATTCTTCTTTCTTCTTGGGTTAATTTTCTTCTATGCTTATTCGTCCACACCATCACTTCACAATCATCCTTCTCTTTGTGATTTTATAAGTTATATTATCCTTTGCAAACATTCTAGTTAATATTTAATGTGACATAAAACTTAAATTTAAGAAGCTTCGAAGAGATCCAAATATTTTAAGATGGAGTTTGAGTATAAGTATATAATAGAAAAACTTAATATGTTGTTGATATGTTTCAAAACTTACATATAAAATATCTAGAAACTTTAATTAATTAAAAAGTATAAACAAAATGTTTTGTGTCTAATTGTAGTTCTTATTGTTTTAGTAGATGTTTTTGTTTTAGTTATAACTGAAAGAGTTATACCAATGAGTTTTTTAAACATTTGCTAATTTAGGTGTATTAAATATGATAATATGAAACTGTTATCACCCACTTTACGTGTCCATTTTTCTTAAAAAATTACAATTATCAATATACATGTTGCATTTATTTATTTGGTTAACTAAATATTTTTCCTTTACAATTAAATCTAACGTTTATATTTAGACGGATTTATTTAACTTTAGAGCTTGCATATTTGGAATAAAATGTTTCTTCTTATCACTGCTTCACGTCAACTTTTTTTTAGGTTTTGTTATCGTTTCGACTTAGTTATTCTTTTCTATGGTAACGTTTTATATTTCGGTCTAAATTTGACGAGTTAACATCATGCAGTGTGCGTGCGTGACTCCACGTCTTTACGTCTATTTTTGCTTTAGTTTGACAATACCGCCGCAACGCACGGTCCTAAAAACTCGTTATTAAATAATAAGGTTCATTTTTTATTATTATATTTAACTTTTATTATTGCTTGGAAAAGTTGGAAACTCTAGAATGGTACAAGGTATTGAATGATAATCAAGTAAGAATTCTAAGTGTAATATTCATATATAAATGTAAACTAGTATTTAGGACTTGTGTTTTGTGGCAGGATTATAAAAATGAACAAAAAAAAACTGTAAAAATTTTGAATCACGTACACATACGCGTTGCGACGTGACCGTTAAGCAAAAAAAGTTTACATTAAACCAAACACACGTTCTAACTTATACCGAGTCTAAACTAAAAAAAGTACACAAAAGCATAACCAACAAAATAAAATATACAACTACATAAGACAAAAAGTGTGTATTACGTATTATATAAGGGTAAAAGTTTAAAATTAGAAAAAAAAGAATACTTAGTTCGTCAGTTACATTAAAAAAACAAAACTTAAACCTTAAGTCACCTGTCAAGAAGTACAAAAGTGAATAGTAAATCGTAGACACAACCAAATTTTGTACATTAATCAATTAATTAATTAATAATAATTAATTAATTAATAATTAATAATATATAGGAAGTTGTGACATTATTAAATATTTAACGTATTTATTTATTATAATATAATTTTTTTATCCAACTTGGTATATCACATGGGTTATAACTTTTACGAATTATCTAGAGATATATGAATTATTTGTAGCTTTTATGACTTGTAATATACATTTAACTTTTCCTTTATTTAATGTAATATGTAATTCGGTTATTTATAGTGTTAAATTTTATAAAGTTTAAATTATTGTACCCGTATATATATAACACGATCACATGAACTAGTTCTAGATACATACTCTTTTCTCTTTGTTCTTAAAAAAATGTCAAATATTAGGTCTTATTATATTATTATTATTATATTTATATGGGTGTGTTACACATTCTTTAAAAAATAGGATTCTATTCTTTAAAGAATGGGTGTGTTAGATCCTTCATGATCACCAAACTACTTAATTAACATTTGCTTGGCTGTAATGGGTTGAAAGCGAGGCTTCAAGATTCTCTTTAGATCTTTGCTAAAGGAGATTGATCTGTTTACTTTGTTGGTAGTTTTGAAGTTGGAGACCTCCTCCGGATGGGTTGTAAATTTAAAGAAAATCGTGAGGGAATGAAAATGAAAATGAAACTAAATCATAAGGGTTAAACAAACATATATGTCTTAAAGGGTGAACATGAAAGTGTACATTAAAAACCTCAAAGGAGTAAATAAGGAAAAAGAAGTCACGTACCACACATGCATGGGTTTCCACTATTTGAGTTGATTGATATTCACGAGTTGGGTGTGTCTATACCAAATTAATTACTTACACTTTAGATATTAATTTTATCGTTACAGTGAATATTATTATTTGAAAGTCTTACACTTGGTTTATATATCCAAAAACTGTTGGAAATTTAGTGAAAATAGCATTTTTCACAAATATAGGAAATGGCTATTTCCTAATTTTGGACGACAAATAAATATTATAAACTGATGTTTATATAGATATTTATTTCCGGGCTTGTGTTCTATGTTGGAAGAGCTTCGCAACGAACTAAACCACGTCCAAAACGGAGCTAAGATGAATGAGATATCGATGCTCAAAGTTTGGTGTTTGAAACATTAAATGCTGAAATAAATGGGAAAGTAGCATATTGTCCCACATAGGAGGAGTGATGAAACTTAAATGGGTATTTAAGTGGGAACACTCCTTTCTTATTGTTTCATGGAAGCACACACTAAGTGTACTCGCGAAGGGCACCCTAACTCGCACACGCGCGCGCGTAGTGTGGGCGATGGGCGCAATGATGGCGCACTTTGCACTTCGCGAGCCGCTTGAGAGCCGCCTTTGTATTTGTCACACCCCGACCCGCAGCGGAAAAATGTGATCGGGGCATGATTGGGTTTTCATCAAAGCTCATGACATTTATTATAATGGTTCATATTTATTATTACAATTTAAAGGAGATCATACAATCAAATTATACAAGTACAACATGTTCTATACATCTTTCTAGACTTCATTATTTTTCTTCTAAGGCAATTTCCTATGTGTTCCTTGCTTCATCCTGCCCACCTGTATCATGTGTAAAAATGGTTTTTGGGTCAACAAAAAGTTGGCGAGTGAATCCTATGAAAACATTTAAACGTGTTTATTGCATTGGTTATAAAATAAAGTGCATAACCACATATGAGTAAATGTAGATGTAAATTTATTCACAAAACACCTAATATTAAATATTGCACACACATACAACAAAATGATTGTTTTGAGGCACGCGTTGTTCAAGTCGTCTCCCACGAGGAACTGATGGGCCTAATAAATGAGTTTTGAGGAACGCGTTGTTCTACGAACTGATGGGCCTAATGAATGAGTTTTAAGGCACGCGTTGTTCAACTCGTCTCCCACGAGGAACTGATGGGCCTAACAAATAATTTACATACAACTTGACAATATGTAATACATCACAACAAACAATATTAACATTCTAAGTTTAGATCATAATATGGTATAGCACGAGTTTGAATAAGCGAATTAATTTAAGCGACACATGATACACCCCAAAACATGAATAAAAAAATGGAATTTGTAAGATTTCACTCACAGTGGTTGCGTTTCTTGGATTGATGATGAATGCGCACGAATTTGGATTTAACCACGAGAGGAACTAACATAAATAATAACATAGTGGTTCGCTAAATAAATGAATTTTATTTGAGATTAATAATTTTAATTCATAACCTTAATAGGATTTCTAGATTTATTTTGTGAGTTTAAGGACATTTTCTAACTTTAAAAATATTATTTTTAAGTATTTTTAATTGATTTTTAAATTAAATAAATAAATAAAAAAATATAAAAATGTTGACTTTTTGACTTTGACCGTTGACCGAGCGTTGAACGTTGACCGGACCGTTGACCGGTCGGACCGTGTTTATTATATGCGCTGAGTGAGGTTCGAACTCGTGACCTCCCGTACGCGTGCACGCAGCTCTACCAACTGAGCTACGTGTCTAACCCGAAATATTTCTGTTTTTAATTATATTTATATACTACTTAGATTATTCAGAATTTTATTTAATTAAAAAGGTTTTTAAACTAGTCGAACCGGTGCGCATACTATACTCGAACCCGCGTCTTGTTGTTCGTGTGCACACAGCCCAACCAGATGGGCTGTGTGTCTAACCCATAACAACACAGGATTATATTAGTTATATATACTTACTCAGAGGTGATCTGTATAGCTTTTCTTTAAAAAGATTGGTTTTATTTCAGAAGTCGGATACGTGTGTGATTCGAACTCGGGTGTGCTTGTTTAACATTGCACACAGTCCACCACTGGACTGTGTGTCTAACCCGGTTAAATATACGATTTTAATTATACTTATATACTAAAAAAAAACTTCATCTTCTTCACAAAGAACCCACTGATACTAAATCATCTGTGTAACTATAAAAACTTATTTGAATTCGATAGTTAGATTCTTTTAACAAAACATAAACAACACAGGAACAAAAGAGATGATTTTATACCGAAACGGAGATGGTTGTGATACTTCGGTGATGCCTCCGGTGACAACATAAAAATTCTGGCGATGCTAATTGAAGCAGAGGGTTCTTTCAGAGAGTTATAAGTGATGATTGAGAAAATGTGCCAGTTCAATTGAGGTGAATTGGTCGGTATTTATAGAGTGTCAAGACTGGTATGTTTTCGGTTTTCCGTGACCAAATTCTGGTGAAATGCAGACAAATTCCGGCGACTGAAGGGAATTCCGGCGAACAGAACAGAGGTTTTGAGCAGAGTGATTTCGTGAACGATTGGAAGTGTGCGCTTGTAGTTAGTATTTATAGGCAGTGGCGGTCTTCACTTTGATTTAAATTTTTCGGTTATGATTTCCACGATTTTGAATGAAAGGCTTTAAGGTTTCGGTTATAACTGACGTTAATCGTCAATTACACTTGCTTGATTCCGGAGTCAAAGGAAAACGGTCGCAAATTCGCGTATTTTCCAGCGACTGCGTATTTGGGCGCGCTGGTTACCTATCTTTGAGTTTCGAGTTTTATATTAAGTATTAATTGTTTCAGTATTATTCCAAACTAAGCGGGTGGCGGAGTGGTGTGTTGGTTGTTTGGTTAGCCGGCTGACCCGGGTTCGAAACCCGGCAGCCTCAGTTGTTTTTTTATTCTTTTATTTTTGTTTTTTTTATAATTTTGGTTTAAACTTCTATCAATGTTTATTAATTATGTATCGATTAAAATTAAAATAAACAATATATACGCGACGAAAATTTTGACTGACTATTCGGTAAATAAACGAAACGGGTTTTGGAAACCCGGTTTTTTACGGATGTTACAGTATCCCCTACTTTTAGAAATTTCGTCCCGAAATTTAAGTAGTAGTGGTATGTTCGACTTTAAGAGGGTGCTTTAATTTTTTGACAATTACCTAATTAGAGGAGGGTGAAAGTTTAAATTTTATTTGAGTCAGTAACGTTCCTAGTAAGGGTTGGATACCCTGCTACAGGAATCGCTTTTTGATGCCTAAGATAAGGAATATTGATAAAAAGAGTTGATTGACTAGGTATGATCTCATGCACAAGAGTTTTGATACGTTTGGAAAGATAATGTTATATCCTAAAACAAAACTTCTACCACTAAAACCTACATGGAACTTCTCATAATCGCCTGACAATGCCTCTGATCCTTTGGCAAGAATACTTATATATAGGAAGTACCAGCGGCGTATCCACCATATTCTTGTCAAATTTTCGTTGGCTTTATCAATAAGTTATGATTAGTTCTATGTGACTCTAAAACATAAACAAACACAACAACCAAAGCTTGAGTCTTAATTCTGAAAGTATACATGTTTGAATGATGACAGTACCTCTCTCGTTTGTTGTGATGAAGAGGTTAGTCTATGTAGAAGTGAGACACAACGCAATTTCTTTGAATGATGAGATTGAGATACGTCGAGATGTATGATGAATATGAATGTTAAATCAATGAGTATAAAACAAAACTGAAATAGTAATTCGCATTATGATTCTTGGATAAATTTCCAATTTATAATTGAGATACGTGAAGATTGAGATAATCATAAAGAAAACATAAAAACGAAGCGGTTGGAGTTGAATCTTGATTTTTGATGAAGAAAACTAGTTGGGTGGTTCGTTTGGGCCGTCATTATCTTCAACAGGATTGGCGTTGATGTTGTAAACTCTTCCTCTTGCTGGTGGCCTAGTGGTTAGGTTTTCTTGATTTGCTTGGTTAACTGGGTTTGCTTGAGCTTGGGCGTTTATGATGTTAACCAATCGAGGGCACGTGTTTCTAAAGTGGGTAGGGTCGCCACAATTAAAACAAGCTCGAACATAAAGAAACATGGGGTATTGGGGTTGTTGATATGTTTGGATCATGTTTTGAGTAGGGGGTGATGTTTGGTTTTGAGGGGTGCGGCAAACCTTGCTCAAATGATCATAGCGTCCACAATTTGCACATAGTCGACAAGGTAAGGTAGATGGATGGTGATAAAAACAGGTGTGGCATTGAGGGTGAGGTCCAATGTAGGGTTTCTTATTTGGGTAAGTTGAGTTGGGTGCTACTTGAGTGATTGGGATAGCTTGGAGGGGTACGGCTTGTGGGGCTGGTTGATTGCGTTGGGTGACAGCGAAAATTTGCCCATCTCGTTTTCTCTTAGAAATGGGTTGAGAAGGGGATTCGGTTTGGGTGGAGTTTGAGGTTTCAGTTGATGCTTTGTCCTTCTTCCTCTCTTCCTTGAAGTCCTTATTTCGTATGCGGTTCTCGGTGAGCTCTGTAGCTAACTCCATAGCTGCTTCCAAAGTTGCAGGTGTGGTACTTATTATAGGGTCTTGAATTTTTGAAGGAAGACCTCGAATGTAGTGCTCGATCAAACGGTAGAGATGAGTGAACAAGTTGGGGAGCATTTGATTTAATTTAAGGAATCTCTTGTTGTATGTGGTGTGGTCGCCTTCCTTTTGTTTCAAAGAATAGAACTCATCTTCTAATTTCTTGATTTTGCTTCTTGGACAAAACCGTCTTGTCATGATTTCCTTCAACTCTACCCAAGTCAAAGTCATAGCATCTTCAACACCTCGCTTGGCCTTCTCTGTATTCCACCATGTAAGTGCTATTCCAAGTAAACGACCGGTAGCATATCGCACTTTGCGATCATCGGGGCAATCGCAATTTAGAAAAGTGTTTTCCATTTCCTCAAACCAATGGAGGAGAGCGGTGACACCTTCAGTCCCTTCGTATTTTGGAGGGTCGCATGATTTGAAATGCTTGAAGGTGCATTTAGTGGTATTTGGGGGAGGGTTCTTGATCTTCTTGATTGACGGGATTAGCGGTAAGGGCTTGTTGAACTTGAACTACAATGTTGGGTATTACGGCAGCCATTTGTTGAGCGATTTGGGCAGCCATGCGCTCACGGGCTTTTCCTGATCTCATCTTCCTACGAGCAAGACTAGAAGACATCTACAAGGAATACGTATCAAGAGTATGAGTTGGACGTTTTAGGGGTCATGTGTCGTATTTGGAATGAACATTCATAAAATAAATATAGAATAATAATTCTACTACATCCATAGGATGTCTTGGGCTTTGCTCGTAATTGGGCCTTGCATGCCGCCATACTTCACCTTCGTAATCATGTGGGCCCCCATGATTACCGGGTCTTTCATATGGTTCGCATGTGTTTAGCCTGGTAACGTACACTAAAACCCGAAGAAAATCGAGAAATATGTATGTAACGTATGAAATTCTGAGTGCATCCGGGTGTGGACACGGTGACACCTCAAAGTGGGGTTAGTTCGAACGACGTTTGGTGTGGTATGCTTTGGCCTAATAGGTCCTTCGTACTCTCATCGTTAGTCCCCAGGTAGGCAAACTGGTCCGTTATATTGGATTTATACGAATGCCAACCTAGACAGGACGTTCCGACTACCGGTACTTGTACCCTCACAGTTACTACAAGCCCGTCGCAGAACTCACTTTGATGAGATTTGAAAAATGAAAAATGCGACAAAATCTTGAATAACGGCAGTATGAAGATGATTTGAATATGTGAACATTGAAATATGTATGATGAATGTGTATGTAAGTATGTATGTTTGACTGTAAGTATAATTCATTATGTATCACAAAATATAATATTGGAAGTGTTTGCATGCATTTGTGTATGTAATAAATATGAAACAAATAAACATCATGAGTTTGCATGTAACCACATAAACAATTAAAATCTAATCAACTATAGTATAGGCTCTAGGGTCTAATAACCTATCCTGTATCCCTATAGTCAAAAGCTCTGATACCAATCTGTCACACCCCGACCCGCAGCGGAAAAAGGTGATCGGGGCATGATTGGGTTTTCATCAAAGCTCATGACATTTATTATAATGGTTCATATTTATTATTACAATTTAAAGGAGATCATACAATCAAATCATACAAGTACAACATGTTCTATACATCTTTCTAGACTTCATTATTTTTCTTCTAAGGCAATTTCCTATGTGTTCCTTGCTTCATCCTGCCCACCTGTGTCATGTGTAAAAATGGTTTTTGGGTCAACAAAAAGTTGGCGAGTGAATCCTATGAAAACATTTAAACGTGTTTATTGCATTGGTTATAAAATAAAGTGCATAACCACATATGAGTAAATGTAGATGTAAATTTATTCACAAAATACCTAACATTAAATATTCAACCCAGATGCAGTATAAATACAGCATCACCTCAACACCAGAAGACACACAGAAACATCAACGAATTCTCTACAGAAAAAATCATTTTCTTCTCCTTTCTTGCAGCAAGGTACACCTTCGGGTTGTGGTCATCTCCGACAGTGCAACTGCTTGGGTTGTTGTATCCTGGAAACAAACGAGTTCTCCTTGGAGACTCGAAATTTTTTTTAAGGGACCTGTGTCTAACACGATCCTCAGCCAAGGACAATTTTTCTATTTAAATTTTTTTCTTGTATTTTCATTATTTCAATTGTAATCCGTATTGTAAATTTTCTGCTTTCTTTATTTTTTTGCTTGAGTAATTCAGTTAAATAAAGTTTTATTTATTTTATACGAACGAATTCCTACAGAAACATGAATGGAAGTTAGCATTTGTGTATGTAATAAATATGAAAAAAATAAATATCATAAGTTTGCATATAACCACATAAACAATTAAAATCTAATCAACTATAGTATAGGCTCTAATGGTCTAATAACCTATCCTATATCCCTATAGTCAAAAGCTCTGATTCCAATCTGTAACACCCCGACCCGCAGCGGAAAAGGTGATCGGGGCATGATTGGGTTATCATCAAAGCTCATGACATTTATTATAATGTTTCATATTTATTATTTCAATTTAATAGAAGTCATACAATCATATCAAACAAATACAACTTGTTCAATTCATCCTTCTAAACTTCATTATTTTTCTTCTAAGGCAATTTCCTATGTTTTCCTTGCTTCATCCTGTTCACCTGTATCATATGTAAAAATGGTTTTTGGATCAACAAAAAGTTGGCGAGTGAACCTTGTTATAAAACAGTTATTATTTATTTCTGGTTGTATTTAATATGGAAAAATCGTGCAATATTCATATATGAACAAATGTAAATAAACATACAATAACATCAATTGGCATACAACAACAAACCATTAGCATACGATATCAAACCACAACAAACAATAACATACATTAACAAACCAACAGCATACAATAACAACAATTAATAACATACATTAACAAATCAACAGCATACAATAACATATCAACAGGCATAAATAAATAACGTAAATAAACTGTGCGATCAAGGCTCAATCAAACGGAGCCGATCGTATTGCATGTACTGAAAATGAAAAATGTCTGTGCGATCAAGGCTCAATCAAACGGAGCCGATCGTATTGCATGTACTGAAAATGAAAAATGTCTGTGCGATCAAGGCTCAATCAAACGGAGCCGATCGTGTGTTGGCACGCCAGGTTCACGCTCATAATGTAATGGGGAACATGCTCAACGCTCATAATGTAATGGGGAGCGGCGGCCTATGAAATTGCATGTACTTGAAAATAATAAATTTAATCTAAACAATAATCACACAAACAGTTTATACAAACTGAATACACATTTATTCATGATATGATGTATGCACAATGATTTAAATATAGTAAATAGTAAGACACATGATACACCCCAAAATCGTGATTTAAACGGGGAATTTGTAGAGATTCATCACAGTGGGTGCGTTCGGTGAATGATGATGTATGCGCACGAGTTTAGAGGATTGATCGTCGAGGAATAACTAACCTAATTAATAAGGAAAAAGTAAGGTAAATAAATGGATTTTATTATCAACTTTAATAGGATTTTTGGATATATTTTTGTGAGTTTTAGGCTAGTCTCTAACCTTAAAAATGTTATTTTTAAGTATTTTTAATTGGTTTTTAAATAAAATAAATAAATAAAATAATAAAAAAATGTTGACTTTTTGACCTTTGACTTGACCGTTGACCGTTGACTTGTTGACCGGTTTTATTGTGTAAGTGTATGCGCCGGGTGAGGCTCGAACCCGAGACCTCCCGTACGCGTGCACGCAGCTCTACCAACTGAGCTACGTGTCTAACCCGAAATATTTCTGTTTTAAATTATATTTATATACTAATTAGATTAATCCGAAAATCATTTATTTTCAAAAAGATTTTAACATAACGACTCGGTGCGCTCCACAGGTCTTGAACCCGGGACCTGTGGTTTAGTTTGGCACACAGTCCACCGCTGGACTGTGTGTCTATCTTGGTAAATATCCTAGTTTTTATTATATTTAACATATAGCGGAGTTAACCCGGTTCAGTTTTAAACAAAAAGGCATTTTATTACTGCAAAGGTGTGTATCAAGAATCGAACTCGGGACGTGTATGTTCTTTATTTGCACACAGTCCACCGCTGGACTGTGTGTCTAACCCGTTTATAATTCCGATTTTAATTAATCTTATGTCGTATCTGAACTCGTATTCTTCGTTCAAAACACAGACATCAGTCAAAGCAACTGATAATTGATTAATTCGGTTAATGAACAAGATGAACAATTGGAAAGTGTTGAATTGAAGAGTTTGGGGAAAGAAAATACCGAACAGATCGTCTTCTTCAGAAAATCCGGGAAGCTCGTCGGCTCTGTTCTGGTGACTTTCGACTGTTAGAGTTAATTAGCAGTTTGGAGGGATTAGATGTGAAATTGAACTAATGAGTAATGATTATCAGTAGATTACATGATCATACCGGTTATCAGCGTGATTCTGAAACTTTCAGAAATTTTCCGGCGAAAACAGAAAAATCCGGCAATGTCGTCTGGGGTTGATTCTGAGCGATGAAATGATGTTAGAATTCGTCTTATAATGGAATGAAACAGAAATATAGAGATAATTACCGTGTAGATGAAAGTCCCGGTTTTCCGGCGACTTGCAGAGAATTCCGGCGAGTGCAATTTCTTGCGACAGTGGTTCTTCAGAGGTTTAAGGTGAGTGGGATTGATGTCAGTACGAGTCCTATGATCTTATTTTTAGGTAAGAAGAAAAGATGGGTTGATTTTGGTTTTCCGGTGAAACTTTCCGGTCAATTCACAGAGAATTCCGGCGACTTCCGGCGAAGCTTTCTGAGCGAAATGTTGAGTGTGTTTGATAGAATTCGCGAGCTCACTGAATGAAGAAAGTATAACTCCCGAATTTGAATTGTATGTTTCGGTTTTTGATTGAAATGAATGAAATTGATGGATTTCTTCAGTTATAACCGATCTCGCTGTTAAGGCATACGTTATGACAAAAAAGAAACGGCCAAATTTGACGAAATTTACGGGATTTCCGGCGTGAACGGATTTGGGCGCGCTGTGCACTGGGTTTCGATTTCCAGATTGATTTATGTATTAATTGATTCAATATATTAACAAACATCACAAGTGGCGGAGTGGTTGAGCACGTGAGAGTTAAGACTGTTTTGACCAGTTTGACTTGGCTGACCCGGGTTCGAGTCCCGGCTTCAGCATATTATTTTTAATTGATTATTTTTAGTATATTTTCAAAAATAAATTTTATATTCTAATATACTTATTAGTTATGTATCGTTTAAAATTAATTTGGGCATTAAATACGCAACGAAATTTTTAACTGGTTGTTCGGTTAATAAACGGAGCGGGTTTGGTAAATCCGGTTCTTGGCGGATGTTACAGTATCCCCTACTTTTAGAAATTTCGACCCGAAATTTAAGTTGTGGCATAACTGTCTAGAAAGGATGGTGTTTTTATTTGACAATTACATATTTAGAAGAGAGTAAGAGTTTAAATTTTGTTTGAGGCGGTAACGTTCCTTGTAAGGGTTGAATACCCTGCTACAGGAATCGCTTTTTGTTGCCTAAAGTGTATGAATACGGAACATGGATACACAGAGTTGATCGACTAAGTATGATGTTATGCATATGAGTTTGGGTACGTTTGAAAGATTAGATTATATCCTACAATAAACTTCTATTACTAAAACCTACATGGAACTTCTCATAACCGCCTGACAATGCCTCTGATCCTCTGGCAAGAATACTTATATATAGGAAGTACCAGCGGCGTATCCACCATATTCTTGTCAAATTTCCATTGGTTTTATCAGTTAGTTATGATTGATTCTATGATGTGACTCTAGAACACAAATAAACATAACAACCAATATCTGAGTCCTAATTCTGATAACATACATGTTGGATTGATGACACAATCCAATTCCTTTAAAGGATGAGGTGATATGAATGCTAAATCAGTGAGTATAACACAAACTTCAATCAAGACAATACCAAATCCTACATGGAACTTCTCATAACCGCCTGACAATGCCTCTGATCCTTTGACAAGAATACTTATATATAGGAAGTACCAGCGGCGTATCCATCATATTCTTGTCAAATTTTCATTGGTTTTATCAGTAAGTTATGATTAGTCCTATGCGACTCTAAAACATAAACAAATACAACAACCAGAGCTTGAGTCCTTGAATGATGACAATACCTCTCTCGTTTGTTATGATGGAGAGGTTAGTCTATGTAGAAAATGGAACACAATCCAATTTCTTTAAATGACGAGTTGATATGAATGTTGAACCAGTGAGTGTAAAATAAATTTCAATCATAACATTACAAAATCCTACATGGAACTTCTCATAACCGCCTGATAATGCCTCTGATCCTTTGACAAAAATACTTATATATAGGAAGTACCAGCGGCGTATCCACCATATTCTTGTCAAATTTTCATTGGCTTTATCCGTAAGTTATGATTAGTTCTATGTGACTCTAAAACATAAATAACACAACAAACAATGCCCGAGTCATAATTCTGATAGTATACATGTTTGAATGATGACCGTCCCTCTCTTGTTTGTTGTGATGGAGAGGTTTGTCTATGCAGAAGTGAGACCAGCCCAACTTCTTTAAATAATGAGATTGAAATACGTTGAGATGTATGATGGTGTGAATGTTGAATCAATGAGTATAAAACATAACTGAAATAATAATTCGCATTAAGATCCTTGGATAAACTTCCAATTTAAAATTGAGACATGTCAGAATTGAGATAACATAAAGAAAGCATAAAACTAAACAGTGGGAGTTGAATCTTGATTGTTGGTGAAGAGGACTAGTTGAGTGTTTTCGTTTGGGCCGTCATTATCTTCGACCGGATTGGCATTGATGTTGAAAACTCTTCCTCTTGCTGGTGGCCTAGTGATTGGGTTTTCTTGATTTGCTTGGTTAACTGGGTTTGCTTGAGCTTGGGCGTTTTTGATGTTAACCAATTGAGGGCACGTGCTCTAAAGTGGGTAGGGTCGCCACAATTGAAACAAGCTCGAACATATGGGAACATGGGGTATTGGGGTTGTTGATAGGTTTGGTTCATGCTTTGAGTAGGGGGTGAGGTTTGGTTTTGAGGGGTGCGGCAAACCTTGCTCAAATGACCATAGCGTCCACAACTCGCACATAGTCGACAAAGCACGGTAGATGGATGGTGATAAAAACAGGTGTTACATCGAGGGTGAGGTCCAAGGTAAGGTTTCTTATTTGGGTAGGTTGAGTTGGGTGACACTTGAGTGATTGGGATAGCTTGGAGGGGTACGGCTTGTAAGACTGGTTGGTGGCGTTGGGTGACAGCGAAAAGTTGCTCGTCTCGTTTTCTTTTAGAAATGGGTTGAGAAGGGGATCGGTTTGGGTGTAGTTGGAGGTTTCAGTCGATGCTTTATCCTTCTTTTTCTCCTCCTTGAAGTCTTTATTCCGGATTCGGTTCTCGGTGAGCTCTGTAGCTAACTCCATTGCTGCTTCCAAGGTTGCAGGTGTGGCACTTATTACAGAGTCTTGAATCTTTGAAGGAAGGCCTTGAATGTAGTGCTCGATCAAACGGTAGTGGGGAGTTAACAAGTTGGGAACCATTTGATTCAACTCGAGGAATCTCTTGTTGTACGTGGTGTGGTCGCCTTCCTTTTGTTTCAACGAATAGAACTCATCCTCTAATTTCTTGATTTTGCTCCTTGGGCAAAACCGTCTTATCATGATTTCTTTCAACTCTTCCCAAGTCAAAGTCATAGCATCCTCAACACCTCGTTTGGCCTTCTCTGTATTCCACCAAGTGAGTGCTATTCCATATAAATGACCAGTAGCATATCGCACTTTGCGATCATCGGGACAATCGCAAGTTAGAAAAATGTTTTCCATTTCTTCGAACCAATAGAGAAGAGCGGTGACACCTTCAGTCCCTTCGTATTTTGTAGGGTCGCAGGATTTGAAATGCTTGTAGGTGCATTTAGTGGTATTTGGGGGAGGGTTAACAACATTTTGAACCTCTTGATTGACGGGATTAGCGGTAAGGGCTTGTTGGACTTGGACTGTAATGTTGGGTATTACGGCAGCCATTTGTTGAGCGATTAGGGCAGCCATGCGCTCGCGGGCTTTTCTTGATTTCATCTTCCTACGAGCGAGGCTAGAAGACATCTACAAGGAATACATATCAAGAGTATGAGTTGGATGCTTTTGGGATCATGTGTCGTATTTAGGAATGAACATTCATAAAATAAACATAGCAAAATAAATCTACTACATCCATAGGATGTCTTGGGCTTTGCTCGTAATTGGACCTTGCATGCCGCCATACTTCACCTTCGTAATCACGTGGGCCCCCATGATTACCGGGTTTTTCATATGATTCGCATGTGTTAGCCTGATTACGTACACTAAAACCCGGAGAAAATCGAGAAATATGCAAACTATGATATTCGGAATGTGTCCAGGTGTGGACACGGTGACACCTCAAAGTGGGGTTAGTTCGAACGACGTTTGGTGTGGTATGCTTTGGCCTAATAGGTCCTTCGTACTCTCATCGTTAGTCCCCAGGTAGGCAAACTGGTCCATTATATTGGATTTATACGAATGCCAACCTAGACAGGACGTTCCGACTACCGGTACTTGTACCCTTACAGTTACTACATGCCCGTCGCAGAACTCACTTCGATGAGATTTGAAAAAATGAAAAATGCGACAAAATCTTGAATAACGGAAGTATGAATATGATTTGAATTTGTGAATATTGTAACATGTATGACAAATATGTATGTAAGTATGTATGTCTAACTGTAAGTATAATTCACTAGATATCACAAAATGTAATATTGGAAATATTTGCATGCATTTGTGTATGTAATAAATATGAAACAAATAAATATCATAAGTTTGCATATAACCACATAAACAATTAAAATCTAATCAACTATAGTATAGGCTCTAATGGTCTAATAACCTATCCTATATCCCTATAGTCAAAAGCTCTGATTCCAATCTGTAACACCCCGACCCGCAGCGGAAAAGGTGATCGGGGCATGATTGGGTTATCATCAAAGCTCATGACATTTATTATAATGTTTCATATTTATTATTTCAATTTAATAGAAGTCATACAATCATATCAAACAAATACAACTTGTTCAATTCATCCTTCTAAACTTCATTATTTTTCTTCTAAGGCAATTTCCTATGTTTTCCTTGCTTCATCCTGTTCACCTGTATCATATGTAAAAATGGTTTTTGGATCAACAAAAAGTTGGCGAGTGAACCTTGTTATAAAACAGTTATTATTTATTTCTGGTTGTATTTAATATGGAAAAATCGTGCAATATTCATATATGAACAAATGTAAATAAACATACAATAACATCAATTGGCATACAACAACAAACCATTAGCATACGATATCAAACCACAACAAACAATAACATACATTAACAAACCAACAGCATACAATAACAACAATTAATAACATACATTAACAAATCAACAGCATACAATAACATATCAACAGGCATAAATAAATAACGTAAATAAACTGTGCGATCAAGGCTCAATCAAACGGAGCCGATCGTATTGCATGTACTGAAAATGAAAAATGTCTGTGCGATCAAGGCTCAATCAAACGGAGCCGATCGTATTGCATGTACTGAAAATGAAAAATGTCTGTGCGATCAAGGCTCAATCAAACGGAGCCGATCGTGTGTTGGCACGCCAGGTTCACGCTCATAATGTAATGGGGAACATGCTCAACGCTCATAATGTAATGGGGAGCGGCGGCCTATGAAATTGCATGTACTTGAAAATAATAAATTTAATCTAAACAATAATCACACAAACAGTTTATACAAACTGAATACACATTTATTCATGATATGATGTATGCACAATGATTTAAATATAGTAAATAGTAAGACACATGATACACCCCAAAATCGTGATTTAAACGGGGAATTTGTAGAGATTCACTCACAGTGGGTGCGTTCGGTGAATGATGATGTATGCGCACGAGTTTAGAGGATTGATCGTCGAGGAATAACTAACCTAATTAATAAGGAAAAAGTAAGGTAAATAAATGGATTTTATTATCAACTTTAATAGGATTTTTGGATATATTTTTGTGAGTTTTGGCTAGTTTCTAACCTTAAAAATGTTATTTTTAAGTATTTTTAATTGGTTTTTAAATAAAATAAATAAATAAAAATAATAAAAAAATGTTGACTTTTTGACCGTTGACTTGACCGTTGACCGTTGACCGTTGACTTGTTGACCGGTTTTATTGTGTAAGTGTATGCGCCGGGTGAGGCTCGAACCCGAGACCTCCCGTACGCGTGCACGCAGCTCTACCAACTGAGCTACGTGTCTAACCCGAAATATTTCTGATTTTAATTATATTTATATACTAATTAGATTAATCCGAAAATCATTTATTTTTAAAAAGATTTTAACATAACGACTCGGTGCGCTCCACAGGTCTCGAACCCGGGACCTGTGGTTTAGTTTGGCACACAGTCCACCGCTGGACTATGTGTCTATCTTGGTAAATATCCTAGTTTTTATTATACTTAACATATAGCGGAGTTAACCCGGTTCAGTTTTAAACAAAAAGGCATTTTATTACTGCAAAGATGTGTATCAAGAATCGAACTCGGGACGTGTATATTTTTTAATTGCACACAGTCCACCGCTGGACTGTGTGTCTAACCCGTTTATAATTCCGATTTTAATTAATCTTATGTCGTATCTGAACTCGTATTCTTCATTCAAAACACAGACATCAGTCAAAGCAACTGATACTTGATTAATTCGGTTAATGAACAAGATGAACAATTGGAAAGTATTGAATTGAAGAGTTTGGGGAAAGAAAATACCGAACAGATCGTCTTCTTCAGAAAATCCGGCGAAGCTCGTCGGCTCTTTTCTGGTGACTTTCGACTGTTAGAGTTAATTAGCAGTTTTGAGGGATTAGATGTGAAATTGAACTAATGAGTAATGATTATCAGTAGATTACATGATCATACCGGTTATCAGCGTGATTCTGAAACTTTCAGAAATTTTCCGGCGAAAACAGAAAAATCCGGCAATGTCGTCTGGGGTTGATTCTGAGCGATGAAATGATGTTAGAATTCGTCTTATAATGGAATGAAACAGAAATATAGAGATAATTACCGTGTAGATGAAAGTCCCGGTTTTCCGGCGACTTGCAGAGAATTCCGGCGAGTGCAATTTCTTGCGACAGTGGTTCTTCAGAGGTTTAAGGTGAGTGGGATTGATGTCAGTACGAGTCCTATGATCTTATTTTTCGGTAAGAAGAAAAGATGGGTTGATTTCGGTTTTCCGGTGAAACTTTCCGGTCAATTCACAGAGAATTCCGGCGAAGCTTTCTGAGCGAAATGTTGAGTGTGTTTGATAGAATTCGCGAGCTCACTGAATGAAGAAATTATAACTCCCGAATTTGAATATTATGTTTCGGTTTTTGATTGAAATGAATGAAATTGATGGATTTCTTCAGTTATAACCGATCTTGCTGTTAAGGCATACGTTATGACAAAAAAGAAACGGCCAAATTTGACGAAATTTACGGGATTTCCGGCGTGAACGGATTTGGGCGCGCTGTGCATTGGGTTTCGATTTCCAGATTGATTTATGTATTAATTGATTCAATATATTAACAAACATCACAAGTGGCGGAGTGGTTGAGCGCGTGAGAGTTAAGACTGTTTTGACCAGTTTGACTTGGCTGACCCGGGTTCGAGTCCCGGCTTCAGCATATTATTTTTAATTGATTATTTTTAGTACATTTTCAAAAATAAATTTTATATTCTAATATACTTATTAGTTATGTATCGTTTAAAATTAATTTGGGCATTAAATACGCAACGAAATTTTTAACTGGTTGTTCGGTTAATAAACAGAGCGGGTTTGGTAAATCCGGTTCTTCGCAGATGTTACAATCATGAGAATACAAGTCAAAACTAATAAGCATAAACAAATTCAAACATAACAAGTAGCATGTATAGACGAGTTTAAACTAACACATATAACTCACATGAGCATAACTGATGGCACATTTGGTATTGTGAACACATTTAATTTTGTTTAAAATAAATTTTGTAATTTACACATGCTGCACCACAAAATGCATTAAAGTGTAAAAAGGGGGTCGAGTATGCTCACCTTAGGTTGCGTATATATATATATATATATATATATCTTGAATTAACGCACGAACAAAGATTAGAACGTCCAAGCGGATGAAATGATCAACCTAAATATTGTTTAGTGAGCGTGTTATTGGATATATGAATAGTGGTGAGCAATTGGGTATTGATCATAAGAGTCGCTTAAATCATTCGCTTACGATTAAGTTTTGAAAAAATTTATATAGTATAAGTAATATTAATATCTCGGATAATAATAATGATAGAATATCTCGTCGGATAATAATAATAATGATTAGATTATTGATAATAGTTATGGTAATAAGTTTAGAAACACTACTAATATTCGTAATAGTGTTAATTTGAGATAATAGTTTAACACCATAATTATAATTTAAATAGGATAAATACTGATAAATATAATAAATGTAGTAATCATAATAATATCCTTAACTTAAGTTAATTGATATCAACATTAACAATAAATATTTAAACTGTTTTGGTGATAAATTATAGTTTTTAATTCATTTAACCGATGTTTCGAATCGTCTTCTTAATATCTGAAGATTAATAACAACGAACAGACATAACTGTGAGTTTGTAAACATAAGGTTCTAGATTGATTATTCACTTAACAGATTATAATGTGTACGGTAAGCAATAAGGGAGCAAAGTTTATACCGAAACGAGACGGAGCTCCAACGCGAGATTCTCTGGCGACGTCTTCGTCTTCCGACGACTGAAGGTCTCTGGGACGATTTCTTTTTTTAATCCCACGAACAGAAACATGAAAGACAAAACTGAGTATAGTTTGTTAACTAAAATGGTGATTCTTCGTGTGTATATGTATAAAAACAAAACGCAAACTGGATCGAAAAAGAGATATGTATACCGGATCAAGTGTGAATTCCTTCGTCTTCTCCGGAGAGCTTCCTCTCCGGCGGTGGTGGCGTTCCGGTGGCGGCGGTAGTGTCAAGCAGAGGGTGAGTTTGAGTGAATGACTGCGTAGTGTGTGTATATAGTTTTAATTAGGTTTAGGGTTTAGTTAGGTTTAGGTGGTGCATTGGGCCAAGGCCCGTTAACCCGTTCTAACGTTTTTTAGTGGCCCGAACGTACCAACGAGATCTGATTTCAAGTACAAGTTTCATAAACGCTGAATTTATTTTGCTTATTATTATTCTTATTATTATTATTATTATTATTATTATTATTATTGTTATTGTTGTTGTTGTTGTTATTATTATTGTTATTATTATCTATAAAATAATAACTAAATAAATAATAATGATAATAAATTAGACGAATAAATAATTCAGTGGTACGACATGTATTTCCCAAAATAAATTTTACGGAAACGCGAGGCATTACAGTCTCCCCTACTTTAGGGAATTTCGCCCCGAAATTCATTCAAGAGAAGGCTTAGGAACGGAATAATCACATTTCGAAGTATGCGGGTATAACTGTGAATTAGGTGGTGAGTGATTAAGGTTTGTATTAAACATAGTAGTGAAACACTGAATTTCTCATGGCACGTTTTACGAAACCTTAGTAATATGGCATTCACTTATATATAGGAAGTACCAGTGGCGTAATAACCATGTTCATACCATATTACGTCCGTTTCGCTAATCGATGTCATGTCGCGTCCCGTGTCCCGATCAGGGTTTATTAGCGTATTACTAGTGAGAATGATAACGTATAGAAATATAAGCCTATAAGTATGATTGTAATTAAGTATGAATGAGTATAGTGTATAAGTGTAAGTGTGCGTATATGCACATTCGTGTACAATACAAATGATATATTTTAGTTAACCAAGATTAACGGATTACTGGCATGTGAATAAACAGGTCAAACCATCGTGTACCGCAATGTAGACTACCCATCATCGTTAAAACGAAGAGGGTGTAAAATAGTTTACTTAACATGACCTCAAGAATACGGGCGGACGTCACTCCTATAGCGCTACACAAGCGCTATACATGTTAAGGTGTGGCTTGATCAAAGTTAATGACGAGTCTACCACATAAACATGTGAATAAACAAGTCAAACCATCGTGTACGCAATGTTGACTAGTCAATATTGTCGAAACATAGTGTAAAATAGTTTACTTAGTATGAAATAGCTTACTTAACATGACCCCAAGTCTCAAGGGCGGTGCGCTACTCCTATAGCACTACGCATAGTGCTATACATGTTAAGGTGTGGTTTTATAACGAGTTTATCACATATAATGTTCCAGTAATCCCAAATCAAGTATGATGTTTAGTATGCACCTATAGAATCGTTGTGTAATAGATTTAGTATAAATGCGAAGTTTGTTGTGCATAAATTCGATTTTAGTATAGTGTGACATTGAAAAAAAATGAAGGAATAAGAATTATATAGCATAAAATGTAAGATAGCATAAAAGAGAGGCTTGTTAAAATGTTGGAGTGTTTCGGTTTTAGAAACTTCGACTATTCCAAAGTGACTCGTAAGTCCTTTCGAATTAGGGAGACATGATTTGGCCTAATAGGTATAAACTTATTCATAAATCAATTTAATATTAAACAATACACACATGAACAATAATGGATCGTTTAGAGGCACGCGTTGCTCAACTCGTCTCTCACGAGGAACTGATGGGCCTAATGAATGAATTGCATAAACATGATAATATGAAAGACATAACTACAAACAATATAAACTCAATAATACACACATGAACAATAATGGATTGGTTTTGAGGCACGCGTTGCTCAACTCGCATCCCACGAGGAACTGATGGGCTTAATGAATGAATTTCATATAAGTTGACAAAATGAAATACATAATCAACTGGTTCGATGTTTTAATCGTGTTCTTTAGTGTTTTGAGGTTAATTATAGATGAAATATGTAAAAAGAATGAAAGATTTAAGCGTAAGGTATACTGACTTGACTCCTCTGTTTCTCCGGCAGAACTCCGGCGACAGCAAAAGATTCCGGCGTCGTGTGTCTTGTAGCAGAGAGTCTTCAGCAAGCTTGAAAAGGATGTGGGTGACTTCGGTATAAGCTCAGGGGGTTCAGTAAGGCTCAGAAGTGAAGGGTTCGGTTTTCCGGTGAGGTACAGAAATTTTCTGGCGAATGGAATTACGTCGGGTAAAGGTGCGGTTTTGAGCGAAAAAGCTTGCAGAGGTTCGAGGAGGTATTTATAAGGCAGGTTATCGATGAATTTGGTCCAATTTCCGACTTGATTCAAAGTCATTATGTTTTCCGGCAGTTATAGCTTGTGTCGCGGGTTCAGGCGTCGGTTATAACCGATGTCCTAGTAAATGTTTACGTTAAGAACAAAAGAAACCGTTCAATCTCGCAAGATCGCCGGGATTTCTGACGACTGCAATTTGGGCGCCGGTTTTGAATTCGAGAATCATGATATGAATTAATTGATTCTAATAATTAACAAGGAACACTAGTGGCGCAGTGGTTGAGTGTGTGGGTGTTAAGTCGTTGACCCGGCTGACTGACCCGGGTTCGAAACCCGGCAGTGCCATATTATTTTTATTTTCTTATTTTTAACAGTTTTTCAAAAACAAAAAATATATTCCAATATAATAATTAATTATGTATCGTTTAAAATTAATTTGGGCATTAAATACGCCACGAAATTTTAAACTGATTGTTCGGTTAATAAACGGAGCGGGTTGGGTAAAATCCGTTTTTGACGGATGTTATACCTAATAGGTATAATACTCTCGTCGCCAAGCGATTAACGGTACTTTACCCTTACAGTTAGTACATCTCCCTAATTTGATCGAAAAATACGAAACTTTGGCGAGATTGAAAATTGAGGAGCGGAACCAATCATCAAGGTGTGGATGTCAATCCTGGCTTGACAATTTCGTCCCCAACTTGTGGTTTATTGAATGTATCAAGATATAATCTCGAATCATCAATAAGGATCCACTAGATTATGAAATGAAACTCCCATCAAGTATGGATATCACTCCTGACTTGATAGTGAATTTCGTGTGAAATAACATGTAAAGCGGATTGAAACTCGTCACCAATGGCGGTAATCACCCCTGTATTGATGAGTTATTTCGATTGTGGAACAAGAATAGACTCAAAAGCGTGTGTTGTGTTTCATGTCTTAGGAAAGACATATTGTAAGTTTTAAGATCAAAAGGGGGAGAAGCATGATAGAAAGAATAACATTTTAGACAAGTATCACAAATGGTCAATGGTATGGTACTTAAACTATAGACTAGGTCGAACATGACAATTCTACCTAATTCCCTATAGTTATGGCTCTGATACCAATCTGTCACACCCCAACCGATGGCGGAAACATCAGGATGAGACGAAAACTAGATTGCAAGAGGCTTTATAACGCTAATTGTGTCAAGTTTTTAATAATTACCTTTTTACATAGTTTAAATCAAATAATACAAAATTTAGATCCCGACACGTAACAAATATAATTTCATTTCATTGATAACGATTTAATACAAGATATTGAAACGAAATACATGTTTGAAACAAATACAATACAATAAGTATTTAAAGTTTAAATGCGTTTCTAGGCAATCCTACTAGATTCCATGTGTCATCAAAATTCCTGCAACATGTATTAAAAGCATAGATCAATACAAAAGTATTGGCGAGCATACAAGTTTGAAATTAATTATAAGTATAAAAGTTTGTTTTGATTGTGACAAGTATATATTCAAGTCGAATCGCACGAATATGTAGACCACTTTCGCATAACAATAGCATATAATCGAATTCCTTAACTAGCATGCATAGTATTATAAGCATAACGATATCATGAGAATACAAGTCAAAACTAATAAGCATAAACAAATTCAAGCATAACAAGTAGCATGTATAGACGAGTTTAAACTAACACATATAACTCACATGAGCGTAACTGATGGCACATTTGGTATTGTGAACACATTTAATTTTGTTTAAAATAAATTTTGTAATTTACACATGCTGCACCCCAAAATGCATTAAAGTGTAAAAAGGGGGTCGAGTATGCTCACCTTAGATTGCGTATATATATATATATATATATAATCTTGAATTAACGCACGAACGAAGATTAGAACGTCCAAGCGGATGAAATGATCAACCTAAATATTGTTTAGTGAGCGTGTTATTGGATATATGAATAGTGGTGAGCAATTGGGTATTGATCATAAGAGTCGCTTAAATCATTCGCTTACGATTAAGCTTTGAAAAAATTTATATAGTATAAGTAATATTAATATCTCGGATAATAATAATGATAGAATATCTCGTCGGATAATAATAATAATGATTAGATTATTGATAATAGTTATGGTAATAAGTTTAGAAACACTACTAATATTCGTAATAGTGTTAATTTGAGATAATAGTTTAACACCATAATTATAATTTAAATAGGATAAATACTGATAAATATAATAAATGTAGTAATCATAATAATATCCATAACTTAAGTTAATCGATATCAACATTAACAATAAATATTTAAACTGTTTTGGTGATAAATTATAGTTTTTAATTCATTTAACCGATGTTTCGAATCGTCTTCTTAACATCTGAAGATTAATAACAACGAACAGACATAACTGTGAGTTTGTAAACATAAGGTTCTAGATTGATTATTCACTTAACAGATTATAATGTGTACGGTAAGCAATAAGGGAGCAAAGTTTATACCGAAACGAGACGGAGCTCCAACGCGAGATTCTCCGGCGACGTCTTCGTCTTCCGACGACTGAAGGTCTCTGGGACGATTTCTTTTTTTAATCCCACGAACAGAAACATGAAAGACAAAACTGAGTATAGTTTGTTAACTAAAATGGTGATTCTTCGTGTGTATATGTATAAAAACAAAACGCAAACTGGATCGAAAAAGATATATGTATGCCGGATCAAGTGTGAATTCCTTCGTCTTCTCCGGAGAGCTTCCTCTCCGGTGGTGGTTGCGTTCCGGTGGCGGCGGTAGTGTCGAGCAGGGGGTGAGTTTGAGTGAATGACTGCGTAGTGTGTGTATATAGTTTTAATTAGGTTTAGGGTTTAGTTAGGTTTAGGTGGTGCGTTGGGCCAAGGCCCGTTAACCCGTTCTAACGTTTTTGAGTGGCCCGAACGTACCGACGAGATCTGATTTCAAGTACAAGTTTCATAAACGCTGAATTTATTTTGCTTATTATTATTATTGTTATTGTTGTTGTTGTTATTATTATTGTTATTATTATCTATAAAATAATAACTAAATAAATAATAACAATAATAATGATAATAAATTAGACGAATAAATAATTCAGTGATACGACATGTATTTCCCAAAATAAATTTTACGAAAACGCGAGGCGTTACAGTCTCCCCTACTTTAGGGAATTTCGCCCCGAAATTCATTCAAGAGGAAGGCTTAGGAAAGGATAATCACATTTCGAAGTATGCGGGTATAACTGTGAATTAGGTGGTGAGTGATTAAGGTTTGTATTAAACATAGTAGTGAAACACTGAATTTCTCATGGCACGTTTTACGAAACCTTAGTAATATGGCATTCACTTATATATAGGAAGTACCAGCGGCGTATCCACCATGTTCATACCATATTACGTCCGTTTCGCTAATCGATGTCATGTCGCGTCCCGTGTCACGATCAGGGTTTATTAGCGTATTACTAGTGAGAATGATAACGTATAGAAATATAAGCCTATAAGTATGATTGTAATTAAGTATGAATGAGTATAGTGTATAAGTGTAAGTGTGCGTATATGCAAATTCGTGTACAATACAAATGATATATTTTAGTTAACCAAGATTAACGGATTACTGGCATGTGAATAAACAGGTCAAACCATCGTGTACCGCAATGTAGACTACCCATCATCGTTAAAACGAAGAGGGTGTAAAATAGTTTACTTAACATGACCTCAAGAATACGGGCGGACGTCACTCCTATAGCGCTACACAAGCGCTATACATGTTAAGGTGTGGCTTGATCAAAGTTAATGACGAGTCTACCACATAAACATGTGAATAAACAAGTCAAACCATCGTGTACGCAATGTTGACTAGTCAATATTGTCGAAACATAGTGTAAAATAGTTTACTTAGTATGAAATAGCTTACTTAACATGACCCCAAGTCTCAAGGGCGGTGCGCTACTCCTATAGCACTACGCATAGTGCTATACATGTTAAGGTGTGGTTTTATAACGAGTTTATCACATATAATGTTCCAGTAATCCCAAATCAAGTATGATGTTTAGTATGCACCTATAGAATCGTTGTGTAATAGATTTAGTATAAATGCGAAGTTTGTTGTGCATAAATTCGATTTTAGTATAGTGTGACATTGAAAAAAAATGAAGGAATAAGAATTATATAGCATAAAATGTAAGATAGCATAAAAGAGAGGCTTGTTAAAATGTTGGAGTGTTTCGGTTTTAGAAACTTCGACTATTCCAAAGTGACTCGTAAGTCCTTTCGAATTAGGGAGACATGATTTGGCCTAATAGGTATAATACTCTCGTCGCCAAGCGATTAACCATACTTTACCCTTACAGTTAGTACATCTCCCTAATTTGATCGAAAAATACGAAACTTTGGCGAGATTGAAAATTGAGGAGCGGAACCAGTCATTAAGGTGTGGATGTCAAAGACTTAACACACACACACATCACCACTCCGCCACTTGTTTTTTCTGTTATCTCTAGGAAACAAATAACATTTATACACAAACTCGGTTAAACCGGTTGCGCCAACTGAGAAACGGAAATCGGCAATTCAATCGTCAAATCGTTTGATTACTCGCACATTCAGGTTTATAACCGATGCACCGACGATTTTAATCAAGTCGGAATTGATTGAACATCAATTTTCATCATTATCGGTTTTTATAACCGAAAAATAATCAAGTCCAGATTACTCCAATCAAAACCCTTCTCGCGACTCAGAGACATTAGGCAAACATTCCATTTCACTTTCGTCACACTTTCAGTCCATCAGAATGTTTAAATCAACTCGCCGGAAATTTCTGTAAGGTTCGCCGGAAAACCGTATTTGTCCTCAAATCGGTAAGTTCTTCAATACCATCGTAATCTAACAGTTGTTAAGCTGTTTCTAACTCAAACCATCCACTTGAGATCGAATTCAGGCACCGTTATTGGATAATTCCAGTTCGCCGGAAATTTCATGGAAACTTTTATTTCCGTCTGTGAAACGGTAAGGACCTTCAATTGCACTATTAACGTTTGTTTATCACTTCAATTCCACGATTGACTAATCAAAATGGTTAATTGTTTGGTTCAGTTGAGGTGCACAAAAACAGAGCCGACGCATTGCCGGAAATTCCGTGATATATCATTCCTACGGTATGTTACTTCCAACACCGTCTCTGCCATTTCATTTTAGCCTTAAGAATGTTTGTTAATCGTAAAAACAAGAAACGGATTAGTGATTCAGTCGACTGAAATTTGAATGAAGAAGACGAAGTTAGTTAAGTTATAAGTTTATTTAAAACCAGTAATATGAACGGGTTAGACACCCAGTCCAGCGGTGGACTGTGTGCAAAATATACACGCATGTCCCGAGTTCGATCCCTGATACACGCACTCCTTATGTAATAAAATGCCTTTTTGTTTAAAACTGAACCGGGTTAACTCCGTTAGTTGTTAAGTATAATAAAAACCGAGATAATAACCAGGTTAGACACACAGTCCAGCGGTGGACTGTGTGCAACACTAAGCCGCACGTCACGCGTTCGAAACCTGTTACTGGCACCGGTTTGTTGAATTAAAATGTTTTGAAATTAAAAGAATTTTGGTTAAACCGAATTAGTATATAAATATAATTAAAAACAAGATTATTTCAGGTTAGACACGTAACTCAGTTGGTAGAGCTGCGTGCACGCGTACGGGAGGTCTCGGGTTCGAGTCTCACCCAGCGCATCCTTGCACCCTGACCGAACCGGTCAACAGGTCAACAAGTCAACGGCCAACGGTCAACGCAAAATAAACAATTTTTTTTATATTTTTATTTATTTAATTTAATTTAAAAATCAATTAAAAATACTTAAAAATAACATTTTTAAAGATAGAAAATAGCCTTAAACTCACAAAAATATATCTAAAAATTCCATTAAAATCCTTAATAAAACCCACTCATTTACTATATTTTTCCGTTATTATTTAGGTTAGTAATTCTCGTTGTTCATTTCTCCCGACTCGTGCGCATCTCATCATCTCCAATCAAACGCACCCAATGTGAGTGAATCTTTACAAATTCCCCGTTTAATAACGTTTTGGGGTGTATAATGTGTCTTGATATATATATTATATTTAAACCATTGTGCATACATCATATCATGAACATGTGTATTCAGTTTGCTTTCAACTGTTGTGTAGTTATCGTTAGATGTAATTTATTATTTTCAGTACATGCAATTTCATAGGCCGCCGCTCCCCATTACATTATGAGCGTTGAGCATGTTCCCCATTTCATTATGAGCGTGAACCCGGCGTGCCCACATACGATCGGCTCCGTTTGATTGAGCCTTGATCGCACAGACATTTTCATTTTCAGTACATGCAATACGATCGGCTCCGTTTGATTGAGCCTTGATCGCACAGACATTTTCATTTTCAGTACATGCAATACGATCGGCTCCGTTTGATTGAGCCTTGATCGCACAGTTTCATTTATGTTATTTATCGTATGTTGTTGGTATGTTAATGTATGCTAACATATGTTATTGTATGTTATAGTTGTGATTGCTATTTGTCACTGCTTGATTATTTACATTTGCTCATTTATGATTATGCACAATTTTTCATTGATAAACTAACAAGTAAATCAATAATAACTGTTTATCTAACAAGGTTCACTCGCCAACTTATGTTGACCCAAAAACCCCCATTTTTACACATGATACAGGTGAACCAGCAGCAGCCAGAAACACTTAGGATTGGACTAGAAGAATAAAATGATTTAGAGTTTGGGATTTGTATGTTTGGTTTATTTTCTTTGTATTGTATGGACATGTTTGGATATTTGGAAATGTAACTTTGACTTTAATAAATATGAAACATATTAGTAAATATCATGAGCTTTGGTGATAACCCAATTATGCCCCGACTCTTATTCCGCTGCGGGTCGGGGTGTGACAGATTGGTATCAGAGCCATGACTATAGTGATATAGGATAGGTTATTAGACTCTTAGAGCCTATACTATAGTAGAAACTTATAAGATTTTTGTGTGTTACATGCCAAATTTCATGATGTTTATATGTTTTATGTTAGATGTTACATTCAATGTTATGCAAGCATGTTCATAAGTATATATTAGCATAAAATGCCTATTATGAATCATATACTCATAACATATCACATCCATGAAAGCACACACCACATCATGATTGCTTTTACAATGATTTTTGTGTTTTCAAATCTCATCAAAGTGAGTTCTCATGACGGGCATGTAGTAACTGGAAGGGTACCAGTACCGGTAGTCAGGACGTCCTGTCTAGGCTGGCATTCGTATAAATCCAAAATAAAGGACCAGTTTGCCTACCTGGGGACTAACGATGAGAGTACGAAGTACCTATTAGGCCAAAGCATGCTATACCAAACGTCGTGTGAGCTAACCCCACTTTGAGTTGTCATTGTGTCTACACCTGGACACGTTCCGACCAAACATCTCATGAACATATTTTGTGGTTTGCATTCGGGTGATGCGAGTGTTAAATTGCCAATACTAATGTGAATCCTACCAAGCCAATAGCCATGGGGGCCCACATGACTATATAGGTGAAGGTATGGGGGACATTTGAGGCCCAACATGAGCAAACCCAAGACATCCTATGAATGTAGTTGCATTATTGATATTTATGTTATTTTCATTTTCTTAAAGACACATGACACCTGAAAAGACACCATAAACTCACAATCTTCTCATGTATGTTCCTGTAGATGTCGTCCAGACAACAACGAAGGGGTAAAAGATCAGGAAGGTCTCAGGAACGCTTGGCCACACAAATCGCGAAACAAATGGCCACGATACTGCCTGACATTGTGGTCCAAGTACAACAAGCCCTCGCTACAAATCCTACTAACCCTCCCCAACAACATGACCAGAACATCGACAACCTTCCTACCAGCAAGTGCTCTTACAAACATTTCAAATCTTGTGATCCTCCTAAATTTGAGGGGACCGAAGGTGTCACTGCTCTCCTCCACTGGTTCGAGGAAATGGAAAACACCTTCCTCAATTGCGATTGTCCTGAGGATCGCAAGGTTCGATACGCCACCGGGAGACTATTTGGGGTAGCTCTCACTTGGTGGAATACTGAGAAAGGGAAGAGGGGAACTGAGGATGCAATGGCCTTAACTTGGGAGGAGTTAAGGGAAATCATGACTTGGCGTTTCTGTCCTAGGAGTGAAATTAAAAAGTTGGAGGACGAATTTCATTCTTTAAAGCAAAAGGAGGGTGATCATACCAACTATAACAAGAGGTTCTTGGAGTTGAACCAAATGGTTCCAAATTTGTTCACCCCAACTTATCGTCTGATCGAGCATTATATTCGAGGACTTCCCTCGAAAATTCAAGATTCAGTTCTCAGCACTTCACCGGTAACACTTGAAGCTGCTATGGAGCTAGCAACTGAACTGACAGAGAACTGAATTCGCAACGGGAAGCTCAAAGAAGTGAAAAAGAAAGCCCCTGTTGAGGGTCAAACTTCAAACCATCCCATCTCTTCCTCTAAGTTTGCTAACAAGAGGAAGCGCAACACCAGAAACTTCGCTGTTACTCAAACCAACTCCCCTATCCCTGCTACACCCATTACCCAGGATGCCCCTTCACCCGCACCATAAAGAAGACCTTACACTGGCCCGTTACCAAAATGCAACCGTTGCCAATATCACCATTCTCCTGATCATCCTTGCCAATATTGCACCAGCTGTGGTCGCGCAGGTCATACTGTTCAAACCTGCCGCATGCCTCAACGAACGAACCGCCACCAGCCTTCAACCCAAACCCACCAACAATTAATGGGTCAAGCCCAACCACCCCTACAATATCCACCTGCTCAACATTTAGCCCAAACATATTACCAACCCAATTATCCAATGGGTCAACCAATGCGGGCTTGCTACAATTGCGGAGACCTAAGCCATTTCAGAAACACTTGTCCAAGGTTGGTAAACATTATTCATGCTCAGGCCCAAGCCAACCCGGTGAATCAAGCGAACCAAGCTCCTCCACCTGCAAGAGGAAGAGCTTTCAATATCAACGCTAACCAGGCCAGAGCTGACGGCAATGTGGTTAACGGTACGTTCCTTATAAATGGTAGATATGCATCCATATTATTTGATACTGGTGCGGATAGAAGTTTTGTGTCCTTAGAATTTGAACCTATCCTAAACCAAAATCGTGATAAGCTCATGGAATCCATAACGGTAGAAGTTGCTGACGGGAAACCAGTTTCATTAAACTCTATTATTCGCAACTGTACACTCACATTAAACGACCACGACTTCTCAGTCGACCTTATTCCTATGAAGCTGGGAAGTTTTGATATCATAATTGGTATGGACCTGGCTCAGTCAACATCAGGCAGAAGTTGTATGTCGCGAAAAATTTATACGTATTCCTCTTTCAAACGGTCAGACTCTTCGAATCTTTGGAGAAACCTCGTCAAAAGGACTCAGCTTAATGTCTTGTCTTCAAGCTCAAAAATATCTTCGCAAGAATTATGTCGCGTTTTTAGCTCATATCAACAAAAAGGGAACCATGGAGAAGAAACTTGAAGACATTCCAGTAGTAAAAGATTTCCCGCAAGTTTTTCCTGACGACATTTCAGGACTTCCTCCAGTTAGAGAAGTCGAATTCCGTATAGATCTTATACCTGGTGCTACACCAGTTGCAAAGTCTCCTTATAGGTTAGCCCCCTCTGAAATGCAAGAGTTAGCCAGTCAATTACAAGAGTTGACTGACAAGGGAATCATACGTCTTAGCTCATCGCCTTGGGGTGCACCTGTCCTTTTTGTAAAGAAGAAAGATGGATCGTTTCGTATGTGCATCGACTACAGAGAGCTCAACAAATTAACAATCAAGAATCGCTATCCATTACCTCGCATTGATGATCTTCTTGACCAACTACAAGGTGCCAACTGCTTTTCAAAAATCGACCTTCGATCTGGCTATCATCAACTTAGAGTACATAATGAAGACGTCCCTAAGACTGCTTTCCGAACTCGTTATGGACATTATGAATTCATGGTCATGCCATTTGGTTTAACCAACGCACCAGCTGTCTTCATGGACCTAATGAACAGAGTCTGCAAACCTTATCTTGATCGATTTGTTATAGTCTTCATCGACGACATTCTTATTTATTCAAAGTCTGAATCTGATCATGAGCGTCATCTTCGACTCATCCTTACGCTCCTAGAGAATGAAAAGCTTTACGCCAAATTCTCCAAATGCGAATTCTGGTTAAAAGAGGTGCAATTCCTCGGACATGTAGTCAATGACAAGGGAATACATGTCGACCCCTCAAAGATCAAAGCAGTACAAGAATGGCAAGCTCCACGTACACCAACTGAAGTAAGATCTTTTCTTGGTCTAGCTGGCTATTATCGTCGTTTCATTTCAAACTTCTCTCGCATTTCTGTACCACTCACGGCTTTAACTCATAAGGGAAAACCTTTCATATGGGGACCCAAGCAAGAAGAAGCCTTCCAAACCCTTAAACAAAAACTTTGTGATGCACCAATCCTCACTCTTCCTGAAGGTTGTGATGATTTTGTGGTCTATTGCAACGCGTCAGGGCAAGGATTAGGTTGCGTTCTAATGCAAAGAGGAAAAGTTATAGCTTATGCTTCTAGACAACTCAAGACGCATGAGAAGAACTACACCACTCATGACCTAGAACTTGGAGCCGTTGTGTTCGCTCTTAAGATATGGAGACATTATCTCTATGGTACTAAGTGTGAAATATACACTGACCACAAGAGTCTTCAGCATATCTTCAATCAAAAAGAGTTAAACATGAGGCAACAAAGATGGGTCGAACTTCTAAATGATTACGACTGTGAAATTCGATACCACCCTGGCAAGGCAAATGTGGTGGCTGATGCACTTAGTCGAAAGGGTTATGCGAACTCCATTCGTCTTCTATGTTCGCAAATTATAACCGACATTAAAAATCAAATTCGAGAAGCCCAACATGTTTCAGTTACGGAAGATGATGTACGAAAGGAGATGTCCTGTGGAGCTGAGCTAAAAATTGAAACTAAATCTGACGGTATTCTGTACTACCTAGATCGTATCTGGATTCCTAACCACAACAATATTCGTGAAATTCTTATGAAGGAAGCTCACAAAACGCGATACTCTATACACCCAGGAGCCGATAAGATGTATCAAGACCTACGATATACCTATTGGTGGCCTGGAATGAAAAAGGATATTGCCGTTTTTGTTTCCAAGTGCCTTACATGTTCCAAGGTGAAAGCTGAACACCAAAGACCCTCAGGACTTCTGGTCCAACCTGAAGTACCTGTATGGAAGTGGGAAAATATAACCATGGACTTCATTACCGGGTTACCTCGCACTTCTGGTGGGTATGACACTATATGGGTAATAATTGATCGACTTACAAAATCAGCTCACTTTATTCCTATCCGCGAAGATTTCAAGAACGAAAAGCTTGCTCGTATTTATATCAGCGAAATCGTAAGCCGACATGGGGTACCGTTAAGCATTATTTCTGATCGTGATGGTCGTTTCACTTCACGAACATGGCAAGCAGTACAATCCGCTATGGGTACGCGACTAGATCTCAGTACCACCTATCATCCTCAAACTGATGGACAATCTGAGCGCACCATTAAAACTCTTGAAGATATGCTTCGAGCATGTGTCATAGCTTCAAGGGAAATTGGGACGCCCACCTACCATTAGTTGAATTTTCGTACAACAACAGCTATCATTCAAGCATCGGCATGGCACCTTTTGAAGCCTTATATGGTCGTAAGTGCCGATCTCCAGTATGTTGGCACGAAATTGGGGAAGCTCAAATCACTGGTCCACAATTGATCCAAGAAACCAAAGACAAGATCCATCAAATCCGAAACAATCTTCTAGCGGCCCAAAGTTGTCAAAAGAGTTATGCAGATAAACGACGGAAGCCTTTAGAGTTTAACATTGGGGATCATGTACTTCTAAAAGTATCACCGTGGAAGGGAGTAGTTCGTTTTGGTCAAAAGGGCAAGCTAGCACCACGCTACGTAGGACCTTTCAAGATACTCGAAAGAGTAGGACCTGTAGCATACAAGCTTGATCTACCAGAAGAACTCAACAGGATTCATCCCACATTCCACGTGTCGAACTTGAAGAAGTGCCTCGCTGATGAAAACCTCCACATTCCTCTGGAAGATATTCAGATTGATGAATCTATGCATTTTATTGAAAGACCAGTAGAAATCATGGACTTCGGGGAGAAACGTTTACGACGAAGTCGCATTCCAATTGTTAGGGTACGCTGGGTGTCGAAACGGGGACCTGAGTTTACTTGGGAACGTGAAGACTCAATGCGTGAAAAATACCCGCATCTTTTTCCTACTACTTCAACTACTTAAATTTCGGGACGAAATTCCTAAAAGTAGGGGATACTGTAACATTTGTCAAAAACGGGTTTCTAAAACCCGCTCCGTTTTATAATCGAATATCAAGTTATAAATATCACGTTGTATATTTATGGTTATTTTGATTTTTAATGATACATAATTAATAAACAAACTAAACTATAAAAATTATATTTGATAAAAAGTGAAAACAAAATAAATAAAAATAAAAAGTTGCTGCCGGGACTCGAACCCGGGTCAGCCGGTTTACAATTTCAAAGACTTAACACACACACACATCACCACTCCGCCACTTTTTGTTTTCTGTTATCTCTAGGAAACAAATAACATTTATACACAAACTCGGTTAAACGGGTTGCGCCAACTGAGAAACGGAAATCGGCAATTCAATCCTCAAATCGTTTGATTACTCGCACATTCAGGTTTATAACCGATGCACCGACGATTTTAATCAAGTCGGAATTGATTGAACATCAATTTTCATCATTATCGGTTTTTATAACCGAAAAATAATCAAGTCCAGATTACTCCAATCAAAACCCTTCTCGCGACTCAGAGACATCAGGCAAACATTCCATTTCACTTTCTTCACACTTTCAGTCCATCAGAACGTTTAAATCAACTCGTCGGAAATTTCTGTAAGGTTCGCCGGAAAACCATATTTGTCCTCAAATCGGTAAGTTCTTCGATACCATCGTAATCTAACAGTTGTTAAGCTGTTTCTAACTCAAACCATCCACTTGAGATCGAATTCAGGCACCGTTATTGGATAATTCCAGTTTGCCAGAAATTTCCTGGAAACTTTTATTTCCGTCTGTGAAACGGTAAGGACCTTCAATCGCACTATTAACGTTTGTTTATCACTTCAATTACACGATTGACTAATCAAAATGGTTAATTGTTTGGTTCAGTTGAGGTGCACAAAAACAGAGCCGACGCATTGCCGGAAATTCTGTGATATATCATTCCTACGGTATGTTACTTCCAACACCGTCTCTGCCATTTCATTTTAGCCTTAAGAATGTTTGTTAATCGTAAAAACAAGAAACGGATTAGTGATTCAGTCGACTGAAATTTGAATAAAGAAGACGAAGTTAGTTAAGTTATAAGTTTATTTAAAACCAGTAATATGAACGGGTTAGACACCCAGTCCAGCGGTGGACTGTGTGCAAAATATACACACATGTCCCGAGTTCGTTCCCTGATACACGCACTCCTTATGTAATAAAATGCCTTTTTGTTTAAAACTAAACCGGGTTAACTCCGTTAGTTGTTAAGTATAATAAAAACCGAGATAATAACCAGGTTAGACACACAGTCCAGCGGTGGACTGTGTGCAACACTAAGCCGCACGTCACGCGTTCGAAACCTGTTACTGGCACCGGTTTGTTGAATTAAAATGTTTTTGAAATTAAAAGAATTTTGGTTAAACCGAATTAGTATATAAATATAATTAAAAACAAGATTATTTCAGGTTAGACACGTAGCTCAGTTGGTAGAGCTGCGTGCACGCGTACGGGAGGTCTCGGGTTCGAGTCTCACCCAGCGCATCCTTGCACCCTGACCGAACCGGTCAACAGGTCAACAAGTCAACGGTCAACGGTCAACGCAAAATAAACAATTTTTTTTATATTTTTATTTATTTAATTTAATTTAAAAATCAATTAAAAATACTTAAAAATAACATTTTTAAAGATAGAAAATAGCCTTAAACTCACAAAAATATATCTAAAAATTCCATTAAAATCCTTAATAAAACCCACTCATTTACTATACTTTTCCGTTATTATTTAGGTTAGTAATTCTCGTTGTTCATTTCTCCCGACTCGTGCGCATCTCATCATCTCCAATCAAACGCACCCAATGTGAGTGAATCTTTACAAATTCCCCATTTAATCAAGTTTTGGGGTGTATCATGTGTCTTGATATATATATTATATTTAAACCATTGTGCATACATCATACATGAACATGTGTATTCAGTTTGCTTCAACTGTTGTGTAGTTATCGTTAGGTGTAATTTATTATTTTCAGTTATGAGCGTGAACCCGGCGTGCCCACATACGATCGGCTCCGTTTGATTGAGCCTTGATCGCACAGACATTTTCATTTTCAGTACATGCAATACGATCGGCTCCGTTTGATTGAGCCTTGATCGCACAGACATTTTCATTTTCAGTACATGCAATACGATCGGCTCCGTTTGATTGAGCCTTGATCGCACAGTTTCATTTATGTTATTTATCGTATGTTGTTGGTATGTTAATGTATGCTAACATATGTTATTGTATGTTATAGTTGTGATTGCTATTTGTCACTGCTTGATTATTTACATTTGCTCATTTATGATTATGCACAATTTTTCATTGATAAACTAACAAGTAAATCAATAATAAATGTTTATCTAACAAGGTTCACTCGCCAACTTATGTTGACCCAAAAACCCCCATTTTTACACCTGATACAGGTGAACCAGCAGCAGCCAGAAACACTTAGGATTGGACTAGAAGAATAAAATGATTTAGAGTTTGGGATTTGTTATGTTTGGTTTATTTTCTTTGTATTGTATGGACATGTTTGGATATTTGAAAATGTAACTTTGACTTTAATAAATATGAAACATATTAGTAAATATCATGAGCTTTGGTGATAACCCAATTATGCCCCGACTCTTATTCCGCTGCGGGTCGGGGTGTGACAACTCGTCACCAATGGCGGTAATCACCCCTGTATTGATGAGTTATTTCGATTGTGGAACAAGAATAGACTCAAAAGCGTGTGTTGTGTTTCATGTCTTAGGAAAGACATATTGTAAGTTTTAAGATCAAAAGGGGGAGAAGCATGATAGAAAGAATAACATTTTAGACAAGTATCACAAATGGTCAATGGTATGGTACTTAAACTATAGACTAGGTCGAACATGACAATTCTACCTAATTCCCTATAGTTATGGCTCTGATACCAATCTGTCACACCCCAACCGATGGCGGAAACATCAGGATGAGACGAAAACTAGATTGCAAGAGGCTTTATAACGCTAATTGTGTCAAGTTTTTAATAATTACCTTTTTACATAGTTTAAATCAAATAATACAAAATTTAGATCCCGACACGTAACAAATATAATTTCATTTCATTGATAACGATTTAATACAAGATATTGAAACGAAATACATGTTTGAAACAAATACAATACAATAAGTATTTAAAGTTTAAATGCGTTTCTAGGCAATCCTACTAGATTCCATGTGTCATCAAAATTCCTGCAACATGTATTAAAAGCATAGATCAATACAAAAGTATTGGCGAGCATACAAGTTTGAAATTAATTATAAGTATAAAAGTTTGTTTTGATTGTGACAAGTATATATTCAAGTCGAATCGCACGAATATGTAGACCACTTTCGCATAACAATAGCATATAATCGAATTCCTTAACTAGCATGCATAGTATTATAAGCATAACGATATCATGAGAATACAAGTCAAAACTAATAAGCATAAACAAATTCAAGCATAACAAGTAGCATGTATAGACGAGTTTAAACTAACACATATAACTCACATGAGCGTAACTGATGGCACATTTGGTATTGTGAACACATTTAATTTTGTTTAAAATAAATTTTGTAATTTACACATGCTGCACCCCAAAATGCATTAAAGTGTAAAAAGGGGGTCGAGTATGCTCACCTTAGATTGCGTATATATATATATATATATCTTGAATTAACGCACGAACGAAGATTAGAACGTCCAAGCGGATGAAATGATCAACCTAAATATTGTTTAGTGAGCGTGTTATTGGATATATGAATAGTGGTGAGCAATTGGGTATTGATCATAAGAGTCGCTTAAATCATTCGCTTACGATTAAGCTTTGAAAAAATTTATATAGTATAAGTAATATTAATATCTCGGATAATAATAATGATAGAATATCTCGTCGGATAATAATAATAATGATTAGATTATTGATAATAGTTATGGTAATAAGTTTAGAAACACTACTAATATTCGTAATAGTGTTAATTTGAGATAATAGTTTAACACCATAATTATAATTTAAATAGGATAAATACTGATAAATATAATAAATGTAGTAATCATAATAATATCCTTAACTTAAGTTAATTGATATCAACATTAACAATAAATATTTAAACTGTTTTGGTGATAAATTATAGTTTTTAATTCATTTAACCGATGTTTCGAATCGTCTTCTTAATATCTGAAGATTAATAACAACGAAACGAGACGGAGCTCCAACGCGAGATTCTCCGGTAAGCAATAAGGGAGCAAAGTTTATACCGAAACGAGACGGAGCTCCAACGCGAGATTCTCCGGCGACGTCTTCGTCTTCCGACGACTGAAGGTCGCTGGGACGATTTCTTTTTTTAATCCCACGAACAGAAACATGAAAGACAAAACTGAGTATAGTTTGTTAACTAAAATGGTGATTCTTCGTGTGTATATGTATAAAAACAAAACGCAAACTGGATCGAAAAAGAGATATGTATACCGGATCAAGTGTGAATTCCTTCGTCTTCTCCAGAGAGCTTCCTCTCCGGCGGCGGTGGCGTTCCGGTGGCGGCGGTAGTGTTGAGCAGAGGGTGAGTTTGAGTGAATGACTGCGTAGTGTGTATATAGTTTTAATTATGTTTAGGGTTTAGTTAGGTTTAGGTGGTGCGTTGGGCCAAAGCCCGTTAACCCGTTCTAACGTTTTTTAGTGGCCCGAACGTACCGACGAGATCTGATTTCAAGTACAAGTTTCATAAAATGCTGAATTTATTTTGCTTATTATTATTATTGTTGTTGTTGTTATTATTGTTATTATTATCTATAAAATAATAACTAAATAAATAATAATAATAATGATAATAAATTAGACGAATCAATAATTCAGTGGTACGAAACGTATTTCCTAAAATAAATTTTACGGAAACGCGAGGCGTTACAAACAGAGAGTGCCTTCGGTCATTTATGTTCGAAAATGTTCGATAACGTGTTCGATAGTTCATTAGTGTTTTAGCTTTTATATTTTATTTAAATACTTCAAAATTCTGACAAATAAAATATTTAATAAGTGTTAATATATTATATAATTTGTTCTTGAATGTTTGTTTGTGTTCGTTTGTTACCATTTGTGTTCATGAACATTAGTTTGTGCTCTTGTGTTCATCAACGTCCAGTTTCATTCGTTGTCTAAAATTAACAAACAAACACAAACTAACACGAACAATTTCATTTCCTTAACAAACAAACACGAACATAAAATCTCGTTTGGTAAGCGTCCATGAATAGTTCGTGTACACATATATTTCTTAACAAACGAATATGAACAAGGACTTGTTTGTGTTCGTTCGGTTCGTTTGGAGCCCTAAGAACAGTGAGTGAAAACTCACTTATAACACCTAAGTGTTTTCTAGCCTTGCTTGGAAGAGCTGAGAGAATGAGAGAGTTTGAGAGAAGATTTGGTGTGTGGAAAGTGTTTAGGAGTGTATGGAGGCTCTTGTTTATAAGATAGGATTAGGGTTTAGGTAGTTAATGAAATTGGTGGTAGTTGGGAGTTGGAAAAATGTGAAAGGAGAGTTTAAAACCAGTTCAGCGCTGAAGCTTGCTGTAATCCCGTCCATAATCATCATCACGCGAAGGACCATAGTGCACACGAAGGCCATCTTTACGTGGCACGAAGGCCATGAAGGTGCCGTCAAGTGTCCGGGAGACCACGAAGGTGAGCCTTCGTGTCACACCCCGACCCGCAGCGGAATAAAAGTCGGGGCATAATTGGGTTATCACCAAAGCTCATGATTTACTAAGATGTTTCATATTTATTAAATTCAAATTACAAACTTAAATATTCAAAAACAAAATTCATACAATTACAAAGGAAAATGAAACTATAGATTTATTCAAAGCATGAACTTGTTTATTCTTCTATGCCAACCTAAGTGTTTCCTGTCTCGGCTGGATCACCTGTATCATGTGTAAAACGGGGTAGATTTTAGGTCAACAAAAGTTGGCGAGTGAACCTTGATAAATCATTTTGACTAATTTCTTGTTTTATTTATTAAAGAAAAGTCGTGCATTAATCACATGTGAGCAAACATATATATATAAACAATCACAAACCACTTTGGATGAGTATATGACATGAATGATGATGTATCTGAGATCAAGGCTCAATCAAACGGAGCCGATCTAATGAGGCTCCTGATGCTCAACCCATATCCCACGGGGAACTGATGGGCCTAATGAAATGCGTGCACTGAAATGATAAATTTAATCTACATATAATTCACACAACAATCAATACACATTTGATCACGGATATGATGTATGCACAAGTGTTTAAATAAAACAAAAGAATAGTACGACACATGATACACCCCAAAACATGATTAAAACGGGGAATTGGTAGAGATTCACTCACAGTGGATGCATTTCTTGATGACGATGAATGCGCACGAATTTTATGATTCAACCGACGTGAGAAAACTAACCTAAATAATAACGACATGATTCGATTAAATAAATAAATTTTATTTGAGATTATTATTTTTAATTAGTGCTCTATAATGAGATTTTTAGATTTATTTTTGTGAGTTTAATGCAAATTTTTAACCTTCAAAATCTTTATTTTTAAGTGTTTTTAAATAATTTTTAAATTTAATAAAAAGAAAATAAGAAAACAAAAATAAATAAATGGTTTGACTTTGTCAGGTCTGACCGGTCAGACAGCATGAATTCCAGGCGCGAGTGGGGTTCGAACTCGGGACCTCTCGTATACGTGCACGCAGCTCTACCAACTGAGCTACGTATCTAACCCGAAATATTCTCTGTTTTAATTATATATATATACTAAATAACTTTAACCTTATTTAGTTTTTATTAAAAATGATTTAGTATGGCCGAAACCGGTTACAGAACCCGGAATCGAACTCGGGACCTTCGGGTTCGTGTGCACACAGCCCAACCAGTTGGGCTATGTGTCTAATCTGTATAAACACTGGATTATATTAATTATATATATACTGTGAATTGATCTGAATAAGTTTAAAAATGTTGGTTTTATTTCAGAAAGTCGGAAACATGTGTGATTCGAACCCGGGACGTGTGTTTTATATTTGCACACAGTCCACCGCTGGATTGTGTGTCTAACCCGGTTAAATACCCGATTTTAATTACATTAGTATACAACTGAGGCTTCGTCTTCTTCACTAAGAAAAACACAGAACAGTGATTTTGTTTAATCGACCAACAAACTTATACTCGATTGAAATAGAATAGAAAAATAAAGATTAAGTAACATGATATACCAAAACAGAGAGTTTTCTTCAGATTTCCGGCAAGTTTCGTCGACCCTGATTTGCGATTTCCGGCGAGAGTTTCCGGTGCTATTTTCTGGCGACTATCAGATAATTCCGGCGAGGTTTGGAGAGAGCAGAAAGGTTTGAAGTTGAGGAGCAACTGGGCGACGGTATGGTTTAACTGGTATTTATAATCACCCAAGGTCTCGATTATAACCCCTCGGTCTTTAACTTCAAAATCGGTTATACTCATTATATATGATTACCGATTTGGAACTTATCAAGGATCAGTTATACATGAACAAATAACCGAAAGCATTGATTGAATATGATTGGCGGTTTTTCTGATTTCGGACCTTGAATTACGAATTGATGATTTCAATTTTGAACGGTTTGGAGTTTTAATCCGATTTTGATTTCGAAAAGCGTAACTGTTTCCGTTCTAAAAACAGACATTGCTCGATTGAAATTGGCGGTTCAGTCGCGATTCAAACAGGTGATAGGCGAGTCTTAACATATAACTTAATTGATTTCAGTTTAAATCACAAATGTGTGTGTAGTGTAGTGGTGAAGGCTGTGTGTGTACAATCGGGGAGACCCGGGTTCGAGACCCGGCTACCCTATTCTGTTTTATTATTATTATTTATTAATTATGGTTTTTAAACTCTAAAATATTTATTAATTAAGTATTATTTTAATTAACCGGCACAATAAATACGCAACGAACTTTTAACCGAATGTTTGATTATTAAACGAAACGGGTTTTGAAACCCGTTTTACGACGAATGTTACAGTATCCCCTACTTTTAGAAATTTCGTCCCGAAATTTAAGTAGTAGAGGTAACCGGAAAAAGATGCGGGTATTTTTCGCGCATTGAGTCTTCACGTTCCCAAGTAAACTTGGGTCCTCGTTTTGACTCCCAACGTACCCTGACAATTGGAATACGACTTCGCCTTAAACGTTTCTCTCCGAAATCCATGACTTCTACTGGTCTTTCAACGAAGTGCATCGATTCATCGACTTGAATGTCTTCTAGAGGAATATGGAGGTTTTCATCGGCGAGACACTTTTTCAAGTTTGATACGTGGAATGTGGGATGAATTCTGTTGAGCTCCCCTGGTAGGTCAAGCTTGTATGTTACAGGACCTACTCTTTCGAGTATCTTGAAAGGTCCTACGTAGCGTGGTGCTAGCTTGCCCTTCTGGCCAAAACGAACCACTCTCTTCCACGGTGATACTTTTAAAAGTACTTGATCACCAATGTCAAACTCCAAGGGCTTTCGTCGTTTGTCAGCATAACTCTTTTGATGACTTTGAGCCGCTAGAAGATTGTTTCGAATTTGAAGGATCTTGTCGGTTGTTTCTTGAATTAATTCTGGTCCGGTGATTTGTGCTTCCCCAATTTCGTGCCAACATACTGGAGATCGGCACGTACGTCCATATAAAGCTTCGAAAGGAGCCATGCCGATACTTGAATGATAGCTATTGTTGTACGAAAATTCAACTAATGGTAAGTGAGCGTCCCAGTTCCCTTTGAAGTCTATGACACATGCTCGCAGCATGTCTTCAAGGGTTTGGATGGTGCGTTCAGATTGACCATCAGTTTGAGGATGAAAAGCGGTGCTGAGGTCTAATCGTGTACCCAAAGCGGTTTGTACGGCTCGCCATGTTCGTGAAGTGAAACGACCATCACGGTCTGAAATGATGCTTAATGGTACACCATGACGGCTTACGATCTTACTGATGTAGATACGAGCTAACTTCTCGTTCTTGAAGTCCTCGCGAATCGGAATGAAATGAGATGACTTTGTAAGACGATCGATTATTACCCATATGGTGTCATACCCACTGGAGGTGCGAGGTAACCCGGTAATGAAATCCATGGTTATGTTTTCCCACTTCCATACAGGTATTTCGGGTTGGACTAGAAGTCCTGAAGGTCTTTGATGTTCAGCTTTTACTTTGGAACATGTAAGACACTTGGAAACAAAAACAGCGATATCCTTTTTCATGCCAGGCCACCAGTAGGTGTATCGTAGGTCTTGATACATTTTGTCGGCTCCTGGGTGTACAGAGTATCGTGTTTTGTGCGCCTCATTCATGAGGAAATCACGAAGGTTATCGCGATCAGGAATCCATATGCGGTTTAAATAGTATAGAATACTGTCGGATTTGGTTTCGATTTTTAGTTCAGCTCCACATGACAGCTCATCGCGTACGTCATTTTCTGTTACAGAAACATGTTGAGCTGCCCGAATTCGATCTTTGATGTCGGTTATGATTTGCGAACATAGAAGACGAATGGAGTTCGTATTACCTTTTCGACTGAGCGCATCGGCCACCACGTTTGCCTTGCCAGGATGATACCGAATTTCACAGTCGTAGTCGTTGAGAAGTTCGACCCGTCTTCGTTGCCTCATATTTAACTCTTTCTGGTTGAAGATATGTTGGAGACTCTTGTGGTCAGTGTATATTTCACACTTGGTACCGTAGAGGTAATGTCTCCATATCTTGAGAGCGAACACAACGGCTCCAAGTTCCAGGTCGTGGGTGGTGTAATTCTTCTCGTGAACTTTGAGTTGCCTAGAGGCATAGGCTATCACTTTTCCTCTTTGCATCAATACATAGCCTAGCCCTTGCCCTGATGCGTCGCAATATACCACAAAGTCATCGCAACCCTCAGGGAGTGTGAGGATATGTGCGTCACAAAGTTTTTGCTTTAGAGTTTGGAAGGCCTCCTCTTGCTTAGGTCCCCGTATGAAGGGTTTTCCTTTATGAGTTAAGGCCGTGAGTGGTACAACAATACGGGAAAAATTGGCAATGAAGCGTCGATAGTAACCAGCCAAACCAAGAAATGACCTAACTTCGGTAGGGGTACGTGGCGCTTGCCATTCCTGCACTCACAGTGGATGCGTTTCTTGATGACGATGAATGCGCACGAATTTTGTGATTCAACCGACGTGGGAAAACTAACCTAAATAATAACGACATGATTCGATTAAATAAATAAATTTTATTTGAGATAATTATTTTTAATTAGTGCTCTTTAATGAGATTTTTAATTTATTTTTGTGAGTTTAATGCAAATTTTTAACCTTCAAAATCTTTATTTTTAAGTGTTTTTAAATAATTTTTAAATTTAATAAAAAGAAAATAAGAAAACAAAAATAAATAAATGGTTTGACTTTGTCAGGTCTGACCGGTCAGACAGCATGAATTCCAGGCGCGAGTGGGGTTCGAACTCGGGACCTCTCGTATACGTGCACGCAGCTCTACCAACTGAGTTACGTGTCTAACCCGAAATATTCTCTGTTTTAATTATATATATATACTAACTAACTTTAATCTTATTTAGTTTTTATTAAAAATGATTTAGTATGGCCGAAACCGGTTACAGAACCCGGAATGGAACTCGGGACCTTCGGGTTCGTGTGCACACAGCCCAACCAGTTGGACTATGTGTCTAGTCTGTATAAACACTGGATTATATTAATTATATATATACTGTGAATTGATCTGAATAAGTTTAAAAATGTTGGTTTTATTTCAGAAAGTCGGAAACTTGTGTGATTTGAACCCGGGACGTGTGTTTTATATTTGCACACAGTCCACCGCTGGACTGTGTGTCTAACCCGGTTAAATACCCGATTTTAATTATATTAGTATACAACTGAGGCTTCGTCTTCTTCACTAAGAAAAACACAGAACGGTGAACCCGACTGTTTTGTTTAATCGACCAACAAACTTATACTCGATTGAAATAGAATAGAAAAATAAAGATTAAGTAACATGATATACCAAAACAGAGAGTTTTCTTCAGATTTACGGCAAGTTTCGTCGACCCTAATTTGCGATTTCCGGCGAGAGTTTCCGGTGCTATTTTCTGGCGACTATCAGATAATTCCGGCGAGGTTTGGAGAGAGCAGAAAGGTTTGAATTTGAGGAGCAACTGGGCGACGGTATGGTTTAACTGGTATTTATAATCACCCAAGGTCTCGATTATAACCCCTCGGTCTTTAACTTTAAAATCGGTTATACTCATTATACATGATTACCGATTTGGAACTTATCAAGGATCAGTTATACATGAACAAATAACCGAAAGCATTGATTGAAGATGATTGGCGGTTTTTCTGAGTTCGGACCTTGAATTATGAATTGATGATTTCAATTTTGAACGGTTTGGAGTTTTAATCCGATTTTGATTTTGAAAAGCGTAACTGTTTCCGTGCTGAAAAACAGACATTGCTCGATTGAAGTTGGCGGTTCAGTCGAGATTCAAACAGGTGATAGGCGAGTCTTAACATATAACTTAATTTATTTCAGTTTAAATCACAAATGTGTGTGTAGTGTAGTGGTGAAGGCTGTGTGTGTACAATCGGGGAGACCCGGGTTCGAGACCCGGCTACCCTATTCTGTTTTATTATTTAATTTTTATTATTATTATTTATTAATTATGGTTTTTAAACTCTAAAATATTTATTAATTAAGTATTATTTTAATTAACCGGCACAATAAATACGCAACGAACTTTTAACCGAATGTTTGATTATTAAACGAAGCGGGTTTTGAAACCCGTTTTACGACGAATGTTACACTTCGTGTGAGTTTCGCTTGAGTGGGAGGGCGAAGGTGTCACACCCTGCCGAAGGCGGAAACACATGGGAGCGACGGACTAGATATCATACGAACACATGGAAAAAGAGAATAACTAAATTGTATTCATATGATAGAGAATTACAGAGTTGTCTTTAGTACGGGATTACAATTCCATGAATAAATGTTTTATAAACTAGGACTCTAGTCTATAACAAAATGGATAAATCTCATGTTGCAATCCTAAGCATGCATGTCCAAAAGTGAATGAGTCCATATCCCGGCTAATTTCCATTTCTGAAAAACATGCTTAAAAATGTCAACTAAACAAGTTGGTGAGTTCGCACGTGTGTATTCTTATGAAAACAGTTGTCATCTTAACACATGTAACGTATATATAGTCATCATAAGCCCATAACCAAACCCCGATTTCCTTGTACACCCCAACAAATGCTTCATCACAAAACATTTCAAGTAACATGGATAATATGCAATCATTTGACACAACGGTCGACGTTAGCGCGACTAACCATGAAAGGGGTGTCAACCCAAATAGTACTATTCATATATTCCACGGCTTATCTAAGTTAATGGTTATGTTGTCTGGAACTTAGATATGATGATGTTGTCTAACTCATGTAACTTATATTGTAGTCAAGACATGTGTATAAAAAATGTAATAGCATGTTTTCCCCCAAAAGTAAATAAGTAAAAAAGGGGCTGCGAGACTCACTCGTTGACGAAAGGTCGTGACTTCACAAAATCCACTGGTTCGTTTGTGCATGTGTGTTACTCGAGTAGTACGATGCGAGTGAACACTAATGAGATATTAAGGACCAACTATAATGATATAAACCTATATGTGTGCTGCCGTTTAATTTTGGATGTTTACAAAAATATACACTTAAGAATGGTGTTTAAAATAATAATGTGTAAGACGTCAAACGGACGTCATTTCGGCTTGTTAAGAAATTATATAAACCTCGCCCAAATGTTTTAAGACAAATTAAGTATATGTTATTTTGATGAAAGTGGAGTTGGTGATGCTAAATATGATGAAGATAATGTCATAGATCTAGAAAGTATAACTTTAATCTAGTTTAGGAACACACAAACTAACTGTTTTTAATATAAAAGTCAGATCTGATGTGAGTTGTAAAACATGTGTAAAATCAGATAGGTTTTAGGTTTTGACAATTTTATATCATAAGGTTCGACGGTTTAATAAATGTTTAATTTTTAAGCTATTCCCACCAAGAATCGCTTAACGACTTGAAAATATTGCTCAGCTAGGTTATAAATTAAATATTTATAAGATTTAAACCCCAAGTTTGAAGGACTAAGCTCTCTATTATTTTTTTCAAATCGGTTTGGCTAGAACAGGGTTTTTATTGTTTGTAAACTTAAAAATAACCATATTAATTCTTATTAGTAACTACTTATTTTCGTTAAAAATCCAAAATAATTCACCAACTCTAAGTTTCCCGTCTAACACTATATTTACTTGATTTTGTGAAGTATAATAGTAGATCCATAAAAAAACATACAAGTCCTCACATTTTAATACAATTTTTTACCCTTAAGTTCTTGGTTTTAGTTTATTATTTTCTTTGTTTTTTGAACGACAAGGAACGACGTGCCAACCACCGTGACACCGGGCGCTGTGGTCAAGTCGACTACTCTGTCACACCCCGACCCGCAGCGGAGTAAAAGTCGGGGCATAATTGGGTTATCACCAAAGCTCATGATATTTACTAAGATGTTTCATATTTATTAAATTCAAATTACAAACTTAAATATCCAAACAAAATTCATACAATTACAAGAAAATGAAACTATATAATTATTCCAATGCATAAACTTGTTTATTCTTCTAGGCCTTCCTAAGTGTTTCCTTTCTCAGCTGTATCACCTGTATCATGTGTAAAACGGGGGAGATTTTGGGTCAACAAAAGTTGGCGAGTGAACCTTGATAAAACATTTTAACTAATTTCTTGTTTTATTTAATAAGGAAAATTCGTGCATTAATCACATGTGAGCAAGCATATATGTAAACAAACACAAACCACTTTGGATGAGTATATGACATGAGATGATGATGTATTTGAGATCAAGGCTCAATCAAACGGAGCTGATCTAATGAGTCTCCTGATGCTCAACCCGTATCCCACGGGGAACTGATGGGCCTAATGAAATGCGTGCACTGAAATGATGAAATTCAATCTACATATAATTCACACAATAATTAATACACATTTGATCACGGATATGATGTATGAACAAGTGTTTAAATAAAATAGAAGTATGGTACGACACATGATACACCCCAAAATATGATTAAAACGGGGAATTTGTAGAGATTCACTCACCATGGGAGCGTTCTTTGATGACGATGAATGTGCACGAGTTTATGATTCAACCGACGAGGGAAAAACTAACCTAAATAATAACGAAATGATTCGATTAAATAAATAAATTTTATTTGAGATTATTATTTTCATTATTGCTCTTTAATGAGATTTTTAGGTTTAATTTTATGAGTTAAATGCAAATTTCTAACTTTAAAAAAAACCTATTTTTAAGTATTTTAAATAAAATTTTCAATTAAATAAATAAATAAAAAGAAAACAGAAAAATAAAAATTTGGGTTGACTTGTCAGGGTTGACCGGTCAGACTGTGTTTATTATATGCGGTGAATGAGGTTCAAACTCGGGACCTCTCGTATACGTGCACGCAGCTCTACCAACTGAGCTACGTATCTAACACGAAATATTCTTGGTTTTAATTATATTTATATACTAACTGACTCTAACCTTATTTAGTTTTTATTAAAATGTTATAATACGGCCGAACCGGTTGCAGAGACCCGGAGTCGAACTCGGGACCTTCGGTTCGAGTGCGCACAGCCCAACCAGTTGGGCTGTGTGTCTAATCTGTTTAACCACTGGATTATATTCCTCTTATGTATATACTGTGACTTGATCTGATTAAGTTTTAAAAATGTTGGTTTTATTTCTGAAAGTCGGTACATGTGCGATTCGAACCCGGGACGTGTGTTTTTTATTTGCACACAGTCCACCGCTGGACTGTGTGTCTAACCCGGTTAAATACTCGATTTTAATTACATTATTATACAACTTAAAGTTCATCTTCTTCATTAAGAAGAACACAGAACAGTGAACCCGACTGTTTTTGCTTATTCGACTAACAACCTTATACTCGATTGAAATGGAATAGGAAAATAAAGATTAAGGAATATGATATACCAAGACGGAGAGTTTTCTTCAGATTTCCGGCAAGTTTCGTCGGCTCTGATTTGCGATTTCTGGCTGAATGAACTGTTTTAACAGTTTCGATTATTGTGTTGAGCAATTAGATTATTAATCAAGAGATAGCAAGAAGGTTTAGACAATTTTACCGTCTGAAGAACGAATGCGGTTTTCTGATCAGCGATTCCGGCGATATTCCGGCGAAAATGAAAATCTCCGGCGACGAGCTTTGGAAGGAATAAAGCTTCGAAAGAGAGTGCGGTTCTGAGCGAAAGGTTTACAAGAAGTTTGAGTGGGTATTTATAAGGAAGAACAGGCTGAATTGGGTTCGAATTTGGGTCATGATTCGCGGTCAAAGGTTTCCGACGGTTTTGACTGAAATTGATTGTTAGGCATCGGTTATAACTGATGTCGAAATCAGTTTACGCGTTTCAGTCAAAGGAAAATAGCCACAATTGCGGAAATCTCGGTTTTTCCGGCGACTGCGAGTTCTGAGCGCGCTGATTACCGGTTTTGATTTTTGGGTTTTACTTTAAGTGTTATTTGATTCTGTATTTAACACAAGTGAAGTGTGTGGCGGAGTGGTGTAGTGTGTGTTTGTGTTTGCGGGAGACCCGGGTTCGAGACCCGGCGACTCCATTTTATTTTTTATTCACTTTTTATTATTATTTATTAATTATGGTTTTTAAATTCTAAAATGTCTATTAATTATGTATTATTGAAAATTATCTGAACAATAAATACGCAACGAATTTATAACTGAATACCTGGTTATTAAACGAAGCGGGTTTTGAAACCCGTTTTTCGACGAATGTTACAGTATCCCCTACTTTTAGGAATTTCGTCCCAAAATTTAAGTAGTAGTGGTAACTGGAAAGAGATGCGGGTATTTTTCGCGCATTGAGTCTTCACGTTCCCAAGTAAACTCGGGTCCTCGTTTCGACTCCCAACGTACCCTGACAATTGGAATACGACTTCGCCTTAAACGCTTCACCGAAGTCCATGATTTCTACTGGTCTTTCAACGAAGTGCATCGATTCATCGACTTGAATGTCTTCTAGAGGAATGTGGAGGTTTATATCGGCAAGGCACTTTTTCAAGTTTGATACGTGGAATGTGGGATGAATTCTGTTGAGTTCTTCTGGTAGGTCAAGCTTGTATGCTACAGGACCTACTCTTTCGAGTATCTTGAAAGGTCCTACGTAGCGTGGTGCTAGCTTGCCTTTCTGGCCAAAACGAACCACTCCCTTCCACGGTGATACTTTTAAAAGTACTTGATCACCAATGTCAAACTCCAAGGGCTTTCGTCGTTTGTCTGCATAACTCTTTTGACGACTTTGAGCCGCTAGAAGATTGTTTCGAATTTGGAGGATCTTGTCGGTTGTTTCTTGAATTAATTCCGGACCGTGATTTGCGCTTCCCCAATTTCGTGCCAACATACTGGAGATCGGCACTTGCGCCCATATAAAGCTTCAAAAGGAGCCATGCCGATACTTGAATGATAGCTATTGTTGTACGAAAATTCCACTAATCGTAGGTGAGCGTCCCAGTTCCCTTTGAAGTCTATGACACATGCTCGCAGCATGTCTTCAAGGGTTTGAATGGTGCGTTCAAATTGACCATCAGTTTGAGGATGAAAAGCGGTACTGAGGTCTAATCGTGTACCCAAAGCAGTTTGTACGGCTCGCCATATGCGTGAAGTGAAACGGCCATCATGGTTTGAAATGATGCTTAATGGTACACCATGACGGCTTACGATCTCGCTGATGTAGATACGAGCTAACTTCTCGTTCTTGAAGTCCTCGCGAATCGGAATGAAATGAGATGACTTTGTAAGACGATCGATTATTACCCATATGGTGTCATACCCACTGGAGGTGCGAGGTAACCCGGTAATGAAATCTATGGTTACGTTTTCCCACTTCCATACAGGTATTTCGGGTTGGACTAGAAGTCCTGAAGGTCTTTGATGTTCAGCTTTTACCTTGGAACATGTAAGGCACTTGGAAACAAAAACAGCGATATCCTTTTTCATGCCAGGCCACCAGTAGGTGTATCGTAGGTCTTGATACATCTTGTCGGCTCCTAGGTGTACAGAGTATCGTGCGCCTCATTCATGAGGAAATCACGAAGGTTATCGCGATCAGGAATCCATATGCGGTTTAAATAGTATAGAATACCGTCGGATTTGGTTTCGATTTTGAGTTCAGCTCCACATGACAGCTCATCGCGTACATCATTTTCTGTTACAGAAACATGTTGAGCTGCTCGGATTCGATCTTTGATGTCGGTTATGATTTGCGAACATAGAAGACGGATAGAGTTCGCATAACCTTTTCGATTGAGCGCATCAGCCACCACGTTTGCCTTGCCAGGATGATACCGAATTTCACAGTTGTAGTCGTTGAGAAGTTTGACCCATCTTCGTTGCCTCATATTCAACTCCTTTTGGTTGAAGATATGTTGGAGAGTCTTGTGATCAGTGTATATTTCACACTTAGTACCGCAGAGGTAATGTCTCCATATCTTGAGAGCGAACACAACAGCTCGAAGTTCCAGGCCGTGGGTTGTGTAATTCTTCTCGTGGACCTTGAGTTGCCTAGAGGCATAGGCTATCACTTTTCCTCTTTGCATTAATACACAGCCTAGCCCTTGCCCTGATGCGTCGTAATATACTACGAAGTCATCGCAACCCTCAGGGAGTGTGAGGATAGGTGCGTCACAAAGTTTTTGCTTTAGAGTTTGGAAGGCCTCCTCTTGTTTAGGTCCCCATATGAAGGGTTTTCCTTTACGAGTCAAGGCCGTGAGTGGTACAGCAATACGGGAAAAATTGGCGATGAAGCGTCGATAGTAACCAGCCAAACCAAGAAATGACCTTACTTTGGTAGGGGTACGTGGCGCTTGCCATTCCTGCACTGCCTTGATTTTTGAAGGATCAACATGAATTCCCTTGTCATTGACGACATGTCCAAGGAATTGTACTTCTCCTAACCAGAATTCGCATTTTGAGAACTTAGCGTAAAGCTTTTCAGTCCTTAAGAGTGTAAGGATGAGTCGAAGGTGTCGTTCATGATCGGATTTAGACTTGGAGTAAATAAGGATGTCGTCGATGAAGACTATGACGAAACGGTCGAGGTAGGGTTTGCATACCCTATTCATTAAATCCATGAAGACAGCGGGGGCGTTGGTTAAACCGAAAGGCATGACCATGAACTCGTAATGACCATAACGAGTCCGGAAGGCGGTTTTTGGGATATCTTCTTCGTGCACTCTGAGCTGATGATAACCAGAACGAAGGTCGATTTTTGAAAAGCAGGTGGCGCCTTGGAGTTGGTCTAGGAGGTCATCAATGCAAGGCAGTGGATAGCGATTTTTAACCGTTAACTAGTTGAGTTCTCTATAATCAATGCACATGCGAAACGATCTTTCTTCTGTAACATCCGTCGAAAAACGGGTTTTCAAAACCCGCTTCGTTTATTAATCGAACAGTCAGTTTCAATTTTTCGTTGCTTAACTAATAAACATATTAGAATATGGAAACTAAAATTGTTAAAAAGTAAAAATAAAGTAAATAAAAAAGAAATTAGGCTGCCGGGTTTCGAACCCGGGTCAGCCGGAAGACACAATCAACCAACACTTAACCACTCCGCCACTTGGTGTTTTTGTGTAATCAAGGAAACAGATAAAACTTAATTCTACCCGTGAACTCATCTGTTTTCGCCAAAACTGAAACCGATAATCGGCTTTCAACTATCCAGACGATTGAGTGATCGTGAGTTACTGATTATAACCGATAAATCCATTACAACTCACGTTTTAATCAATCAGTCTTCAATTGAACTCGATTCATATGATTTTCGAGTTTGATAACCGAAATCATTTACTTCCAATTTTCACTAACAATATCATCATCTCATAACTCGGAAACACTCACAGAACCTTCAATTTCACTTTCGCTCTAATTTCTGTTCGTCGGAAACGTTTTCTGATATCGCCGGACTTTCACCGGAAAACCGTGACATTCATCAAATCGGTAAATTTCTCAATTCTTTCATCTTCTATCCATTGTTAGACTTTTACTAACTCAAATCCTTCAACCAGAATTGGTCCCAGACGACGTTACCGGTTATTCAGCACTCGCCAGAAATTTCTGAAAATTCCGAAATCACGCTGTGAATCGGTACGAACATCTAAACTCTCTGATAATTCCTGTTTAGTCATTTAATTTCACAATTAGTTAATCAAAACTGTTAATTGGTCCGCTCAGACGGAATTCATAAAACAGAGCCGACGACCTTTGCCGGAGTTCTGAGAAAAAACCATCTTTCTTGTACATTCATTTCCAAAACCTTCTTTGTCCATTACATTTTAATCATTTATATGTTCATTAATCGAATTAATCAAGAACTGTCGAATATCGTTGTCTGTGTCTTTGAACGAAGAAGATGAAGTCGAACCTAATGTATAAGTTTAATTAAAACAAGATATTAAACCGAGTTAGACACACAGTCCAGCGGTGGACTGTGTGCAAACACATAGCGCACGTCACGAGTTCGAATCTTACAAACACACGGCTTTCCGAATTAAAACCAATTTTTTTGTTACTGAATCAGAGTAGGACCCAGGATGTTTTTAAGAATAATAAAAACTGTAAGTTTAACAGATAAGTCACACAGCCCAACTTGTTGGGCTGTGCGCTGACAAACCAAGGGACCCGAGTTCGATTCGGTTTCCCTGCAACCGGTTCAATCATTTAAATCCTTTTAGTATAAATCGAATAAATTAAAACATTTAATTAGTATATTTATATAATTAAAACTTAGAATATTTCGGGTTAGACACGTAGCTCAGTTGGTAGAGCTGCGTGCACGCATACGGGAGGTCACAAGTTCGAACCTCACCCAGCGCAAACAAACACAAGTCCGAACCGGTCAACAGTCAAAGTCAATGGTCAACGGTCAACCCAAAAAAATCAACATTTTTTTTATATATTTTTATTTATTTAATTTAATTTAAAAATCAATTAAAAGTACTTAAAAATAATATTTTTAAAGTTAGAAAATGACCTTAAACTCACAAAAATAAATCTAAAAATCCTATTAAAATGGTTAATAAAATCCACTTATTTACCGTACCTTTTCGTTATTATTTAGGTTAGTTATTCCTCGTCGATCAACTCTCTAAACTCGTGCGCATTCAACATCATCAAACGAACGCACCCAATGTGAGTGAATCTCTACAAATTCCCCGTTTTAATCATATTTAGGGTGTATCATGTGTCATTTATTATTTATTACATTTAAACATTTGTGCATCCATCATATTCATGATCAAATGTGTATCCAATTTGTATCAATTGTTTGTGTGGTTAATGTTTAGATTTAATTTATCATTTTCAGTACATACATCATCATAGGCTCGTCTGTTCCCCATTACCTATGAGCGGAACCGTTCCCCATTACCTATGAGCGGAACGTGGCGTTGCCAACATACGATCGGCTCCGTTGGATTGAGCCTTGATCGCACATACATCATCATAGGCCGTCCGTTCCCCATTACCTATGAGCGGAACGTGACGTTCCAACATATACATTATCATTCATGTCATATACTCATGCAAGGTGGTTTGTTATTGTATGTTTATTTACGTTTGCTCACATATGATTATTGCACAATTTTTCCATATTAATTACAACAAGAAATCAATAATAAATGTTTTCTAACAAGGTTCACTCGCCAACTTTTGTTGATCCAAAAACCCCCATTTTTACACATGATACAGGTGATCCAGTTGAAGCAAGAAACATGTAGGACGGCCTAGAAGATTAAATCAGCTTAGATTTTGGATTGTTTATTTAATTTTCCTTTCCTTGTATTGTATGAATTTGACTTGAACATTTGAGATGTAATTTGAATTTAATAAATATGAAACATATTAGTAAACATCATGAGCTTTGGTGATAACCCAATTATGCCCCGACTCTTATTCCGCTACGGGTCGGGGTGTGACATCTTCTTCACAAAGAGAACAGGTGCACCCCAGGGCGATCAGCTAGGACGTATGAATCCTTTGTCAGTCAGCTCTTGCAGCTGACTGGCCAGCTCTTGCATTTCGGATGGGGCTAACGTATAAGGAGATTTTGCGACTGGTGTAGCGCCAGGTACAAGATCGATGCAAAATTCGACTTCTCTCACCGGAGGAAGTCCTGAAATGTCGTCGGGAAAGACTTGTGGGAATTCTTTCACAACTGGTGTAACATCCGTCGAAAAACGGGTTTTCAAAACCCGCTTCGTTTATTAATCGAATAATCAGTTATAAAATTTCGTTGCGTATTATGATTAATATTAATTTAAGCATTACATATTTAATAAACATATTAGAATTTAAAAACTATAATTATTAAAAAGTAAAAATAAGTGCAAAAAAATAATATCAAGCTGTCGGGTTTCGAACCCGGGTCAGCTAGTTTATCAAACAAACACTTAACCACTCCGCCACTTGACTCATTTGTGTAATCAATGAATCAAATAAAACTTAAGTTTCACCCGTGAATCTATCAGTTTGTGCCAAGAACTGAAACCGATCATCGGCTTTCAAATATCCAGAGACTTTTGAGTGATCGCGAGTTCCTGAGTATAACCGATGAATCAATGCCAACCCACGTTCTAATCAATTCAATCTTCAATGCCTCGATTCATATGATTGTTGGAAGATTGAAACCGAAATGAAATTTACTTCCAATTTACACTGATAATATCATCGCCTCATAACTCAGAAACACTCGCAGAACCCGCAATTTCATTTTCACTCTAACTTCTGTTCGTCGGAATCGTTATCTGATATTGCCGGACTTTCACCGGAAAACCGAGACATACATCAAATCGGTAATTTTCTCGACTCTTTCGTTTTCAATCCATTGTTAGACTTATACTAACTTAAATCCTTCAACCAGAATCGGTCCCAGACGACGTTACCGGATACTCTACACTCGCCGGAAAATCCCTGGACATTTCCGAAATCACACTGTAAAGCGGTACAATCATCTAAACCCCCTGATATCTCTTGTATAGTAACTTAATTTCACAACTAATTGATCAAATTTGTTAATTGATCCGCTCAGACGGAATTCATAAATCAGAGCCGACGACCGTTGTCGGAGTTCTGAGAAAAACATCTGTTTCGGTACATTTATTTCCAAAACCCTCTCTATCCATTACATTTCAATCATTTATATGTTAGACGAACGATTAAACCAGATCAGTCGAATATCATTTGTCTGTGTCTTTGAATGAAGAAGACGAAGTTGAATATTGTGTATAAGTTTAATTAAAACCGAATATTATACCGGGTTAGACACACAGTCCAGTGGTGGACTGTGTGCAAATTTAATATCATGGTCCCGAGTTCGAGTCCTATCACGCTGCCCGGTTCTTACAAATTTCCAACCATTTTTATTACTGATATATATTAAGGCGCAGATAGTAAATAAATGTAATTAAAATCGCATATCATTCGGGTTAGTCACACAGCCCAGTTGGTCGGGTTGTGTGCAATACAAGGCTATGGACGCGGGTTCGAGTCCAGGCCCTCACACCGGTTCAATGATTTAAAAACCTTTTTAAATTAAATAGAATTCTGAATAATCTAAATAGTATATAACTATAATTAAAATCAGAAATATTACGGGTTAGACACGTAGCTCAGTTGGTAGAGCTGCGTGCACGCGTACGAGAGGTCTCGGGTTCGAGCCTCACCCAGCGCACACATAAGCCACTGTCCGACCGGTCAACGGACCAGTCAACGGTCAACCAAAAATTCAAATTTTTATTTTTTATTTTATTTTATTTATTTATATTTATTTAATTTAAAAATCAATTAAAAATACTTAAAAATAATATTTTTAAAGTTAGAAAATGACCTTAAACTCACAAAAATAAATCTAAAAATCCTATTAATAAAATCCACTTATTTACCGAACCATTTCGTTATTATTTTAGGTTAGTCTTTCCTCGTCGATCAAATCCCAAAACTCGTGCGCATTCAACATCACCAAAAGAACGCACCCAAGGTGAGTGAATCTCTACCAATTCCCCGTTTTAATCACATTTTGGGGTGTATCATGTGTCGCTTATTATTTATTACATTTAAACACTTGTGCATCCATCATATCCATGATCAAATGTGTATCCAATATGTATCAATTGTTTGTGTGGTTAATGTTTAGATTAAATTTATCATTTTCAGTACATACATCATCATAGGCTCGTCTGTTCCCCATTACCTATGAGCGGAACGTGGCGTTGCCAACATACGATCGGCTCCGTTTGATTGAGCCTTGATCTCACATACATCATCATAGGCTCGTCCGTTCCCCATTACCTATGAGCGGAACGTGACGTTGCCAACATACGATCGGCTCCGTTTGATTGAGCCTTGATCTCACAATACATTATCATTCATGTCATATACTCAAGCAAGGTGGTTTGTGATTGTTTGTTTATTTACGTTTGCTCATATATGATTATTGCACAATTCTTCCATATTAAATACAACAAGAAATCAATAACAAATGTTTTATAACAAGGTTCACTCGCCAACTTTTGTTGACCCAAAATCCCCCATTTTTACACATGATACAGGTGATCCAGTTGCAGCAAGAAACATATAGGACGGCCTAGAAGAATAAATCAGTTTAGGCTTTGGATTGTTTACTTAGTTACTTTTTCCTTGTAATTGTATGAACTTGTTTGGAATATTGAAGTTGTAATTTGAATTTAATAAATATGAAACATTTTAGTATACATCATGAGCTATGGTGATAACCCAATTATGCCCCGACTCTTATTCCGCTGCGGGTCGGGGTGTGACAACTGGGATATCTTCAAGTTTTCTTTCCTTATTTCCCTTTTTGACGACGTGGGTTAGGAATGTGACATAGTTCTTGCGAAGATATCTTCGGGCTTGGAGACAGGACATTAATTTGAGTCCTTTCGAAGGGGTTTCCCCAAAAATACGTAGTGTCTGATCGTCTGTGAGAGGAATGCGAATGAACTTTTCGTGGCACACCACTTCAGCGTGATGCTGGCTGAGCCAGTCCATACCGATTATAACATCGAAACTTCCCAACTTCATAGGAATAAGGTCAATTGGAAAATCGTGATCGTTTAGGGTGAGAGTACAATTGCGTATAATAGAATTTAGTGAAACGGATTTTCCGTCAGCAACTTCCACCGTTAGAGATTCGATGAGATTAACACGAGGTTGGTCGAGGATAGGTTCAAATTCTAAGGACACAAAGCTCTTATCCGCACCAGTATCGAATAATATGGATGCATAACTACCATTGATGGGAAACGTACCATTGACCACGTTGTTGTCAGCCCTGGCTTGGTTGGCATTGATATTGAAAGCTCTCCCTCTGGCAGGTGGGGGAGCTTGATTAGCTTGGTTTACCGGGTTTGCGTGAGCTTGGGCATGGATGATGTTCACTAGGCATGGGCATGTGTTCTTGAAATGGTTTGGGTCCCCACAGTTGAAACAAGCTCGCATGGGTTGCATCATGGGGTAGTTGGGTTGATAGTAAGATTGGGCTGCGTGATGTGCAGATGGTAGAAGTAAGGGTTGTTGGGATTGACCCACTATCTGATTTTGAGTTTGGGTTTGAGGTTGATTGCGGTTCATTCGTTGAAGGGTACGGCAGGTTTGGTGGTGTGACCTGCACGGCCACAGCTTGTGCAATGTTGGCAGGGTTTTCGGGAGGGTGATGGTATTGACAGCGGTTGCATTTTGGGTGTGGGCCAGTATATGGCTTTTTGAATGGTGCAGCTGGGGGAGCAATTTGGGTGATTGGTGCAACAGTGATAGGAGGGTTGGTTTGAGTGACAGCGAAATTCTTGCCATTACGCTTCCTCTTACCAGCAAACTTTGAGGATGAGACTGGGTGGTTTGTAATTGGGGTCTCTATGGGTGCTTTCTTCTTTTCATCTTTGAACTTGCCATTTCGAATGCGATTTTCAGTGAGTTCTGTAGCTAACTCCATTGCGGCTTCAAGTGTTGCAGGCGATGTGCTTAAAACCGAATCTTGAATTTTCGAGGGGAGGCCTCGAATGTAATGTTCAACTAATCGGTACAAGGGGGTGAACAAATTTGGGATCATCTGGTTCAGCTCGAGAAATCTCTTATTATAAGAAGTGTGATCTCCTTCCTTTTGTTTCAGTGTGTGGAATTCGTCTTCCAGCTTTGTGATTTTGCTTCTTGGACAGAAGCGTCTTGTCATGAGTTCCCTTAACTCTTCCCATGTTAAGGCCATGGCATCTTCAACTCCTCGCTTACCTTTTTCCGTGTTCCACCAGGTAAGGGCTAACCCAAACAGTCTTCCAGTAGCGTAATGTACCTTACGGTCCTCGGGACAATCGCAATTGAGGAAAGTGTTTTCCATTTCTTCAAACCAGTGAAGGAGAGCGGTAACACCTTCGGTCCCTTCATATTTTGGGGGATCGCAGGATTTGAAGTGTTTGTAGGTGCACTTGGGGGTTTTGGAAGGAGGGTTGGCGACGCTCTGGTCTTCTTGGTTGGGAGGGTTGATGGGATTAGCGGTGAGAGCTTGTTGAACTTGAAGTACGATGTCAGGAAGTACTGCGGCCATTTGTTTAGCAATTTTTGTGGCCAAGCGTTCACTTGACTTTCCTGACTTTCTTCCTCCACGTAGTTGCCTAGCCGACATCTACAGGAACATATATAGGAAGATTGTGAGTTTAAGAATTTTCTAGGTGTCATGTGTCGTAAAAAGAATGAAAAATTAACATAACTGACAATAATTTAACTGCATCCATAGGATGTCTTGGGTTTGCTCATGTTTGGGCCTCCAATGTCCCCTATACCATTGCCTGTGTAGTCATGTGGGCCCCCATGACTATTGGGCTTGGTAGGATTCACATTGGTGTCGGCGGATTAACACTCGCACCACCCGAATGAAAATCGTAAAATATGATTGCGAGATGTATGGTAGGAGGGTGTCCAGGTGTAGACACAATGACAACTCAAAGTGGGGTTAGCTCAAACGACGTTTGGTATAGCATGCTTTGGCCTAATAGGTCCTTCGTACTCTCATCGTTAGTCCCCAGGTAGGCAAACTGGTCCTTTATTTTGGATTTATACGAATGCCAAGCCTAGACAGGACGTTCCGACTACCGGTACTCGTACCCTTCCAGTTACTACATGCCCGTCATGAGAACTCACTTTGATGTGATTTGAAAAATACAAAAATCATTGCAATAATCATGGGATCGTGAGGTGTGTGCTCTCATGGATATGATATGTTATGAGGATTTGATTTATGATGAGCATTGCATAATAACATGTATTTGTGAGTGTGCTTGCATAACATGGAGTGTGAAAATAAACATGAAACATATAAACATCATGAATTTTGCATGTAACACATAAACAATTAAAATTTAATCAACTATAGTATAGGCTCTAAGGGTCTAATAACCTATCCTATATCCCTATAGTCACAAGCTCTGATACCAATCTGTCACACCCCGACCCGCAGCGGAATAAAAGTCGGGGCATAATTGGGTTATCACCAAAGCTCATGATATTTACTAAGATGTTTCATATTTATTAAATTCAAATTACAAACTTAAATATCTAAACAAAATTCATACAATTACAAGAAAATGAAACTATATAATTATTCCGATGCATAAACTTGTTTATTCTTCTAGGCCTTCCTAAGTGTTTCCTGTCTCAGCTGGATCACCTGTATCATGTGTAAAACAGGGGAGATTTTGGGTCAACAAAAGTTGGCGAGTGAACCTTGATAAAACATTTTAACTAATTTCTTGTTTTATTTAATAAGGAAAATTCGTGCATTAATCACATGTGAGCAAGCATATATGTAAACAAACACAAACCACTTTGGATGAGTATATGACATGAGATGATGATGTATTTGAGATCAAGGCTCAATCAAACGGAGCCGATCTAATGAGTCTCCTGATGCTCAACCCGTATCCCACGGGGAACTGATGGGCCTAATGAAATGCGTGCACTGAAATGATGAAATTCAATCTACATATAATTCACACAATAATTGATACACATTTGATCACGGATATGATGTATGCACAAGTGTTTAAATAAAATAGAAGTATGGTACGACACATGATACACCCCAAAATATGATTAAAACGGGGAATTTGTAGAGATTCACTCACCGTGGGAGCGTTCTTTGATGACGATGAATGTGCACGAGTTTATGATTCAACCGACGAGGGAAAAACTAACCTAAATAATAACGAAATGATTCGATTAAATAAATAAATTTTATTTGAGATTATTATTTTCATTAGTGCTCTTTAATGAGATTTTTAGGTTTAATTTTATGAGTTAAATGCAAATTTCTAACTTAAAAAAAACCTATTTTTAAGTATTTTAAATAAAATTTTCAATTAAATAAATAAATAAAAAGAAAACAGAAAAATAAAAATTTGGGTTGACTTGTCAGGGTTGACCGGGTCTGACCGGTCAGACTGTGTTTATTATATGTGGTGAGTGAGGTTCGAACTCGGGACCTCTCGTATACGTGCACGCAGCTCTACCGACTGAGCTACGTGTCTAACCCGAAATATTCTTGGTTTTAATTATATTTATATACTAACTGACTCTAACCTTATTTAGTTTTTATTAAAAATGTTATAATATGGCCGAACCGGTTGCAGAGACCCGGAGTCGAACTCGGGACCTTCGGTTCGAGTGCGCACAGCCCAACTAGTTGGGCTGTGTGTCTAATCTGTTTAACTACTGGATTATATTCCTCTTATGTATATACTGTGACTTGATCTAATTAGGTTTTAAAAATGTTGGTTTTATTTCTGAAAGTCGGTACATGTGCGATTCGAACCCGGGACGTGTGTTTTGTATTTGCACACAGTGCACCGCTGGACTGTGTGTCTAACCCGGTTAAATACTCGATTTTAATTACATTAATATACAACTTAAAGTTTGTCTTCTTCATTAAGAAGAACACAGAACAGTGAACCCGACTGTTTTTGCTTATTCGACCAACAACCTTATACTCGATTGAAATGGAATAGGAAAATAAAGATTAAGGAATATGATATACCAAGACGGAGAGTTTTCTTCAGATTTCTGGCAAGTTTCGTCGGCTCTGATTTGCGATTTCCGGCTGAATGAACTGTTTTAACAGATTCGATTATTGTGTTGAGCAATTAGATTATTAATCAAGAGATAGCAAGAAGGTTTAGACAATTTTACCGTCTGAAGAACGAATGCGGTTTTCTGATCAGCGATTCCGGCGATATTCCGGCGAAAATGAAAATCTCCGGCGACGAGCTTTGGAAGGAATAAAGCTTCGAAAGAGAGTGCGGTTCTGAGCGAAAGGTTTACAAGAAGTTTGAGTGGGTATTTATAAGGAAGAACAGGCTGAATTGGGTTCGAATTTGGGTCATGATTCGCGGTCAAAGGTTTCCGACGGTTTTGACTGAAATTGATTGTTAGGCATCGGTTATAACTGATGTCGAAATCAGTTTACGCGTTTCAGTCAAAGGAAAATAGCCACAATTGCGGACATCTCGGTTTTTCCGGCGACTGCGAGTTCTGAGCGCGCTGATTACCGGTTTTGATTTTTGGGTTTTACTTTAAGTGTTATTTGATTCTGTATTTAACACAAGTGAAGTGTATGACGGAGTGGTGTAGTGTGTGTTTGTGTTTGCGGGAGACCCGGGTTCGAGACCCGGCGACTCCATTTTATTTTTTATTCACTTTTTATTATTTATTAATTATGGTTTTTAAATTCTAAAATGTTTATTAATTATGTATTATTTAAAATTATCTGAATAATAAATACGCAACGAATTTATAACTGAATACCTGGTTATTAAACGAAGCGGGTTTTGAAACCCGTTTTTCGACGAATGTGCCGCCAACTCCTTGGTTCTCCCTAGATACGTGGAAACCCAACCTCCACCCGCCCGAAGGCATGAAAGCGGAATAATAGGTAAAACCTCGCCTCCCATCCAAGTTGAACCGACGCCACCCGAATTCCCTCTTCACCTGGATGCCGCAGAAAATAATGAGAGTGGGAATCGAACCTGGGTCACAAGGAACACCAATTCTTTCTCCAACCACTGCACCACTACCTCATTGGCAGTTTATTATTTTCTTTAACCGGGTTTTTATGTAGAATATCTGCCACCAAGCTTAATTCACCGAACATCCAGGAAGGGATTAAGGACATATCATCCCCTGGCATACACTTGTTTTGTGACTCAAGTTTCAAAGTATAAGGTTATTATACTAGATCTCAAGTTTGAAGGTATGCACGTGCATATGTTCAATCCCAAAACACCATACATTTTTGCATGCTAAATGATGATCTCTCGAACATACGAAGAAAACCAAGGTCTAGAATAGAGTTGGCAAAATAATTTATGATGGATATGTTCTTGTACCTTCAGAACAAGTCTAATGCCTAGTTTGCATGGACAAGGCTTTGATCCACCATGGTTAAGTGTTAGAATGACAAGTCTTAGATTCAAGGTGTAAAAGCCTTAGAAAGGATGAAAACATAGCTTGACTTGGAGAGTTAAGATGGTACAACTTAATCTCCAAAGCAAACTAGTTTCATGAGAGTGTGAGGCCTTAGAAAATAAATCGTTTATAGTGACAGTAGATGGAAAGAGAGTAAGACCATATTTTTCAGAAAGAATGGTGGTCTTGGTATAAGTTGAAATGATGAAATGATGCTCAATTTATAGGTGAGATGATGGGTGAGAGGCGTATGGAGTGGCAAGGTCTTGTAACTTGGAGGTTTTAAAGGGATGTTTGGGGTAGTTTGACCGATTGGCTCACAAAAGGGAGGGGTTTCTTGGATGAGTTTAAATGAGAAAGAGAAAGAGAAAGAGAGCGAGGGGGAATGTGAGGAGGGCATGTCTTGTATAAATGGTAAGCTTAGGTGGGTTTGCATGTGGATAAGAAAAGTGGTAATTTAGGTGTAAGATATATGCAGACTTCCTTTCCCATGCATATTCCTTTGGTTGATGACGTGATCGAGTGTGGTTATAATTTTTATTATTATAGGCACTTTTTACTCGTAGATTAAGCTTTAAATTTGTGTGTGCGGGGGGGGGGGGGGATAGGTTTGTCTAAAATTACAATACATGTAGGTGCGTACAAGTATTTATTCGTCTAAAAATATTTTCTTAATAGATGTCTACAAGTACGTGTTCGTATAAGATAAATACAAAATTTAGAGTTTGGGTGTTCACCAGAAGTTTAACATCCTCTAAGATTAAAAATACCAATATTGTTTTCTATAGTTTTTACTACACATGATGACAATTGTTTTCTTGCGTGACATATTAGTTGCTTACATAAAAGAAGGTCCTAATGTATGCATGTTTTCATGTATCATAACCTAGTTCATATAAAACTAAGCTAGCATGCCTCACACGTATGAATATAAATTATTAATGTGTATGTATTTCAACTAGAAAATGGCGGTTGTCACAGAAGGCCTCCTTCACGTGGCAGGAAGGCCACGAAGGTTGCCTTCGTGCCCTTCGTGTGCCTTCGGCCCAAAGGAGGTGGGATTTGGGTTATTTTATGTTGTTTTCTTATCTTTTAGTCCAGTTTTAGATATTCCAAGTGTAACAAAGTATGGTGCAAGTATGATTGATAAATCTAAGTATTTCAAGTCTCGGTTTTCGCGTATAAACATGTATTCAAGATTGTAGCGTATAACACAAGTATGTAACATGTATATGTATAAAAATGAGTTCCCATTATGATCAAAGCCTTCGTTACAAGATTGGAAATGAAATACGAATACGACAAGGTTACAAGTTTCTAAAAAAAGAATACAATTACAACGTTCTAAATAAGGAAAGTATGAAAATGCGAAGCGTTACACATGCATCCTTGGAATGGCGCCTCAAGCATGGGATGCGTTGATGATTCATGGGAATGGTTGTTCAGTTATGGTGTTGACACATGTCCGACAAAGCTCTTGCGTTGATTGACGCATCATATCGACGTCTCTTATGTAGCTTGCATCAAGAAAAGAAAAGTTTTGTGGCTTGCATCTCTTTTATGTTATGGTTGACGCATTAGAGAGGTCTGGCCGACGCATTCGAGTGGTCTGGCCGATGCCATGGATCTGAGAGCGTAACGGTCAGGTCGACACAATAGAGTGGTCCAACGCATTGAAGTGTCAGGCCGACGCATTCGAGTGGTCTAGCCAACGCATTGAAGTGTCAGGCCGACGCATTCGAGTGGTCTAGCCAACGCAATAGATCATCAGACTGACGCATTGAAGAGCTTTGGCTGACGCATCGAAAATGTTTGGCTGACGCATGGAAGTGGTCTGCCTACTTTACTATCGTACAAATGTGCGGCCGACGCGACTAAAGACCTCGTCGACGCATGAACTTACTTTATTGACGCGTTAACATTCCATACAATTTTGATCACATTTTAAAAGAGTTGGGACCCAATAAAATTCACGTTTCAATTGTTAATTTTTTATACCAAATAAAGTTCTTAGGTCTCTGTTCAATTTTCCTTAATATTATGGGTGTTAGATTTGTTTTTTTTACATTGGTGGAAATTGCAAAGTTATTAATAACTGCATGGAATATGTTGTTGAATTTGATTCAATCAAACATCATTTAGAAACTCCAAACAATAATATTTCATATCAAACTTTTTTGAGCTTTCTTTTTGAGATGTAAGGAGTACAAAATATCACACGATTATCCTACAAGATGTTTACTTTTACTGATTCTATCGAAATGGTTGCTGATGTGCGCAGAGTGTAACATATAATTACGTCAATCAAGGCGTAAATTAACCATTTTTCGGTACTAATGTTGGAAAAAGCATGTTTCTTTCTTCACTTTAAAATTATAGGATCAAAAGAGCTTAAACGAATACAATGAGCATATTAACAGCCAAAACTAACACAAATACAAAAAGAAGGATTGACACGACCTGCCAAACCCTCATCCACATCCAAAACAACAAAAATAACAATAACAGAAGCTTAGGCATGGGGCCGTGCCCAGTCAAGATTCTCTGTAGAACAAGACAAAAGCAAAAGACAAACCAACACGGGGCCGTGCCAACCCAACATGGGTCGTGCTCACAGGCATGGGGTCGTGCCCAATCAAGATTCTTTGCAGAAAAAGACAACAACAAAAGACAAACCAACACGGGGCCGCGCCAACCCAACAAGGGTAGTGGTCAACTCTAAGATTCGTAAAATCTGTGATAGTACAAGAAGTACAGCAAGTACACTGACCACTGGGCCGTGCTATGACACAACGGGGCGTGTTGGTACAAGACCTGACATATGCAATTATGAAGGGAGAGAAAAGATGACCACGGGGCCGTGCTAGGTGGGCATGGGGCAGTGTCTGCCCTATGTTTCCAGCTATAAATAGAGGTGTTTGGTTCAAGAGAAATGCATCCCTTGGCAAACCACTTCTCTCACACTTGCCATCAGTCCACCACCACTACAACACCAACACCCACCCCTATCATCGATCTTTCATCTTTTAGAGTGTGTAGTAGTCTCGGGATCCAAGATTGATCGTAAGAGTTCTTGTCAAACAAAGCCATGCTTGGATAAATCTCTTACATCACTTGGTGAAGACAAATCTTTTATGTATTACTTTTGATATCCAATCTTTGGTAACTTTTTATTTGGGTATGTATTAATGACTTTAATAACTAGTTTTTTTTATATTGTAAGTGAACTTTATTTAAACATTTATTCATGTTTCGTTGATTCACTCATTCGTGTCTTTACGGTCTATATAAAGCACGTTAACTACCTGGAATGTCACACCCTGACCCGCAGCGGAAATGGTAGTCGGGGCATGATTGAGTTTTCATCAAAGCTCATGACATTTACTATAATAAAGTTTCATATTTATTATTTTCAATTTTAAAGAAAAATTACAATAAACATACAAGCACAACATATTCTAATCATAACTTTCATAAACTCTTCATTTTTCTTCTAAGGCAAATTCCTATGTGTTCCTTGCTTCAACCTGTCCACCTGTATCATGTGTAAAAATAGAGGTTTGGTTCAACAAAAGTTGGCGAGTGAATCTTATTTAATCATTTAAAAGAAATGGTTATATTGCTTATTTTAATAAAAATGTGCAATAACCAATTATGGGCAAACGCATATGTAAATCCGACCACAAACTACATAATACCAAACAATGTACACACAAGCATGACAAATAATGAACTGAGATCAAGGCTCAATCAAGCGGAACCGATCTAATGAGGCACGCGATGCTCAACTTGTATCCAACGAGGAACTGGTGGGCCTAATGTGAATGATTGCAAGCAAATGAGACAAATGTAACCACACAATACAACACGTAGCATTACATAACACGTTAGATCATAAAATGGTAGTAGCACAAACGTTTGAATAGACAAATATGTAAACGACACATGATACACCCCAAAACATGAATAAAAAGGGGAATTTGTAAGGATTCACTCACAGTGGGTGCGTTCCTTGGAATTGATAGCGATGACGCACAATGTAGGATTTACCCAACGAAGGAACTAACCTAAATAATAACGTAATAATACGATAAATAAATAAATTTTTATTTGAGATTAACATTTCTATTAATGCTTTTTATTAGGTTTTAAGATTTATTTTTTGGGTATTTAATAAAAATTTTAAACCTAAAAAGTCTTATTTTAAGCATTTTTTAATAATTTTTAAATGAATTTAATAAAGAATGGTAATAAAAAAATTGTGGATCTTCTTAGACCTGACCAGTTTTATACGTGTGAGTTTGGCAGCGTGTGAGGTTCGAACTCGTGACATCCTGTATACGTGCACGCAGCTCTACCAACTGAGCTACGTGTCTAACCCGGAATAATCTATGTTTTTATTATATATATATACTATTTAGCATAGTCATTTTCTGTTTTTATTTAAAAAGATTTTTAATACTGAAAAACCGGTTACACTAGCAGGTCTCGAACCCGAGACCTTCGGTTCCCATGCACACAGTCCAACCAGTTGGGCTGTGTGTCTAACCCACTTAAACACTGAGTTTTATTAATCTTATAAACTATTTGAAGGGTGTTCTGTATAGCTTAAAATTAATTGGATTTTATTTCTGAAAGATAGCTGCGTATACGAATCGAACCCGGGACTTATGCTTTGTGATTGCACACAGTCCACCACTGAACTGTGTGTCTAACCCGATTAAAACAACAAATTTTATTATACATAAACACTTAAACAAGCTTCATCTTCTTCATAGATTATAAACCCGCTGAACAGAACCCGATTAGATATTCTTGTGGAATGGTTTGTTTTATATTATCCGATCGTAAAGTAATAGAAAAGAAAAAAGAATTGAATTTAACTGTACCGAACCGAGAATGCTTGATTTCTCCGGCGATGTCTTCGGCGACAACACAAAATTCCGGCGAAGTATGTTTTGAACACAGAGGGTCTTCTGATAATTTTAGAGAGGTGTTTAGAGTGTGTGAGCGAGTTTCAGAATAGATTAGGATGCACTATTTATAGGTGAAAGTCTGGTTTTAGATTTCAGTTTTCAAACGGTTTTGGTCAAAGGAATTAACTTCCGAATTGATTCTATAACTGAATTGTCATGATTGAGTCTTAATGCACTGATTGGAATCAGTTTCTTCCGTTGAATTCTTGAATGAAACATAAATTGTTAATGATTTGGGAGTTACGATCGGTTACAGGCGGGTGATCTTTTTTTTTTGAAATTGAATTCGGAATGTTGTTTTAATATAAATATCATTTAAGTTGGGTTTATTTCAGATATGTGTGTGTAGTGTAGTGGTGAAGGTCGTGTGTGAATAAGACGGGGACCCGGGTTCAAAACCTGGCTGCCCCTTTAATTTATTTTTATTTCACCTTTTTATTATTTTAAGATTTAATTATTTTTTATTCATTTATTGATTATTATTTTATTTATGCAATTTATTTATTAATCATAAATGAAAAAATACTAATAAATGCTTAACGATCTTTTTAATAAAAAAACTTGATTCTTAAATGTTTTGGAACACGTTTTACGACGAATGTTACATGGAAGGGGGTTAGAAGGGTGTTTAGGTAAAGTTCTTGTCTCGTTCAGTGTATAGATCATGCGAGAACTTGGTTCAAGCTTATTATGACTTCTCTTGAGGCAGATAGCATCAAATCAGGAGAAGTAAGAACGGCATGAACCTCTTATAAATAAACTACTATTAAAACTTTACCCGGCCTTGCGGGACTGTATCCCTGTTGACTCAGACCAATATGGCCGAGGGTAAAATCGCCTTCACAAGAGGGGCCTACCTCTTTTCGCATTAATAACTTACTTAATTATCTATCAATATTTCGACCTTGCGGGACTGTATCCCTATTGACTCAGACCAATAGGATGAGGGTAACGTCGCCTTCACTAGAGGGGTCTACTCTCTATAACTAAAATAATCTGTTAAAATGCCCAAAGTGCATAAATCATCAATGGATATGTAAAAGAGGAGTTGGAACCAAGTGATTCTTTCTTGTCTATTTGTTTTCCTTTTTATTTACGTTTTTACTTTTATATCTTTTAAACTTTCAAAACTTTTATAAAAGAAATTAGTTAGATTAGACGTTAACGATAAACCGGCATTAAAAGCTCTTGTGTCCTTGGACTACCTCGGTATATTACCATCACTATACTACGTCCACGATGGGTGCACTTTCCCTAATGTGTGCAGAGTGGTAGTATTGTATCGTGTTTTATAAATTTAAAGCTTGATCTACGAGTAAAAAAGTATCTAAAATATAATAAAATTTATAACCTGCTCGCACCATGTCAGCTGTCCGGTGACGGTGACACACTGCGATCACTGTCACGATCGTCCGACCTATACATATGAGCACCCCTGAATTTCGTCCTACATGACGGACACTGATAGGTTATACAACATACGCGGCATATTGCAATGCGCCAAACTCTTACCCTAGCATTTTGCCAGCAACCTATACGTTCTATAAACCAAAGGAATGCTGACTCAAATTCTATAAGAACTTGGCATATACTCTTGTGGACGCAAAACGAATTACCACAATTAATTGCATCACACTTATTTGTAAAATATATAGTAATAATTAGTGACGACAATTCAATCTTAAGAATGGTCTAGTTTTCTTCGTCTCTTGACACCGGTACGTATACCTGATAATCGTTTAACATTGAACTGTTAAGTTTCATATTAAAGACTATTTTTTTACCATATCCGCATCCCACAAAGCAGGATATATACCATATCCGCATCCCACAAAGCAGGATATACTCCTGTAGAGCCAATTACATATCCAAAAGCATCATGATGTTGCTCTACAAGGAGGCTGAAAAATTGAGGCGGGAGCACGGTCCAGTGATAAGTGGCTGATGAAGATGCCCTTCCGCGATTTTCAATTTCCTTTAAATTCATGAGCTCGTTACATCATACTCCGACATGCTGTATACAATTTTCGTATTTTAAGTTTAGAATAAAAAGGCAGATTATTTAGAGTTTGCAGTTGTTTGCTGAATAAAATTGCTTTCACAGAAACCTAAAAGCCCACCCCACCAGTGTTTGTCTAGAGGTGAGTTCCCCATATAGCTAGAATAGCAAAAAGGACTATCACTGGCGTAGTAGAACTCACGAACATTTGGAAACCAATTTTGAGAGTGCTCGTTTTTATTGGTCCAAATAGTGTTTTCTACTGATTCTGAAATGTTACTCAAACGCCTCCCGGTTGCCATTATGTTAAATGGGCATCAAGGGCTTCTATATATAGCCTTATAAAAGCAGAGAGAAAAAAAATGGAATTCGATGATCATAAAAACCCGGTGCCATTGATGCATAATTAATAATACTTTTTTATGATAGTTTTTTTTAGATAGCAGGTTGGAATTGAGCCCGCATTCATTTAATTGAGGAATACACCATTTTACAAACCAAGCGTATAAATACACACAAACTTCACTACAATTTCACTACATCACATTTCTATTGCATTTCAAATTTAGAATTCTACATCTTCTCTCAAAACACAAATGGATTCTTGGACCGAAGTAGAAGATATTGCGGTTGTGGTCTCCTACGTGGCAGTTCATGAACTAGGCAGGCACCTATACCAGTCAGGATAATTCATTATGGGATCGGATTTCTAACTTTTTTGCATGCACCTACAAGAGACAACCCGTATCTTTGATGTCATGAGAACTCGTTCTGCTTTTCTGCGCTTCAAATGTGCCCATGTTCTATGAAGATACACAAACGTGAATAACCCGGAGAACCGATGGACATTCAAGAGTCTCTATTCGACTACGCTATCCTCTACGAGGAGGACTTGGAACACCTTTCGGTGTTTCAAACTTTGAGGATATATATTTAGGTATCTTGTTTTTTTTAATATCATGTTATGTTTTTTTTCTTTTATGTATTGTAAGTTTTATATTATATTGTAATATTTGATTGTTTCTCGTTGGCAGTTCCTATTTTTTTAACAAATTTAAATCGAAAATACTGCGTGAGCAGTCAACTTTAACGGGCCAAAACAGACTCGTCAAATGTGCAAACACCCCCTTTTCTTCATCAACTTGAAAGAGCCCTATGAGGTTTATATATGGGCCGGGTCAGTTTCCGGGTCGCCAAGTAAAGTGGCTGGCTGGGCATGTTTTGGTGTAAAATACTGCGTGATCAGCTAACTTTAACGGGCCAACACAGACCCGTCAAACGTGCAAACGGCCCATTTTCTTCATCTCCTTGAAAGAGCCCCGTGAGGTTTATATATGGGCTGGTTTAGTTTCCGGCCTGGGCCCATTGGTCATGAATTGTCGCCAAGTAAAGTGGCTGGCTGGACATGTTTGGGTGTAAAATACTGCGTGATCAGCCAACTTTAACGGGCCAAAACAGACCCGTCAAACGTGCAAACGGCCCGTTTTCTTCGTCGCCTTGAAAGAGCCCCGTGAGGTTTATGTATGGGCTGGTCAGTTTCTAGGCCGGGCCCATTGGTCATGAGTTGTCTCAAGTAAAGTGGCTGGCTGGCACGTCTTGGTGTAAAATACTACGAATTACATTGAATAATACATCTTGCAAATACAAATAACAGAAACCGAATAAATAGATTGAAGCACTAATTAACACGTTGTCATCTCCAAGATCCTTGAATTAGTGACTTTTTCTTGGATTAAGATACGATCATTTGAAAGAACTTGATCCAAACCCAGTAAAGAGAGAATTGGAACCTGTAGTTTTAAAGCTTAAAAAAATGTCATATGGAAAGAGAAGTATTAGAGATTTTTCATTTACATTGAAAAACAAAACGACTATTTTTTCGTTCATGTTGGAAGAAAACGTCTCAAGCCACCAAACAACAAGGTTGCCTATTTATAGACTCGACAAAATAATATGGTATTTAGATTTAACAAAATTAAAAAGTCATCTTGAAAAAAAAGAGTAGTCAGTCAAGCTACAACGAGAGATCAGCCTAGCCACAACGAGGGGTAAGCCAAGCGACAACGAGGAGTCAGTCTAGACACATAAACCAACCAAAATGAGGAGTCAGCCGATGCATAAGCTGGACGCATCAGCCACCTTTTTGGCTTTGGTGCGCCGACCACAGACTCATCAAATATTCTGGACACATGTCACCTTATGAGTAATCGACGCATCCCAAACTTGAAGCATCATTTCAAAAATGCATGAGGGTTTAAGTTGATGAATGTAATTTTTCCATAATCCCTTATAGAAACTAAGGGTGACGCTATCAAAAAAACACAAGTTCAAACACGTGTGATGGCACTAAGGCACTAACACCCAAAACACTATATCCAAGAAACCAATCAAATTTTCCATTTTTTTGTGTGGTAGTAAGAATTAAAACACAATAGCTAATTTTTGGTTATTTGTTTATTGCATAATTACGAAAACAACTTCACAACCGAAAGAAGAATCTCATCTTTTTTTGAGTGATACGACAACGACTATGTGGGTAAGGATAGACCGAAAAGGGATTTCGAATAGTGGTTGGAATATAGAACCAAAATCAAAACTTTATTTAAAACGGAATCTAAGAAAGGCGAAACTAGAAAACGAAAATAAACTATACCCTGACATGGCGGTAACGAAAATGGCGGCATGTCGGCCTGTCTATGGTTTTTATCAAGCATGGACGACTTGTGTTTGGTTATTTGTGTGTGGTGCGGCGGAGAAGAAGAAGAAAGAGGTAACCAGAATCCCAAGACTCTAATACCATATAAGAAGGTGAAATCTTTGATGATCTCTTTTTATTCAATAATGGTTATAATATATAGAGACTATTAAAAGCCATAGAAATCTAAGGTGGACCCATGGGTTTACGATAAGAAACTCTAATAATAATATAATATAATAATAAATATAAGTTAATACTTAATAGCTCTTTATTACACACATACAAAGTGAATATATATATCATGCATGGATCTTCCTTCCAAGCTAAAGTAAAGGTGCAATGTGGATCGATTAGCAATGCATTGCATGGGAAAAAAGATGCATTAGTAGTTATTCATATACATAGTTGCTTAATTGATTAGTTTAGCAGCTGCTGCTGCTGCTGGAATACAAGAAATGAAATGATCGAAGATGGAGGAAATAAAAAAGATGCCGGGCAGAAGCTAAAAAAGAGAACGGAGGCATACATTCATACATACAAACCACGGGTGTCAGCCCAGTGGCCAGCCTCATCCATTCCAAACGGGAGGACGCGGGTTCGAGTCCAGCTCGGCCCGAATAATCCTGCTGGGTAGTAACCGCCAGACAGCTATGGGGCTAAGCTAGCTTGGGGAGGGAGAACCCTCCCGCGGTTAGAGGTACCGTACATTTACCCTTTTTCCCCCTACATACATACATACATGCTCCTCCATATATCTCCATGCATACATACATACATATACATATGCGCAACTTCATCACCTAAAAAATTCCCTTCAACTCCTATTACAGACTTAACTATGTATATATATATATATATATGTATGTATATTGATTACTAAAAGTTCCATAGGAAGGAGGGATCGTGTGAGTAAACGCCGTCATAAACCACCTCTTCTGATCCGTAATCAACGGTGATTAACGGCTGCTCAATGGGCATGAAATAATCGTCGAAGCCCGGAAAAATCCCAAAATCTGGGATATTATTATTATTGTTTATTATTATTATTATTATTATTATTATATATATATTATATTATTATTATTATTATTATTATTATTATTATTATTATTATTGTGATCCTCCATGAGAAATGAGGATTGTGATGACACAAAATCCACAGAGGTACTGGGATCTTGCAAGACCTGTGATTCGGAGGATGCGGATGCTGATCCAGATGAAGGGTAGGGGTAGGAATTTGCGAAGTGCGCAGCCACAGCTTGTATCTCGGAGGGTGAAGGTCTCTGCCACCAGGAATGTTGGGAGGTTGATCGGGGAAGTTGAAATTGGCGGTGTTGCCTCTGAGGCAGTAGAGAGCAGCATCGAAGGCACGAGCAGCCTTTTCGGGTGAATCGTAGGAGCCTAACCAGATCCTCTCGCGGCTGTTGGGCAGCCTGATCTCGGACACCCATTTGCCCCATTTCCTCTTGCGAACTCCTCGGTATTTAGCCTCGTCGCTCCCCCGCCTTGCGGACTCAGCAGCAGCAGCAGCAGCAGCAGGTTTCATGATAAAGATGGACGTGTTTGTGATATTTTCAGCTTCTGACCCGTATTTATAGCTTTATTCATTTTGGCGGCTGGGTCAATGGCCGCGTTGATTTTCTATCCATCTAGAAACGCCAGATGGCAGATTACCTCCATTTACATTAATATAAGTTCACTTTGTGTAAGTATTACGCGGTGACATCATTACTAAACAAACCCACCACGTTTCTGTTTTATCCCAACCACCAATCCTCACATTTAACTTCATCTCATTTCATTTCTTCTCTTTCTATCCTTCCTTTCAAACAATCTCTCTCTCTCTCTCTCTTTCTAAAATGATATATAACCTGTAAATAATATAACGTTATCAAGTGACCTTTACAGTATCAGATATTATTACTTTTCTATCTAGAAAAACAGAAAAAATAAAGTAAAATATAACAACACATGTTATCTAAGTTTTTGTTATACCTATTTCCATGATGATGTGAGATGTGTCATTCAATCAAGTTGTACTAAGGTCACAGGGTGTGGTATAGCGCCATCCCGTCATGTCATCGTTTTTAGCGTCTTGAGGTGTCATCAACCACCCCCGACACTTATCGAGGGGCGCTATCCACCCTCTGCCACCGTGCTAACGAACGAAAATTCAAAGGATCGAGGGACTTGGTCAACAATACCGTTGATCACACAATGTTTCTCAACAATCAAAACGCGGAGATCCCAATCATCCGTTTTGACAAATTTAGCAAACAATCCCAACAACGAGCAAGAAGACCGTTACCGAAGAGACTCGCGAGCAGGTGAGCTTGGGTATTATCCAATGCCACCTAGTACCCTAACTTTACATCATCCGACCACGCCACCGATTCCCGGTTTTTACGGATACTATTCCCAACCGCCATTTTTTTCCCAAAACATACCCCAAACCCAAAATACACCCGAAACCGAATCCGTACCCGAAACACAACCCACTTCCTCAAAGGTGGAGGATCGAGAACGCTCCGAAAGAAGGGTGAGAGCGAAACACATGCTCCTAAGACTGTTGAAAAGTGGACGCCTAGGGAAGAACTTGCGTTGTCACAAGCATGGCTAGACGTGTCGGAAGATGAGATTGTTGGTAAATTTTCTCTCCATAAAGTTTATTTATTTTTTTCAATATATTTTATAATTATACATTTATAAATACTTTTTATAAATATTTTTTACAAATATAAATGTAAATTATTTTGTATTTTTATAGGAAATGACCAAGATGTAAAAGGATTTTGGAGGCGTACACGTGATAAGTTTTTCGCCGCAATGGGTCGTGATGAATACCGTTCGGCCGACTCATTTTCGGGCAAATGGACCGCAATGCGGACCAAGATTAGCAATTTCAACAACATACATAATAATCTCGTCAACAATCTTAGAAGAAGAAGTGGTTCGAGTGACCTGGACATTATGACCGCTGCCCACAACGAGTATAGACTTAATCATGGGCATGCGTTAACGATGATACCTTCGCGAGAGCTTCTTCGCAAATCTCCCAATTGGTATCTTTTACCGCCGTTTGATCCAACGGTCCATAATCAAAACGGTCCAAATCAACATCCACTACCGAATCATCCGAGTTCGATGCTCGTACTACTATTAATCTTAATGACGACTTCGAGGAATTTGAACAACCACAAGAGCTGCCACGACCGAAGGGTAGGGATAGAAGTAAGGCAGTTGCACGAGCATGAGACACGTCTTCTTCAACACCATCGGATGGCCCGTCAAGGTTGGACGAGTTCGACAATAGACTCAACAAGCTTCTCTCGATCAAGGAAAAGGAGCAAGAACTAAAAATGGAGAAATAAATCCAGAAAGATATGGACTATCTCGCGAGAGACTTTTTGCAACTACCAGAGGAGCACCGAGTCATTTTGAAGGCTCGTAAGGCACAAATTCGAGCGAAATATATGTAGTTTTTTTAGTACTTTATTTTTTAAGTAATTTTGAATTCCTTTTTAGGACTTTGTAATGTTTTATTTATTTTAATGAAATTATGTTTTTTTATTTTGTAGTTATTAAAAAAATAACATTTATAAATAAAAAAATAATTAGGTACTAATAATAGAGGGTTTAAATCATTGCATGCAAGTTAAAGGAAGTAGTTTTAAAATTTCCTATGTGATGTGACGTTGACATAAAGCTGAAGTAACGTGATAAAGCTCATAGAAGTTTTATACCACACTTTGTAGCCTAGTGAAAATCTAACATCACATGATAACCTCAAAGAATGCAAATTACTTGTAGTTTAAATGTAGAGAAATCATGAGAATATTTATTTTTCACACTATATGTTAATGTAAAATTTAGTGCGCAAAACAAACCTATTTATTATTTACGTATCAATATAAATTTCTTCATATGTCAATTTTAATGATTTCCGTCTATGTGTAAATTATATATATATATATATATGTGTGTGTTTGTGTGACATTTAAATATTTAATTATTAAAATATAATAATTTTTAAAATACTATGTTATTAAAAATTCCAGATATGAAATTGCAATGCGCCTATTCTAAGTTTCAGTATGATTTTTCTTTTTTGAAATCAAGCTATGAGTGGTTATGTGTAAGTGATTGAAGGACAAGTGTACATGTTATTAAAGTTATCTCACGTTAAGTTTTTTTTTTATTAAGATCATACTTAGTGGTGAGGTACGTCGTTTGGTTTATTTTACACATGTTGTCCACGTCATGTTAACCAAAACACTTGGTTTAAAGGTGTAGTGGTGAGCATGGGTACCACTTGGTTTCGACTAAAATAGGGATTAGATAATACACTAACCTAATGGCTAGTTTCCTTGATTTGTACAACAAGCATCTCGTGGCCTCAATGACCACCGGCCAAATTTTGTAATCCACAAGTAGTGCGGATGGTGTGCTGCTCATGGCGGTCTCGTGGTCCACCCAACCACGGGCCACTACGAATTGTCTAACAAATTGACGTCGTTTAATCTTTTCGTTATTCTAAATCCAAATATACCATGACGATATGTTTAGTTTTTCTATATTTCATAATGTTCAAAATCGAACAAATCAAATATTATTATTGACCTTTTTTTAAATTTTTGATCGTGACGAACCAAACATTGCTTCCATGGTAATACCAACATTGATTTTCATGGTGTCCGGCCAAACAACACCTTATTTTATCTAGTTAGCAAAAAGGGGCATCTTATTCATCCAACGTTTTCTTTTTCCAGTCGGTAGTTTCAATCTCTCCAACTCTAAAGAGTAGAATTTAATACGAATACGTAATTGTTTGTTAGTAAAGATGAATAAAAACGAGTTAAATGATAAATCGACATTTCAATAGTGAAAAATAGAGAAGAAATATAGTTTGATGTTTTAAAGATGGGGTTTTCTATTCCTTTGTCCTTCAAATCCTTGGTAATAAATTTAATCACATGCATCAATTCTTGTTTAATTTATTTAAGAAAAACTAATGATGAAAAAGTAGTTTATAAAAAGAATTTTTGTAGGCTTTTTTTTAGCAATGTGCAAATATGAAATAAACCACCAATACCAGATTGTTACCGCTTAACATGACAAGACTAGCTTTGATGGAGAGAGGCATGATGTGATGTCTTGTTCTAATATTTTTATAATTCATAATAATAATAATAATAATAATAATAATATATAATGAGCAAAAGCTTGAATAATAAGAATGAATATAGAATGGAGGTTGGCCCACAAACATTGACTAAACTGGATTCACATGTTTAGGTATAAAATAATAAAAGTAAAGATGATGGTCAACGAAGCAAGCTTTGTATTAATGTCAACACACTGCAAGTACGCGATTCCTACACTTGCTTTGAACAACATATCTATCCATCTATTTATCTATCAATCAATAACACCTGAACATTTACAAATTACAAACACCAACTCCCTCCCTCCCTCCCTCCCTCCTATTCTATTGCATACACTTTCCTCTTTACACAAACTATATCAAACAGACAGACAGACGGACCTCTTCTTTCCTTACCTGTTGAAAGATGCAGCAGCTGAGTTATCATCATATGCCCCCCTCCATGCGTTCCCGCTGTCAGTCCCGCTGGAAGCCACCCCTAAATCACCTTCCAACCTCATCTTCTGTACTTCTGAATACGATAGAATCTTTATGCTTTGCACGCAGCTCACAAATTCCCTGTTGTATAACCCATCCAACATATGTTACACAAACAAAACACCACAATCTTTGAATCTTTTAGTTTTATTCACAGCACTTACTCCCATGGGTCATCACCAACTAGCAATATGTCATTCTCATGATCAACATACACAAGTTTCCACTGCGCGTCTTCTAGTTCACCTTCGATGCCAAACATTCGAGCCAGATCATGCCTCAGCTCCTCATATCCCTTGTAACGTGTAACATCAATAGTTCTTCCTACAGACCCACGTTTTTGGACCTGCAAAAATTAATATATTATGAACCACAACATGTTCAATCATGTGTGTGGGTGTGTGTCTGTGTATGTTACCTTTGTATATGTTCTCATCCGCTGCTGCTGCTGTTGCTGCTGAGTCTGATTATTACCCCACAACCCATTTCCGACAACACTGCTATCCTTGGCGGCAGGAGAAATATTTTCGTTTGGTTTGAAAGGCATATCAGGCATCCCAAATGACTGTGGACTTATTTCAGCAACTGACAACTCTGTCTCGATATCTCTAGACCCGCCATTAACGTAATTTGGCATCATGTTATGAGAATCAAAACCCCTTGACAGCAAAGCATCAGGTGGCAGGCCATCAATATGAGCCCCAAAAGAGAGATCACTCCTAGTTTGTGAGTGAGCAACTACATCACCTTCCAGACACAAGTTTGGGATGTTGTACTTGTGTGGAAGGCTACCAACACCAGCATCCAAACAGTATGATGTTAGGATGTGGTAGGTTCAGTAGCAACGGCTTTGTCTTTACTTTGATCTGGTAGTTTCAAGTTAGATAACTCATGTTTGACTCTTATATCAGATGTACTTAGACTTTGAAGTTCATGAAGAAATTTAGAAGGGTGATCAAGCATGGAATAGTCCCCTAGGGTAGATAGCCCCTGTTGGTTCTTGATCCGGAAGTTCGATGTAGTTAGTTGACAGTTATTTGTTGAAGGAGACGTGGAACACGAGGGAACATCACCATCACCAGAAGGATGATGAACTCTTAGAGGTTTGTATTGACTCTGTTGTTGGTTTGTTTGCATAAGTGATGATGTCGACAAGCTGTTGCCACTAAGTTGTTGTTGTTGTTTCAGTTGCTGAAGTACCTGCTGTTGTAGAGGCTCTACTGGTGAGAACAACTGTTGTTGCTGTTGTTGCAAATTTTGCAACATCTGCAGTGTTTGCTGTTGTTGTAGCAAGTTTGATGTGGATTGTTGTAACTGTGTCTGTTGTTGTTGTTGTTGCTGTGAGATGGATAAAGGCTGCAATGAAGTCCTGTTGACTAAACCACTAATTTGCTGTTGTGGTTGTGTGCTTCCTGAAATCTGTTGTAGCAAGTGTGATTGAGATTGTTGCAACTGTGTCTGTTGCTGCTGCTGCTGTTGTTGTTCAAATTGATGTTGTGAGATGGATAAAGGTTGCAACGTACTCCTATTGGCTAAACCACTAATTTGCTGCTGGGTTTGTGTGCTTCCTGAATTTTGTTGTGATTGTGGTTTCTGTTGTTGGTGTAGCTGATTGTATACATAATTTTGTTGTTGATGATGCAGTTGCTGCTGCTGCTGATATTGGGGCCATGGTGGAGAAAGTTGTTGAAGGGGAGTGACAAGTTGGTTCCTTTGGTTCGGTTTGTTGGAGTTGGGGTTAGGAGGGGATTGAAAGCTTAATAGCTTGGAGGGATCTTCAAAGCTTATAGAATTTGAAGAAACTGGTTGTATATTAGATGTCTGGAACCCATGATGATTCTGCTGCATACTCATCCACTGGGCCAGACTCAACCCAGGGAAGATTGAGCTCGACCCGTCTTTCATACCCATATTTTCAAGCCAGGGCATGGGCATCGTCAGCCCTCTTTTATTAGCATTCTGTATCTCTGTATCAATGTCTGCCAAATGTACAACAGACGAATTAAGACTCAGATGAAGGTGATAGCACACATAGAGATAGGTTGCCTGATTACCTGTTTGTTGATGGAACTTTTGCCTGAAAAATGGAGGTGGACACATATAAAATGGAGTTACAACAGGCTCAATTTCCCATATTGAAACCCGACTAGGACGCTCACCAGCGGCTGATTCATCCCATCCCACCTGTATGGTAACAAATTAATGAAAAGGCTCTCTCTTGAGATTAAACCTTATAAAGGAAGGGGGTTTCGGAAATATTGTAATGACGAACGATACCTGAAGACTACGCCATTGTGAATTCTTCCACCTGACTGGATCTAAATCACTGATACCAGTTACCGTTCCCATGTATCGACGCACCCCTGACTCTTCAGTCTCAAACATCATTCTGAACCTCATGCCCAATGAAACTTGACTATACATTGCTTTATTGTACTTGGCTAGGGGTACCACAAACTCAGCAGGACTCGCCCTACAAATTTCATCATTTTTAATAAAATCCCAATTGCTAAGAATGAAGAACGTAAAAGCATTATTACCTAGGATTGTAATAAATTGTGAAGGGGCTGTTATTTGCAGCAGCATGAGCAGCGGCAGCAAGGATTCCGATATGCATGCTGTCACTGGTAATAACTGATGATGAGAGAGCAGACTGCTGTCTGTTAGCACGTCTAACTCCCAACAGAAGCTGTGATTTCTCATCTCTACAAATCCTCCGCTGATTAGGTGACAACTCAACAAGAAAGACGAATATAAAGTAATAATAATTTTGTTCATACCTTACGAAAAGGACAGCATCGCCAGCAAAAAGCCTTTTAGAGCTCACAAAAACACTCCATCCTGTGGTCAGTAGATGCCTCTTGGGTTGCCCTGATAACCAAATTACTACTTTAGGGAGCACAGAAATATGTGTTGGTGGTAGATGAAAAGAAGGTAAGTTTTGGAATTCAAGAAACCTCGATAAATATGTCTGAAAGTCCAAGACTGATCATGCAAATCTCTAGCTACCAACTCCTGAGCTGGAGGTTGCATTGAAAAATCCTACAAAACAAGGAAGTGTTGTGGTGAAAAAGGCAGAGACAGATTAAATGTATGCAAGCATTGGGCACACACATACCAGAGGTGGGAAAATCTTTTCAGCAGCTCGACGAGGAACAGAGAATCCACCGTGGGTGCTGGTGTCACTAGCCGTAAGAGTTTTGCAGAAGAACTCACCAGGCTGCTTGTTTTGCTTAAGACCCATGTCAGATATAAGTAATGCTTCCTGGTCATACTGCACCCACATAAGAATCAATTAACAACTGAAAGACAGCAAGTTGATGATATAGATCAAAATGACTGACTTTGGTTACAGGTTGAAGAGTCATCTGTGCATACACCTCATCGGTTTCAGAATCAGCCTATTCGAATTAAAAGCAAGAACATTAAGTGGCATACATACATGTAACCCTTTGACAGATCAAATAACAAGAAGAAAGAGAGAGAGATAGACATGTAATGTGAGATTATGAAGCATGCAGATGAGCTTAGAAGGAAGATTGGGATAGCTTGGAATGTTTTGTGTGTCCTTGTGCATAGAGGCAGCAACCTGCTCGCTGTGACCTTGGGGAAAGTAGACGACGAGACTTCCGACAGGAGGCAATGAGACCATAGGGCCAGCACAGGCATGCCATAGCTCTGAATTCATTACCTTCCTTGCTGCTGCACCTGCACCTGCATCTGACAAAGTGAAGAAGCCTAATTTCAAAGGCAGGGCATGGTGCAATTGAAGTTGTTGATTGATTGATTATGGGTAAAGATAGCCACACGTGTTCTTCCCCAGTCTGTGGCCAAATTGAAACAACAACTTCCCTTCCCTTTTTCTTTATAGATGAATTATGGAGAAAAGGGGTGGAATCGGAAATTGAATCAAGGGGGGAGATGTAAAGAAACTTTATGTATATTATTTGATGGTGATGATTCCAGAGGGAGAAGAAAGAGTGAGGGAGACGACGTACCTTCATGTTCTCCTGAAGTGGGGGCCTTCATCGTAATATTACCAAAGTAGCAGCAGAAGAAGAAGAAAGAAGAAGAAAAAGGCATTGGGGGAATCCGCCGGAATTTATTAACACAGACGGAGATGCGGGAATCACGGACAAAGACGGTGGGGAACAAACAATTTCTTACTACCATGCTTTTATAGCACCACCATGATTCATCAGTACCACTTCTCTCTCTCTCTCTCCTTCGTAATGCATTTTTTTATTTTATATATATAGAGAGAGAGAGAGAGAGAGAGAGAGTGGAGAGAATAGAGGAGGTAAGAAGGAATCATAACACTAGACACCCACCCACCTAGTAAGCTGACTCCTTATTTTATATATTCTACACATTTTTATCATAACACTAGACGAGGATGATTGACCTATCAACCTAAGATGGTATGTATTACTACCTACTTAGAAAATCATTTAAAGTTTGTATAATCGCAACAAACTTAACTCATCATGGAAAGAATAATCATTTGTAGTTACCTATGAATGTTGTATAACCAACAACAAAAACCACATTCATAAACCCACGTGATATTACGGAGGAGGAGGTGAACCAAGAGAACTACAAATATAAATCATCGTTGCTTTCTTTATTGATTGATAAACCAACCTTTAATCAGTTTCTTAGTCAATCGATTTTTTCATAAACAAACTTTTAGAATCAAAGGGGAAAAACCGTGCCAAGTATGGGAGAGAATATAGAGTATTGATCTAGCAATCCAGTGGATGAATTAAGTGGTATCAAAAATTTAGAATCATGTAATAAAAACAAGTGCAAAAAGAGCAAAAAAAAAAAAAATAACTACAATTGTTGACTTTTGAACTAATTCTCCACCTTTTTTAAAGCTTATAACTTTTTCATATGTTAATATTTAAAAAGATACACAATAAAAAACATTCTATTATTTTCAACTTGAGTTTGATATTATTATAGTTTTTTCAATATTTTTTTTAACATGTCACGTGATTACACACCATCATGTACTATTATGTGATTACATAATATGCCTTAGTTTTTCATAACAGTTATAACGTTATGTGATTATGTATACCGTTAAATGTAATTATGAACACCCTGATATGTGATTATATAAGAACAATTATGCCCCTAGGTTAAAAGTATCTATATTAATGAGTCTTCCTAGCTGCGCATGCTTTTTTTTTCCCTTTGTACAGATCTGCCGTTATAAATAGTTTAATATTTGTTGTTTAGAAAAAAAAGGAATATGGATGCATGTTACTTGACAACATTAATTAATGAATGGAAGTATAATTATAAAGCAAGAATGCGTGTTTTGCTCCCACCCCGCAAACAAATTGTTTAAATTGTAACTTGTCTACTATTAACCCAAAACAATACATCATGTAGTATACATACACTTGTCATAAATATTAATTGCTTTAACATTAATATTTTGCTAATCATGTTTTTATCCAATCCGATCCAATCTTGGAACTTCTTAATTTTTTTTTCCAATATCTTAACTAGTTTAATTCTACATACATATATAAACCAAACATCACTATCTAACTAGTTTTATTCAAATCTTCAGGGTAGGACCCGTGGAGCAATGCAATCTTTATCATCATTATGGCCATAATTTTACTTATTATTATTTATTATTATTATATTATTATTATTATTATATTATTATTATTATTATTATTATTCCTCTCTTCATCTATACTTCTACTACTACATATAAGATGAACCGAATACTTTTTATTATTATTATTATTATTATTATTATTATTATTATTATTATTATTATTATCTCTTTCAATCGCAATTAACTTGATCACTGACCGTATCGCAATGACAGTAATCATACATCTTCGTCTGTAAAGCACAAAAGAAAGATCGTATCTCAAAAATATATTGTGTGATGGTACAATATATTATATGTAGTAAAAAGGTTGTATTTTAAATGTAATCTTTTCCTTTAAAAAGATGATACTAAAAGCCCACACTCAATAGAAAGTTATGTCTCTTGAATTATTAAATACCCTAGTAATATATGATTGGGAATGGGAAGGAATCATTACATGTTAATTTTTAATGTTGAAAACGAGCGGTAATGAACTTATGTTACTTCTCATAACTCAAGTCATATCAACACATCGACTGTTACTTTTTTTTTTTTTTTATAAAGTAGAGATGGGGTAGCATGTCACAAAGCAAATCTATTTAGATTTGATAACACCAAAATACAATAATATACATGAATATTATTATTATTATTATAATAATACATTTGATTACTGATCAGCAGAAAGCAAACGTAATTAAATAAGCAACTGGGGGGGGGGCCAGATTCATGATAAAAAGCCCTCCGCTCCACATGTTGGAATCATTCCATTTATCATAAATTACTTCCCATTTCTACACATCAAACCAACAAAAATCTAGCAAATAAATGAGTAGCAGCAAATAACACCCATAAGAAGAAGATAGGAACAAGGGATGTGATTTAAAAAAATATATCTGTGAATACTTTCTTTCTTTGGTCCACCACACGTCTTCTCCTTCCTTTCCACAAACTATGAATACAATTATGAAGCAAATAAATAGAAAAGGACTTCCATCCCCACCTCCGTCAGTAGTACGGAAACCGACCGACACACTTGAACTTATTTAGGTACCACATAAATTTAAAAAATAAAAAATGCAGTGCAACTCAAATAACATGTAATAACCAACCAAACAGATCAAAGGGAACAGCAAGGCAGAAGAAGGGGGCCAGAGGATGATCATCAAATCATTTCAAGCACAGCAGCCAGCCAAGAAAGGACCGTGACATAAAGTTGCTTACAATTAATTATTATATATTAATAATATCCATCACATTAAAATAACATCCATCATCTCACTCTCAGTAATGTAATTACTTGTTTTGGTGGTTGTGAAACCATTCTATTCTCCTTCCAGCCAGCCAGCTGCTTGCTTGCAATTTGCACCTTCACCATCAATCATCATCTTTCACCATTCATTTGCCAACTCAATCCCCCTGTCACACCCCAACCATTTTATAAACCTTCTTTTTCCCTTTTAATAAAAAAAACAAAAACAAAAAAGGCTGATTAATTGAATATACCTCCTCCAGGTTTGCCATCTTCCTCTTCTTTTTCAAACCTTCTTTTACTTTGTCTCTTCTTTTCCTCTTCTCTGCGTGCTTCTTCTGGACCGATCTCCCCACCAGTGACGGCTGCTCCTTCAGTGCAAAACTTTTCGCCACGTGTCCCAAATGAAGCTTTTTCACCATGAATATACTCTTCAACTCCCCGCGATGAGCGCTGTACGCCCTCACCCATGAGCAGAATGCATTCTGCGCTAACTTCTTTATCTTCACCTATTTAAATAAATACTCTCCTTGCTTATTTAACTTGCACCATATCATAATTCAAAGATAAAATAATAATGATATACAGTAAACACTACACATACCTCCCTAAAAATGAAAGATTCAAGGGACTTCTGGAGATCAAGCACCCATGGATGCATTTCTATAGAAACAAACTTTTTCAAACGATGATGTTTTAATGGGAAACTGTCTAAAAGTTTCATCAGTGGGTATTCTGTTAACATGACACCGTGTTTCTTCAGATCTTCCAGGTAATCAACTTCAATGGGTTGCAGAAATAACACAGAATCCCCCTTTTCACCCAAACGAGCAGTTCTTCCGACCCTGCAAATTCCCGTAGCCAGTTTCCGTCCGTTTTAACAGAATATAAATGAGATAAATAATATAATACTAATGCATGTAACTGAATACGTGTAGTATACCTGTGAACATATTCAGTTGCTTCCCCAGGGGAATCATACTGTATAATGCAACTAACTTTTGGAAAATCTAAGCCTCTAGCAGAAACATCAGTAGACAGTAAAAGAGCTGATTTTTCAGTTTTAAAAGCATTGAAAGTTTTTACACGATCCTCGTGCTTCATGTTTCCATGTAACCTCAAGATGTTGCATTTCACAAAGAGTTCCCTCGTTTCCATATCTGATTGCAACTTTGATAATCCATGGAATTGACTTATGAGTGCATGATGAAAATCTACAGCATCACATGTTGAGAGAAATACCACAATCTGAAACCAAAACAAATAGCTTATTCCTTGTAAACCAACTTGTCGCTTAGCCTCAAAGCTTTAGGATCAGTCATTTGGACAAAAAAAAGTTTACTTTGAATGTCAATATTGCATTTACCATAACTATAATCAATGCTTATTTGTCTAGAATTTTAACATCCTTGTTGTACTTGTATGGTTTGATTTAGATTCTGAGCGATTAAGGTACTCAAGCCAATTATATTTTAAGTGTTTGTCAAAGTTCTAATAGAGAATAGAAAGAGTGGTTCACAACCTTAGAAGGTCCACCCCTGTTACTGAAATAATGTGAAGAAAAGAATTTCTTTTACAGCAATAGCAAAAGAATAGTAGATGAAAAAGACATTAGCCTTTTCTAGAACCATTACCCAAAAAGGGGATAATAAAAAGGTGTAAATCGGAATACCAAGCAAATGTACACAGAAATACAAACACATAAACCACATGCATAATCATGACCTTACCAAGTCTTGTTAAAGAAAGATATTGAGTAAAGGGCTTGATGTTTTAAAATTAAAAAAAGGCAATAAAACAAAAATAACGGATGACTATACCTTTTGGGACGCTTCTCTAGTGAACAGATCCTTTAGAACGGAAAGAAGCACCACAAGACGAGAACCACAAGGCACTGGAGTATAGTATGAGTCATAAGATGAATGTATAAACAATATCACTAAGGACAATGAAGCTATTTCTCCTCTATTTTTTTAATCTAATTACCTTTAACATATCTCTGGTTTAGTTGAGCTGGAAGCTTATATTCCGCATTTGGCGTAATCGATGCCTTCCCAGAATTTTCTAAGATTTCAATTGCATCATCTAATAATTTGACTTGCTTATTGGAAGGTTGTGTCTTTGTATCATCAAGACCAATCATAACTGGATTGTCCAAACTCATATTTGCAAGATGATTAACTTTCTCATTTAAGGTGGCTGACAAGAGCAAATTTTGTCTCACAAATGCAGCATCTTTGCTTTCAGACACGTGCGGGCTTGAACCCAAAATATCAAGTATCTCCTCTATCTCTTTACCGAATCCTAGTTCCAGAATTCTGTTGTAGAATAGAACAAATTGAATGAAAATGAATGATTAAAAGAAGGCAAATTCTCTGTTTGGGTTGCAAACAAACCTGTCTGCCTCATCAAATATTATCCAGCGCAGATTTTTATATACGAATGACGACGTGTGCTTCAAATGGTCCAATAGACGTCCCGGAGTGGCAATAAGAATAGATATTCCTAAACCATAAAAGGCCAATCCATACCATAACAAATGAGTTGCGAACAAAAGCAAGTTTTGCTTGCCTAAAGGTTTTGAAAAAAAACTTAGGCTTAAGTGAAAGGAAAGCTGTGAACCTTTACGCAACCTGGCCTTCTCCTTTGACCTGTTTTCCCCACCCATAATATAACCGGGAACAATCCAATGAAAACGATGCAGTAACTTTTGCAAATTTTCATACACCTGCATGCATAGCTCATGTGTTGGTACAATAACCAGAGCTATTATCAAGTAGAATGTTTTTAGTTTACACATAAACTTGCAGGTTTCTATTTAACAAGAAGATAATGCAGAGAGACATACCAAAAGTACCATCTGCCCGCTGAACTTTACGATCGTATTTTTGCAACTGATGAATGACAGGAGCCAGGTAAGTTAGGGTTTTACCGGTGCCAGTAGCCGCATTAACAAGCCTACAATTCAGACATTCAATAACTTAACTGCAAAAAGCAAATGAGTGGACGGGAACAAAAGATTACACGTGTCGTCCGGAGAGGATAACAGGAATAGCTTGAGCTTGAACTAAGGTTGGAGCTTCAAATCCCATTCTGTCTGCCAGCCAACTCACAAACCAATTGATACGTTTAAGTTGAACAAATTGGGAGTGCAATTTCATTCATACCTTTAAGTTGGTCGCATAAGGCAGGGTGAAGGCCAAGACTAGCGAAATCACAAGTAGCAAATATTTCCTCTTTTGCAACCCCATTAGTCTTCGTCTTCTTCCCTTCGGCCATTGCTGCTGCTTCTTTCCTTCCTTCTCCTACTAGGGTTTATAATTTTGTTTTTACCAATAACCCCTTCATCTTTGTCAATTACACACTTCACGTACCAAAACTTTTAAATATTATAGTATGCCCCCAAAAGTTTTCAACTTTTCAATATGATGGGGAGGCTGTTTCGGTTTTTGACAAAGGGCTTCGGAGATCTATTGTGGTTCCGACCCTCTTGTTAGGCTTAGGGATCATTTTATTGGTCAGGCAACGTTGAAGCCGGAATCAGGTAAGGTAGCAAAACACGAGAAAACTTATTTAGAGAATCAATCTCATTTGCTTTTGATACATTTGATTCCAGAGGCGGTGAAATTCCTGAAAACGGGGTTGCGACACAACTTGTTGCCGGTTTACCTGTCATTTCTTTGTAATTTGTTACTTTACCATTTGAGTTAAATGCTTGGCTGGTCCCTGTGGTTTGCAAAAATTGCAGACTTGGTCCTAGTGGTTCACTAATTACACACTTGGTCCCGGTGGTTGTAATTTTTGCACTTGGGTGGTCCTTATCACTAACATCTGTTAAGTTTTCCAGTTAAGTCCATGTTAAATGACCAAAATACCCTTGTTTATTACCAAGTTATATATAACTTCACATGTCTCTTCTCAAACAAGCAGCCCAACCACCACCATATCACCTCCGCCGCCATCTCACCTCCACCCCCGAACACCCACCGCCGCCGTCTCACCTCTGCCACTTCCCACCTCCACCCCGGAACACCAAAACATCCACCAACACCGAAACCCACCACCACCAAAGAACACCTCCACCACCGGGCAGGCTATCACCACCACCGATAACCACCACACCAGCTCGTTGCCCCTGCTGCTTCACACCGCTACACCCACTTCTTCCCCAAATCACCGCCACACACATATGCATAAATTACACATAACACACGTCAATTTTTAAATAGCACAAACAATCAGGAACAAAATTACACAAAAACAAATCATCAGAAACTAAACACGATGCAGTGACGTCGAAGGGGCGACGGAGGAGCCGGCGATGTCGGATCCGATGATGCACATATCGGTGGTGGAAGATGTGCATCATCAGCTGGGAGGTAGAGAGAGAGGTTGAAGGGTGAACGGTGGAGGTTGAAGGAGGTGGCGATGGCAGGTAGGTTTTGTGGTGATGGGCGGTGGTTTACGATGACGGCAGCAGTAGCGGCGGCTGGTGAGGTGTTCCGACGACCCACGTCGTTTTTCCGGCGGGTTGGGTAGTTGAGGGCAGTGAGGGTGGTGGTCGTTGGTTGTTATTGAATGGTAGGCTTTTTTAGGATATAAGATGATGATGAAGAGGCCCCCTGTTTTAAGTTTAGGAAAATAGGGAGATTAATTACCTGAAACAATGAATGGGATGAGAAGGTAGGAGACGGCGGTGGAGGCGGCGGTGGTGGAGGTGGGAGACGGTGGTCTTGTGGTTTTAGAGAGAGAAAAGGAAAGTGAGAGAGAGAGATCAGGGTGACGAAGAAGGTGTTTATTTATTTTTGTTTTTTAATAGTAAGGGTAGTGTGGTAATTTTACATAGACTTAACTGAGAAAGTTAACATGGGTTAGTCATAAGGACCACCCGAGTGCAAAAATTACAACCACTGGACCAAGTGTGTAATTAGTGAACCATTGGGATAAAATCTGCAATTTTCGCAAACCAACCAAGCATTTAACTCTTATCATTTTAATGACGTTTAAGATTAAAAAAAAAAAGAAAAAGAATATTACGATGAGATGATGTTAATCTCAGAAGGGACTCATCCATCCTAGCCAAAGAGAAAGGAGTCATCTATCGGTGAGGTTTCTGAATTCTGTATCATCAAAGTAGTGTTTACTGATGATTGCAGAGTTAGGTTAGGGTTGAGATGGGATCAAGAGACGGTGAGATGGAGAAAGGGTTGCTGTGTGAAGGTGGAGATGAGGAGGAGGAGGAGGAGGTATTGTATTCGGCCAGCTTCTTGGCAGCAGAGGACGGTTTCATAAAGCTTAAGACGACACAGTGGATTCTGTATTCGTTGTCACTGATGTTGGCATGGGGATTGGGAGTGACGATGCTCTTATATTTACCCCTGCGTCGATACATACTTCGTACCATGATTCGTTCAAGAAACCTCTATATCACTCCCGATGCCATTGTCTACAAAGTCACCCAACCGGCTCCCTTTCCGTGTTTCGGGGTGTTGAAGAAGAAGAAAGAGAAACATGTGTTGCTGGCTTCTGTTGCTGATGTTGTCATTGAACAAGGGTATCTGCAGTCTCGTTATGGCGTCTACTCCATTAGAATTGAGAACGTTGGCGTAAGAAGGCCACCCAGTGATGATGTTCAAATCGAAGGCGTTACCAATCCTCAGGCATTCAGAAAGGTTAAGTGTTTGTTATTCGTTCATGATGATTGTTGTGCTGTGCTGTGTTGATGTTCATTGCCTATTCACAGGCTGTTTTGACGCGCCTTTCGGATATGAGAAGTCAGGCCTTGGCTTGTATCCTGGAAGATGCTGCTGCTTCTGAAAATTTCCAGTCATCGGTCAGTCTACTAGTTCTACTAAGCCTTTTAGTTGGGCGTGTCAGTAGGTTTTGAATGTGTTTGTAATTGGCAGATGGCTAATGCTGGTGAGTTTGCAATACTGCAAAAGCTAGACGAAGTTGGGAATTCTCTTAAGGTAACCCAACCCAACCTAGTGTGTTTTATTTGATTGTAGGAATGTGCTGAATGTGTTGTACCGGTACAGAGAGTCCAATCGTTGATTGAGGAGCGACAACCAAAGACATCTCACTGACTGACTAAGTAAGTAAGGTGTGTGCTTTGATTCCTTCTAAACCACCAAATCAATAAATAAAATGGTTAGCCAGTCAAGTGTTGTAGTATGAAGCAGGAAGAATCAAGACTTGTGGTTTAAGGGTGAGATAGATCTGAACTGAAGGTGATGGATTGAAATGATGTAATTGTAATCATTTGTTTTCTATATACACATAGTTCCTGAAACCACATGTTCACACATTAACTATTTTGCTCCATTCTTGGACATAAATCATCGATTATCGTTTGGAATGATACTTTAAAATCATGTCAATCGCCTTCGCCTTGGTTGTTGGTGGTTGGGTGTTCTTTTGGTTTCATATGCCGTATTCCTTCCTTGACATATTCCTTGTTATAGGTATGATTACAAGCGGCAGGATGAGCTCTCGCTCTGATATCTATGATATAATTCTATCCAATCAATACTGAACTAAATCAGCCATCAGTTGGTATTAACCAATATGAAGATCCGATATTTAAGAATGGTTCGCTGAAATTGGTTAGCAATGTAAAGAAATATGCCCTAGTTCAGGTTGGGCTGGTGTAATCTTGGTCCTTGTACGCCCCTGAAAATATTTTAGAACCATTTACTACCCGTACAAAAGTGGTAGCGTGCGGCAATGTTACTTCGCAACCTTATGTTTGTAACTTTTACTTTATTAGGTCGATAAACAAATATTTTATGTTTTGTACATATTGTTGTTGCATCATGTGGGGAATTTCACTAGTTAACTTTATAACTATAATGTACAATACAAAAGATCAAAGGTCAAGTATTCCTATTTTGATGTAATGAAACTTGTTCATTTCAGTGGAGACAAATTTTCTGATTCATCGTGCTAGTTTTTGTTATGCACATTTTCGTATGTGCTTAAGCGTGCAAATATATATATTCAAGTTTGATGATTGACTTTCTAATAAGATGGATACGTGGGATAATGGATGAGATTGATAAATCCAGATGTGGCTCTGCAATGAAGGTAATGTCACTTTCTGCATCATAACTGAACATCTTCTTTCACTTAGAAATTTGTGATTATTTTAGGTTTTCAATGATGCCATAGAAGCTTTGAGGGTACCCTTTGCAACTGCTAATATGCTGGCGATGTATCTGGTATGCTAAATTGAAAACAAAAGCATTTGACGTCTTTGTAACTGCTTATTTGCATACTGGCCTCAGGGATGGATGGGTCCAAACTATTGTATCTCCACAGCTTGTACAACAAGCAACTTTTGTATATTGTCACATCATCAGAGGTGAAGCTTTTGTTTTTATGTGTATTAGCGCGCGCGGGGGGCTGGAAATGCATGCTATAACCGGGTTCAAATTAACAACTGGAAATAGGTGTCTTTAGCATTACATGGTTATGTATAAAAAGATACTGGAATCATTCGTCTTTACAAAAATAATATTATGGTCTAACAACATATTTTATATATTGCACAATGCAATCTTTATGGTTCAGAAATCAACATGAAAGATGTGCGATGTATGATAAGTGCAGTGCATATTTATTGTATTTTAAGTAATTGATATCAACCTGAGAAGGTAGTGGTGTGATTTTATGCATAGAGAAGGCATTGTCTGAGGCTGGGGGGATGTGAAGTACATAAATGCACATGCTACATCAACACCAGTTGCCGCTGGAGATCTCAAGGAATTGTTTTGGTCAGAACCAAGAGGTATCATAATCATATTTTGCTAAAGGAGATGTTTTTTCTTTCATTGACTTTGACAATATTATAAAATTCAAATAAAGTCAGTTTCCAGTCGACTCTACCACGACAATAGTATGATTATACTGACATTTCTCTCTTTATAATATGTGCACAAAGTATCAGCTTCTATTGTTGTGATCTGTTATAAAAGTATTAACATGTGACTTAATTCCTACTATAACAATAAAGTAAGAGAAGAAGATGTGGCCTGCCTTGTGTGTGTGATGACGATGAATGAAGTAATTTAGTCGCATGGGATTTTTAGTTGCATATTTTGGATGTATTGATGTATTCTGCCATTCACATTTCTAATGATGAACCAATTATTTGTTGCATATTCTATTTTTATACATCATAAATGTTAATTTATGAACAGGTCAACTTGTCTTTGTTATTATTATATCTTATCTGTATCTCTCATTTGTTTATTTTAGGCAAGACCCAGATGAAGGCATGGTATGAATTGGTTTTTGAGCTTCAGTAAGTAAGGTGTTTATGACAGTGCAGTAAATGTAATGGTTTGAATTCAGGACACATTCCAGGTAGAAGAATGCTTCGTTGCATTTTTTATGCTAACCTCACATGATATTATCATTATATGGTTTTAATATGTTTGCTATACGATATGACAGAATGCAAGCTTATCTCGCGGTCTTTTCCTTGAAGAAGAATGTTCAAAATACTAGAATTATTTATAACAGAATGATCAATAGTAGAATTTTGGACTTTTGAAGTCGGTGTGATACCTGGAACTCGGACCGATTTAACGCTTGCAAATCAAGTTGCATTGCGAGCGTTGGGGGTGTATAAACTAATAACATAACATGGCTTGTCAATTACATTCACAAGTTTTCACCAATATCTTCGGTATTTAAGGTGAAAATCGGTATCGAAAACGCTAAATGTCGGTACAGAAAGTCAAGTTGGTTTGGGAAATCGGTACCTGTATCATTTACTCTAATCCCTAATCTGATCCACTATCTTAGCCTTTCCCTTCCCTTAACTTGGGATGATGCTTCATTTAAAATCAGACACCGGTGTTAAGTAAATACAAAGAGGTTAGCTAGTCAAATCCCAAAACAGTAATATAATAGCAGCTTGATCGGGTGTCGTGTCCCGGTCAAAGATAATATGTACAGTCCCGAATTACCTTTAACAATGCGTTAGTAGTAGTAAGGGGTCGAACCACGAAGATTTTGTGGTTTGCGATCGGATGTGGTTGATTTTAAATAAGATTGTTACTATTATGAAGCTTGCTATTTTGATTGTTTATATATTTGTTTGTTTGAAAGAATGTCGGAATGATCCGACAAATTTGTTTCTAATTAACTAAGTACAAAAACTTACAATTGCAAGAACTTGATTGATTGATTGATTATAACAATGAATTGATAGCAAGGTTCACACCCGGTTCAACAATTGTAGGACCTAAGGTTGCTACACGTTTTAACTTGGCTTAATTGAATTAGTTCATTAACAGTTTTAGAATCACAAAGTTTAGGTGCCAATTGCTATCGACGTTCAAAACGGACAACAATGCACTTTGTTACCTCGGACAAGTAAATCCTATCAAAAGACAAGGCATAAATACGCATATTCATTTCACGAAGTCAAATTTCATAACTCACTCGACAATTCGTAAATTCAACACAAACGTAAGACAATTATCTAATGATTCAAATGCAATTCAAATTGTCACAAACCAAGTATTTAACAAATAGCAAACCCTAGAAATCCTTACAAAAGTTTACACCGTGGTGAAACCCTCGCGGATAAGCCGCTCATGACGAACAGAACTTGATCACCGGATGATTGGAGCTTGATCATGAACCTCTTGAAGCCTTGAGGTTGAGTATGATGAAGGTTAGGGTTTATGGTAGATGATTAGGAACGATGGATTGGTGCAATGATGGAGAAGATGATGATTAGGGTTGTGGAGGTGAAGATGGATGATGAATTCGGATGATGATGGATGATTGGAATGGTTGGAATTGAGGTTAGGGGTGTTCTTGGCTCCAAGAAGTGTTTCAAAACTCAAAATCTCGTAACTCATTCACAAATGGGTCAAACACAAGTTAAAACTCGTTCAAAATTGAATTTCAGCGACAAGAATATAGGAGGGGCGTCGCCGACGGCCCCTAAAAATCCTGCTTTTTCTCCGACGCTCTAATCCACTGTCTACAACCAATTTTCTCCGACGGGCTATCTGAGGGGCGTCGGCGACGGCCCCTCTAGCGCTTTTTTCCTGTTTTTCCATTTTGCGATCCCGGTTGATCCGTTTTCCGTTCCGATGCTCCAAAACGCTCCCGAATAGCTCCTTAAACTCCGTAAACCTGTAAAACACAAATCTAATCAAAAGTAGGCTATTCAAAACTAAAATTTACGTAAAACATTAACTTAAGCTTAATAGAAACATCGGTTTTCGACCACGTAACACATCCCCACACTTGTCTTTTGCTTGCCCTCAAGCAAATCTATCTTTCACTTTCACGTGGGTCGAATAAGGAACGCATTTCCCATTCTTGAGACATGAGTTAAGGTCTAATGTCATACTCGGTTCATAATTTTTATCATTTTCAAAATATTTAACGTTAACATGATTAACACATAAAATTGGTTATCCAAGATTAACCCGCCATTGAAACTCACAATTCATACACATCCGTCACAATGTTCTCTCCACTTGGCTTATAAATTGGCTAATATTTAATACATTTGCACTTTTGATATAAACATACAAACCGATTAGAACACATACCCGCATAAGCTTGCAACTCAATCATTCTCCACCACCGAACACAAATATTAAACACAAGTCAAAAGGTTTTGAACGGGTTGAATTGAGGCTAAGCTAAGGGTATGGAATAGGATATTTTGAAAGTGGCTAAGGTGATGAAAACTCAATTTTTTATTACAAAACAACTATTCTAACAGAACCGACTACGAAACAATAACTAAGAGGCAACAGTCTTTCGCCTTTTATTCAACAAACTATCAATACATCATTTTTCTTTTCTTTTCTCAATTATATTCTGCTTGCTTTTTTTAACTATTCCTAAAATCAAGTTCTTATCACACGGGTTAAAAATAAAAGGTTCAATGGTCAAGGGCTAAATGAGTTGGTCAAACGAAAGGTTTAGGCTTAAAATTGGCGACTAAATGATTGATTTCGGGTAAGGGTAAGTAAATGGTGTAAAGTAAAAAGGTTTACCTAATGTCTTAATCATTCTTGTGCTCATATTCGGTGTATGGTCTCAAACGTATCAAAAATTGCAAGTTCTACAATACATGACTAATGGTCCACTCAACCAAAGAAATATATGCATATATGATATGTAAAAGTGGCTCAAAATCTAACATATAGAAGGTATGGTATGCGATATATATTAAAATGCAAGTTTCTTAGGCGGATTATTCCTAAATAACCACTCGCTAAATACCCGTCATGTGATTAATTTGAACTTGACTATGACAAAAGACCACATGGGTTATGCCATCCCTCACTAACTTAGTTACTCATGCTTTTTAGACTGCTTCAACCAAAGACATTTTGAAAAAAATTTGAAATTTTCCCAATCCCCACACTTGAGGTCAACATTGTCTTCAATGTGTAGTGTTTAAACGAACGGGTCAAAATTGAAAAACTTTTTCTTCTCCCCATCCCCACACTTGAGGTCAACATTGTCCTCAATGTGTAAGAATAGAGCCATTTAAAACGCATAAGGGATGTGACACGGCTATCTTCCCAAAATTTCACCCCGGAAATAAAATACAAAATACAATCCACTTATTGACAAAAAAAAACCAATCAAAGCTAAATGAAACGTATGCACCTGACTTTTCGCTCATTCTTCGTGTGCTCTTCATCTTCAACAAAAATGGTTGTCTCGCGAACACAGTTTACCTACAAATTTCAACCTTCGTGTAGAAGCAAGCTTCTCATAACCATTAAAAATTTGTTAGTTACTTAGTTCTACCATTTTTATTAAAATAATTACCAAGTCGATTTTATTCAGCTTTGATTTTCTTGTGGAAAAAGAATTTACAACAACAACCTAAACTCACTTTCTTAGGAATCACGGTTGCATTTAGAGTATGCAACAAGCCCTTTTAAACCTTCCAATAGCTCAGAAGGACGAGTAGGTCTCGTGAAGGTTATCTAGGGACACACCCACAAAGTTCATTCAACTACTAACAAGAAACTAAACATAAAATAAAATGTACACAAAAAAATATACAACAACAAAAGAAAACATACCGGTTATCATCGCAGGTATCGCTCGCTTGGATCTACCGGTGGATACGGCTGGTAAGGGTATCCCGTGAGAGCCGACATCATGTCGTGGAAGTCATCGAGTGGCCCTTTCTCGCCTTCAGTCGGCGCTTGGAACTGCGGTGGGATAAAAATGGATCCAACTGCTTCGGGCCAGTCTGGAGATGGATCAGAGGGCCCGGAAGGAAAAGGAAGGTTCTCGTATGAGTTCCAAGGCGTGTGCTCTTGTTATGGACGCCGCGCCTCCCAATCTCTATGGTGACGCTCTTGGTCATGCAAATGTTTGGCGTTATTAACCGCCATTTGTTGCGCCACCGCCATAGCATGCCACCGGCGGTCTTCCAATGCGTTCTGATCATCACGCGCCCTGTCCTGCTCCTCCTCCCAAGCTTGCCTTCTAGACAATTCTTGTGCTTGATACAAGTCTTGTCTTTCCATAAATGCTTGCTGGGCGGCCCACTGCTCTTGTTGTCTCTCCCAATATTCTTGCTCTTTAGCCCGATGAGCAGCCTCTTCAGCCCAATGAGATTGTTGTTGGGCTTCCCAATTTTGTTCCCACTGCTGCCTCCTTCGTTCATACTCCCGGTTCTCCCCAATACAAGCAGTGACAATATCACAAATGTCTTGTTGCCCCCGATTGAAGTTTGGATAGCCGGGCTTACGCCGGTTAGGAATGAAGTTAGCCACCCCAGCTGAAATTTCTCGATGTGGCCGGGTGTACCTCTGTCGGGGTCCCATCGGACCTTGAGGCTCATCTTCATCCTCTTCGTCAGCAATCTCCTCCTCTCTTGCAGCTTCCTGGGCTGCACTCGGGTCAGTGAATTGGAATCTATGTCCTTGGTCATTAGTGACTGTGTACTTATGACCATACACTTGTACCTGTATCTTCCAATGCTGCTTCATCGACGCGAAACAGATTTGATCCATGGGCTTCGAGACCCACAACAAATCTGGTGGCAACCTATTATGTTGCACAATCATGGCGCTGATGAGTCGCACGTACGGTATCATCTTGTCGGTGTACGACTCACGAGTGTCCCAAGTGTTGATCATTACCAGAAGGCGCCATGATAACTTAGGTACTCCAAAAAGTAATGAATGGAGTCCCTACAATATGAAGCCTTCACTTTACCTCGATCCCCGAATCGAACCATAATATTTTCAAGAGAGAAGGGTTGAAGGATCTTTCCCTCAACCGATAATTGACTGCGTAACACCGCCCCACCATCAGAACTCTCTCCAAACCAATCCTCTCAAACATCTGGACGATCCCAATCGTCCTGAACTCTTCCACATTCAAAGTGCACTCCGGCACAACCCTTTTCCGGGATAGATGTAGTAACCCCGTGAACCATTTTCCACTTCCAAAGTTTAATTTCTAACCGTTTGTCATTAAACCTTGAAAGTGGCCTTTCTTATTATTCTCCCACTGCTACCCACGTTACTATCCCTTATTCTCTCCCAAGCCCAATCTTGTCTGAACAAGCCATCATCATTGTCTTCCATCCCACTCAATTGTTCCCATTTTCTTGCTATATAACCCGAAAATGACCCGGCTCCCGAAGATGAGCCTTGGCCCGAAATCTTACTTCTGTTTCGGCTCGCCATACCTACAAGTCATGATGCAAAGAAAACAATTAAACCTTGTCTAACTTCAAACACATAATTCTATCACTCCAAAACTTCATTTCAATTCACATTCTTGAACATGACAAACAATGTTGAACCATAACTTAATTGATTAAACAAAACTAGTCGGTTTAAACTTTCAAAATTGGCACTTTTGTTAACATCTAAACTTAAGTTTTATGTTCTTCATCCTAAATATATAAGATTTTAAACAACATTCAACATTGTGTTCATGTTCAAACATGCAACTTTAACAATTATAATCGCATTACTTAGCTATGTTGCATGTTCAATTCCACCCAAATCAACCACAAACTCAAATTCAAGCAGCAATTCATATAATAGCATTATAAACAACCTACTCTTAAACCTAAATTCAAAATTTCGGAAGAAAATCACAAACCATATGACATCCGTGCTCAAATTGAAGTAAAGATCATACCTTTAGTGTTGTATAGACGTTAGAACTTGAAAAAGATGTAATACAAACTTCAAGAACACTTTTCCTTAAAAACCCGAAATTTGAACTTCACCAATCTTGAAAACAAGCAAGAACTGAAAGAAACCGTGTTAGGGTTTTGTTCTACTTGAAAAACTACACAAAATAGGCTCAAGAATCAATTGATTTGATGGAGAATTGAAGAAGATGTGAGGATTTGAAGTTAGGGTTCTTGAAGAAGAAGTTGGAGAAGATGGGTTGAATTGATGAGCAATGTGCAGATAGGTTGGGGTTTTAATGAGAAGTTGGGTGGATGAGAGTCACCCGGGTCGAATTTGTGGCTAAAATTGGGTTCGGATGATACGTGGTAGAAAACCGATGTTTCTATTAAGTTTAGTTGACATTTTACGTGACTTTTAGTTTCGAATAGCCTACTCTTGATTAGATTTGTGTTTTTGCAGGTTTACGAAGTTTAAGGAGATATTCGAGAGCGTTTTGGAGCATCGGGGCGGAAAACGGGTCATCCAGGATCACAAAATGGGAAAACAGGAAATCAAGCATTGGAGAGGTCGTCGTCGACGCCAAGTGGGGCCGTCGGTGACGTCCCTCATATAGCCCATCGGAGAAAAATGGTCGTAGACAGTGGATTAAGGTGTCAGAGAAAAATGTGTATTTCTGGAGGCGTGGCGACGCCCATAGGGCGTCGGCGACGCCCCTCTGATAGTTTGGTCGCTGAATTTCAATTTTGAACGGGTTTTTATTGTTTGTTTGACCCATTTGTGAGGAGTTACGAGATTTTGAGTTTTGAAACACTTCTTGGAGCCAAGAACACCCCTAACCTCAATTCCAGTCGATTCTAATCATCAAACATCATCCGAATCATTACATTCGATCATAACCCTAACCTACCGCAATCACCTTCATTATCCTCCATCCAATTCCATCTTACATCCCAAACCCTAACCACCATCATCCTCACTTTCAAGGTTTCAAGATGTTCGTGATCAAGCTCCAATCATCCAGTGATCGTGTTCCGTTCACCATGAGCGGCTAATTCTCGAGGGTTTCACCCCGGTGTAGGTTTTGTAAGTTCTAGGGTTTAACATTGTTTTGAGTTTTGATTTGTGATAAATTGTGATTTGATTTGAAAACCTACGATAATTGTCTCGCATTGGTATTGTATTTGTGAATTGTCGAATGAGTTATGAAATTTGACTTTGCAAAATGTTTATGTGCGATTATGCCTTGTCTAGGTTAGAATTTACATGTTCGTGGTAATGAAGTGCATAGTAGTCCGTTGTCTATAACGTCGATAGCTTTTGGCACCTAAACCGCGTAACACTAAACTCGTTGATCTTTGTTGCAATTGAATTGAAACTAAAACATGCAGGAACCCTAGGATTTTCATTACCAAACCGGGTGTGAACCTTGTTTCAAGCTATTGTTTTAATCAAGTAATTCATTTCTCATAAATTAATTAGGTTAGTAGTCAACCCAACCCAAACAAGAAGATCAAAACACTATCAATCCTTCAGTCACTAAATGCACCTACAAACATTTCAAATCCTGCGATCCTCCAAAATACGAAGGTACTGAAGGTGTCACCGCTTTCCTCCACTGGTTCGAAGAAATGGAGAACACTTTTCTAAATTGCGATTGCCCCGATGATCGCAAAGTGCGTTATGCCACCGGTCGTTTACTTGGAACAGCACTCACATGGTGGAATACAGAGAAGACCAAACGAGGTGTTGAAGAAACTATGACCTTGACTTGGGAAGAGTTGAAGGGAATCATGACAAGACGGTTTTGCCCAAGAAGTGAAATCGAGAAATTGGAGGATGAGTTCCATGCTTTGAAACAAAAGGAAGGCGACCACACCACATACAACAAGAGATTCCTTGAGTTAAATCAAATGGTTCCCAATTTGTTTACTCCCCTCTACCGTTTGATCGAGCACTACATTCGTGGTCTTCCATCAAAGATTCAAGACTCTGTAATAAGTACCTCGCCTGCAACTTTGGAAGCAGCAATGGAGCTAGCAACCGCGCTCACTGAGAACCGAATCCGAAACAAAGATCTCAAAGAGGAGAAGAAGAAGGATAAAGCATCAACCGAAACCTCAAACTCCACACGAACTGAATCCTTTACACCACCTATTTCTAAGAGAAAACGAGATGGGCAAATTTTCGCCGTCACCCAACGCAACCAACCAGCTTCGCAAGTTGTACCTCCCCAAACTATCCCAATCACTCAAGTAGCACCCAACTCAACTTACCCAAACAAGAAGCCTTACATTGGACCTCACCCTCAATGCAACACCTGTTTCTATCACCATCCATCTACTTTACCCTGTCGACTATGTGCGAATTGTGGACGCTACGGTCACTTGAGCAAAGTTTGCCGCACCTCTCAAAACCAAACCTCAACCCCTACTCAACCCATGATCCAAACATATCAACAACCTCAATACCCCATGTACCCATATGTTCGAGCTTGTTTCAATTGTGGCGACCCTACCCATTTTAGAAACACGTGCCCTCGTTTGGTTAACATCATAAACGCCCAAGCTCAAGCAAACCCAGTTAACCAAGCAAACCAAGCAAACCCAGCTCCACCGCCAGCAAGAGGAAGAGTTTATAACATCAACACCAATCCTGTTGAAGATATTAACGGTCCAAACCAACCACTTAACTAGCCTTCTCTCACCAAGAATCAAGATTCAACTCCAACCACTTAGTATTTATGTTTTTCTCTATGTTATCTCAATTTTCACGTATCTCAATTGGAGTTTTATCCAAGAATTTTAATGCAAATTACTAGTTCAGTTCGTTTTATACTCATTGATTTAATATTCATATCATCATACTTCACGACATATCTCAGTTTCATCATTTAAAGAAGTTGAGTTGTGTCTCACTTCTACATAGACTAACCTCTTCCCTCATATTAAACGAGAGAGGTATTGTCAAACACGGATACTATTAAGACTCAAGCGCTGATTGTTGTGTTTGTTTATGTTGTAGAGTCGCATAGAACTAATCATAACTTGCGGATAAAGTCAATGAGAATTTGACAAGAATATGGTGGATACGCCGCTGGTACTTCCTATATATAAGTATTCTTGTCAAATGATCGGAGGCATTATCAGGCGGTTATGAGAGGTTCCATGCATAGGTTGTTTGTGTGATTAAGTTATTCATTTTCAGTACATGCAATAAGCTCGGCTCCGTTTGATTGAGCCTTGAGCACACAGACAATTTCATTTTCAGTACATTCAATACGTTCGGCTCCGTTTGATTGAGCCTTGAGCGCACAGACATTTCAATTTCAGTACATACAATACGAATCGGCTCTGTTTGATTGAGCCTTGATCGCACAGATATATTTCATTTCAGTATTTTTATGTTTGATGTATTGGTTGTAGAGTTATAGGACTAATCATAATTCACTGATAAAACCAATGAAAATTTGACAAGAATATGGTGGATACGCCGCTGGTACTTCCTATATATAAGTATTCTTGCCAAAGGATCAGAGGCGTTATCAGGCGGTTATGAGAAGTTCCATGTAGGATTTAGTATTGCCTTGGTTGAAATCTGTGTTACATTTATATCATCCCGCTATTTAAAGAAATTGGATTGTGTTCCATTTCTACATAAACTAACCTCTCCATCATAACAAACGAAGAGAGGAACCATCACCATTCAAACATATATGCTATAGAATGTGGATTCAATTATTAGTTGTTGTGTTTATTTGTGTAGATTGTAGAATTTCTGCCTTAGGATATAACCCTAAGCATATTCAAACTTTTATGCATGAAATCAAATTTAGCAAATCAATCTTGCTTATCAATACTTTTACAGTAGGCAACAAAAAGCGATTCCTGTATTAGGATACTTAACCTTTACAAGGAACGTTACCGCCTCAAACAAAAACGTAAACCCTTATTTCTTCTAAGTATGTAACTGTCAAACTAAACACCATCATTCTTTTAGTCAAATATATCACTATTTAAATTTCGGGACGAAATTTCTAAAAAGCAGGGGATACTGTAACATCCGTCAAAAACGGATTTACCAAACCCGCTCCGTTTATCAACCGAACAGTCAGTTAAAATTTTCGTTGCGAATTAAATGACCAAAATAATTTTAAACGATACGTAATCAATTATTATGCGGGGATATATAATTAGTTTTTGAAAAACTGTCAAAAATAACAAAATAAAAATGTTTTACTCATGCCGGGTTTCGAACACGGGTCCGTACCGGTTCAAACAAACACTTATCACTCAGCCAATCAACCGCTCCGCCGCTTTGATTTTATGTTAATAACAGGAAACAATTAATTCAAATATTCAAGTTCGGAAGTCAAATTCGTCAATTTGCGCCCAATTAGCAGTCGTCGGAAATCCCGACGACTTCGCCGTTTAATTACGTTTCCGCTCAAATTAACCGAAGACTTAACTCTCACAACGGTTATAACCGACGTCTAACCCGCGACATCAGCCATAACCGCCGGAGAACGGCTGACTTCGAATTGGGACCAAATTCAGACCCCATACATCTCGATACTACCCTATAAATTCACCCACAACTCGCCAGAAACCTTTCACACTCAAATCGCACCCTTTCTCGGCGAAAACTCACTCGCCGGAAATATTTTATACGTCGCCGGAAAACCGAGTTTTTAATCTCTGAGCTTCACTGAACCCCCTAAACTTATACCGAAGTCACCCACACCCTTTGTAAACTTTCTGAAGATCCTCTGCTTCAAGACACTCGTCGCCGGAAGAGATTGCTGTCGCCGGAGTTCTGCCGGAAAACAGAGGAAAACCAGTCGGTACTTTTCACGCCTAAATTCCTTTCTTTTTACTTTTATCTCGTCTGTAATTGATCATTAAACGCTAAAGAAACCTGAATCAACACTTCGAATCAGTCAGTCGTCACTTCCGGTGAAAACCAGTGAAGAAGACGAAGTTTCGGTAATGGTTAAGTATAATTAAAATCAAGTTATTTACCGGGTTAGACACACAGTCCAGCGGTGGACTGTGTGCACTTTGAACGCTAAGGTCTCGAGTTCGAGTATTGTCCCTCACACGCTGCCTTAATAAAAATTCCTTTTTCCGCAAAACTGAACCGGATTGTTTCAGATATATGTTAAGTATATTGATAACCGAGTTTATAACCAAGTGAGACACACAGTCCAGCGGTGGACTGTGTGTACGCTAACCCACAGGTCCCGGGTTCGAGACCTGTGGAGCGCACCGGTTTTCGGGATTTAAATCGTTTTTAAAAAATAAAGGATTTCTGTTTAATTGTAATTAACGGATATATGTAATTAAAATCAGATATATAACGGGTTAGACACGTAGCTCAGTTGGTAGAGCTGCGTGCACGCGTACGGGAGGTCTCGGGTTCGAGCCTCACCCAGCGCACAACAATATGCCTTCGAACCGGCCAACGGTCAGTCAAAGTCAACGGTCAAAGTCAACTGTAGCAAAAATCAAATATTTTTTTATTATTTTTATTTAATTATTTTAATTAAAAATCAATTAAAAATACTTAAAAATAACATTTTTAAGGTTAGAAAATAGCCTCAAACTCACAAAAATACACCCAACAATCCTACTAAAATAGATTAATAAAATCCGTTTACTTACCGAACCAAAATGCTATTTATCTAGGTTAATTTCACTCGCGGTCAAAACCATTTCGCGTGCATTCAACCTCATCAACCGAACGCACCCAATGTGAGTGAATTCTTACAAATTCCCCTTTTTATTCATGTTTTGGGGTGTATCATGTGTCGCTTAAACTAATTCTATTATGCAAATTCATGCTATACCATTATATGATTTAAATTAGAATGTAACTACTGTTGGTTGTGATGTATTACATATTGTCAAAGTTGTATGCAAGTTATTTAGGCCCATCAGTTCCTCGTGGGAGACGAGTTGAACAACGCGTGCCTTAAAACTCATTCATTAGGCCCATCAGTTCGTAGAACAACGCGTGCCTCAAAACTCATTCATTAGGCCCATCAGTTCGTAAGAACAACACGTGCCTCAAAACTCATACATTAGGCCCATCAGTTCGTAACAACAACGCGTGCCTCAAAACTCATTCATTAGGCCCATCAGTTCCTCGTGGGAGACGAGTCGAACAACGCGTGCCTCAAAACAATCATTTGGTGTATCTGTGTTCAATATTCAATATTATGTGTTGTGTGAATAAACTTACATCTACATTTACTCATATGTGGTTATGCACATTATTTATAATCAATTGGATAAACTTGTTCAAATGTTTTCCATAGGATTCACTCGCCAACTTTATGTTGATCCAAAACCTTTTTACACATGATACAGGTGAACAGGTTGAAGCAAAGAAAACATAGGAAATGCCTTAGAAGAGAACCAAGAAGTTTAGATTGATAGTTAGAACATGTTGTATCAATTATTGTAAATTTCCATTAAATTGTATTAATGAATATGAAACATATAATAAATGTCATGAGCTTTGATGATAACCCAATAATGCCCCGATCACCTTTTCCGCTGCGGGTCGGGGTGTGACAATGTGCTCTTTTCATGCCATCCTTATATTTTGAGGCACACTCATATGCCTCTTCCTGAAGCTCTTCTAGCTCACAAAGCTTCAACTTGCGCTCTTTACCTGCATCATCATACTTAAGCTTAACTTCCTCAATAGCCCGAAATGCACGATGTACAAGTTCAACCGGCAAGTGACAATTTTTACCGTAAACCAAGCGGTAAGGAGTAGTGCCAATAGGTGTCTTATGTGCCATTCGATAGGCCCATAAGGCATCGTTCAACTTCATTGACCAATCCTTACGGTCCTGTCGAACGGTCTTTTGTAAAATTTCCTTTATTTGCCTATTGGACACCTCTACTTACCATTTGTTTGCGGGTGATAGGGGGTAGCAATTCTATGGTCAACACCATACCGTTTTAATAATTTCCCAAAATTAAAGTTTTTAAAATGAGATCCCCCATCACTAATAATTACCCGAGGTATCCCAAATCTAGAGATAATATTAGTTTGCACAAAATTACAAACAACGGTATGGTCATTTGTTTTGGTGGCGATTGCTTCTACCCATTTAGACACATAATCTACCACCACTAAAATGTATAAGTTCCCATGAGAATTGGGGAATGGGCCCATGAAATCGATTCCCCATACATAAAAAATATCAACAATGAGAATCGGTTGCATGGGCATCTCATCCCGCTTAGAAATACCCCCTAGTTTTTGACACTCAAAACAGTTTTTCGCAAAATTAAAAGCGTCTTTAAAAATCATCGGCCAATAAAGGCCACTGTTGAGCACTTTGTGTCCCGTTTTGTGACCACTAAAATGGCCCCCACAAGCAAAAGAATGCAAGTGGATCAACACACTCGGGATCTCTTCATCCGGTATACATCTTCTCACGACTTGATCCGGGCATGTCTTGAATAAATCCGGTTCTTCCCATGTGTAGTACTTGATTTGAGATAGAAAATGCAATCTTCTCCTCCTATCCTAATGAGCCAGCAAATCACCTGTCACCAAATAATTTATAATGTTAGCAAACCAAGGTAATGTTGCAACTTTAAGAATATGCTCATCTGGGAAGGTCTCATTAATCTCCACACGGGGAGAACCCTCCTCTATCAACAACCGGATAAGTGGTCTGCCACCACATTCTCGCTACCCATCTTATCCCGTATCTCCAAGTCAAACTCTTGTAGCAAGAGAACCCATCGGATCAACCGCGGCTTTGCATCTTTTTTCTCCATGAGGTACATGACAGTAGAATGTTCAGAATAAACAATTACTTTACTACCCCAAATGTAAGCGCGGAATTTATCCAATGCATATACCACCGCAAGTAGCTCTTTCTCAGTTGTTGTATAATTCAACTGAGCATCCGAAAGAGTCTTACTGGCGTAGTATATGGCAACGGGTTTCTTTTCTACCATTTGACCCAACACGGCCCCCACCGCATAATCACTTTCATAACACATAGTTTCGAACGGTAAAGACCAATTAGGTGATTGCAAGATTGGGGCCTCAACCAATTTCTCTTTCAAAACATTAGAAGCATTTTGACAATCTTTGTTAAAGTCAAACGGTTGGTCTTTTAACAATAAATTATATAAAGGTTTTGTTATATCACTAAACTCCTTTATAAACCGTCTATAAAACTCCGCATGACCCAAAAATGATCTAACGTCCTTAACGCTCGTGGGATAGGGCAAAGTAGAAATATCTTGCACTTTCGCCCTGTCAACCTGCTATCCCACGACTTGACACTACGTGGCCCAACACAATTCCCTCTTGAACCACAAAATGGCTCTTTTCCCAACTCAAAACCAAATTTATCTCAACACATCTTTTTGAAACTTTTTCGAGTTGGGTAAGACAAACATCAAATGATGACCCAAAAATTGAAAAGTCATCCATGAAGATTTCTAAAGACCCCCACCATATCTGAAAAGATACTCATCATGCACCTTTGAAAGGTGGCGGGGGCATTACATAACCCAAACGGCATTCGCCTAAATGCAAAGGTAGCGTATGGGCAAGTAAAAGTAGTCCTAGCTTGGTTTTCCGGATGGATAGCAATTTGATTGTAACCCGAATATCCATACAGGAAACAATAATACTTTTGACCCGTTAACTTTTCAACAATTTGGTTAATAAAAGGTAAAGGGAAATGGTCTTTAGAAGTTGCGGAATCCAACTTCCTATAATCAATACAAATACGCCACCCGGTTACCGGCCGAGTGGCGACCTCTTCACCTGCGTCATTTGTGACAATTTAGATGCCCGCCTTTTTGGGAACTGTCTGTGTTGGGCTCACCCATTGGCTATTAGAGATGGGGTATATGATACCCGCATCTAACCACTTTAGCACCTCCTTCTTGACAATTTCTCTCATTTCGGATTCAATCTCCGTTGTGTGTCACGAGAAGGAGTACTACCATCTTCGGTGATGATCTTCTGCATCACTACGAAAGGGCTAATTCCCTTCAAATCAGCAACGGTCCACCCAATAGCGGCTCTATTGGCGACCAACACATCCATCAATTTCTTCTCTTGCTCCCCGGTCAGATTTGCCGCAATGATGACCGGTAGCGTGTTGCCCTCACCCACATAAGCATACTTCTATCAACGATGGCTTAATCTTTGTATCAATCTTATCGGGAAGACTTTCCACTTGGTGTGTCCAAGGTGGTCTTCCTTCCTTCACCGCCATCACCTCCATCCTTTTCTCTTTCCTCGTCCATGCTCCGATTTGTTACCGATTGTAACCTGTCAAACATAAAGCACTCCTCTATTGTGTTTTCCTCCTCGACACCCATGTCGCAAAGAGGTATACACTCGTCAACAACGTCTGCCATATAGCATTCGTCATTGACTAGAGGATCCGTTAATCCGGCAAAAACATTCAACCGCAACCGACGGTTACCAAAAGTCATGTCAACCGTTCCCGTTTTACAATTAATTTGAGCATTTGATGTTGCCAAAAACGGTCGATCGAGAATAACCATGGGTTGCTTGGTTAGGTCCAATGAAACATAATCGAGTACTAAAAAGTCCACCGGATAGTAAAGTCCTCGACCTTGACAATTACATCCGTGACTATTCCACGGGGTAGTTTAGGAGTCAAATCGGCTAACACTACGTTAGTGTTTGCCGCTCTAAGTGGACCAAATTTATATTGGTCATACAAACTACCGGGTAGAATACTCACACTAGCACCAAGATCCAAGAGTGCCCTAGTCATTTTAAATTCTCCAACTTGAATGGAGATGATAGGCGCTCCCGGGTCTTGTAGCTTAGGTGGAAGTGCACCCGAAAGAATCGAACTCACATTTTTGGTTAAATCAAGTTTCTTTGGAAATTTATGAGTTCGCTTTTGAGTACACAAGTCCTTCAAGTACTTAGCATATGATGGGACTTGTTTTATAGCATCCAAAAGTGGTAGGTTCATCTTTACTTGTTTAAAAACTTCTCACATCTCTTCTTGGTGGGGACCTCTTTTATTTACCACTTTTTTGGATGGTCCCAATAAAGCTTCGGGATAAGGGGCGGTATTAACCTCCACATCCTTTTCCTTAACTTTTGGGACAGGGACGGTCACAATGGGTGTATTTTTGTCATTTTTCAAAACATTTTCTTTTTGACCCGTTTGACCGTCAACATTCTCATCATCACTAACCTCTTCCACCACCCCTTCAACAAACTGAGGTGGTGGTGACACAACACCATTTTCGATGAGTCGACCACTATGTAATGAAATTTTATTAATTGGTACCTCACGTGTGTTCTTCGAGCTTAACCCTTGATGCTTAGGGTTCACTGTAGTGTCACTAGGTAGCTTTCCACCACTTCCACGCATCTGTGCCATTTCCTCCGCAAGTTGACCCACTTGCTTCTCCAAAGCTTTATGCGATTTATCACGAACCTCAAACTCCTTTTTCATTTCCATCTTTATTTATTGATTTGAAGTTGTGATGGCGTTCATAATTGCATCTAACTTTGAATTTACGAAGTCTTCACCACCCATTGGAGGATTAGAGTTACCACCTCCATTGCCACCTTGGTTGTAGCCCCTTTGATACCCACCGTCACGGTTTTGATAGTTTTGGCCACTTCCTTGATTGTAATTTCTTTGGTACCCCCCTTGATTACCGCCTTGACAGTTTGGTACATCGAACCCCCTAGATTCCCACTTTGATTATTCGTTTGAAAATTGGGATTCATTTGATTTGAAGCATTCCCATAGCGAAAGTTGGGATGGTTTCTCAATCCCGGGTGATAAGTGTTTGAATTCATGTCGAACTGCTTGCGCTCATCATACACTTGATTCACTTCTTCATTCGCATGTGCCATGCTCACTTGACATTCCTCGGTTCGATGCCCAATATCCCCACAATCTTCGCATACCGCGAATTGCACCGCACCAACATCCTTCTTCTTCATTCGCGCCAACTCCCTTTCCAAAGTGGCAATTCTATCCTTGACGCTTGAATCAAGGTCGGGAAAAGATCGAGAAATAGGATGCTTCTTAGATCGGTCCGCCATAGCGACCGCTTTGGAATTCTTGCTCATCCTTTCCAAGAAATTCCAATCGTCTTCCTCATGGTTGTTCAACAACGTTCCATTACTAGCCGATTACAGATACTTGTGATCATCGGCATCCAACCCCCTCACAAAGCATTTAAGTAGCTCCCACCTTGGAATTTGGTGATGAGGAGACTTCCTAACCAATTCCTTGAAACGGGTCAATGCCTCATGTAACAATTCCCCCGGTAATTGCCTAAATGACTGAATCTTATCCCTTGCATTATCGGTCTTTGCAATAGAGTAGTATTCATCCAAGAAGACTTGTTGTATCTCCGCCCAAGTGTGAATACTGTTTGCCGGAAGTGTGATAAACCATTGCTTAGCCTTGTCATTTAGTGAAAACTGAAATAGTCTCAATTTCACTTCTTCCAACGCAAAATTATGACCGCCAATCGTGCCACATATGGCCGAAAAATCCGCTAAGTGGGTATATGGCTCGTCATTCGTTCTATAGTTGAAGTGGGGTAGAATGTTGATGTAGTTCGGCTTGCAATCAAACGCCCTTCTTCCTCGAGGTGTAGGCACAATGGGTGAGTCATTTTCGGTGACCAGCGGTCTAAATCGCCCATTAACACACCTCGAAGCTTGTTGATGCATTTGACATCTCGGACCGTTTATCTCTTGATTCATCGGTCTAATATTACCCCTTCGATCACCACCCCCATGTAACATTTGTCAAAAACGGGTTTTCCAAACCCGCTTCGTTTGTAATCGAACATCAAGTTATAAATGTTTCGTTGCATATTTATGTTTATTTTAATTTTAAACGATGCATAATTAATAAACAAATTAGAATTTAAAAACTATAATTAATAAAAAGTGAAAATAAAATAAATAAAAAAGAAAACCGGCTGCCGGGATTCAAAACCGGGTCAGCCGGGTGAGTCTAACGATTTAACACGCGCACATGTAACCACTCCGCCACGTGATGTTTTTATGAGTTCTAGGAAACAATTAAAAACATAACTTCACTCAGGAATCAACCTGTTTACGCCAACTGAAACCGTAATCGGCCCCCAAATGTCCAAGACGTTTGAGTGATTGCGGAATTCTGTTTATAACCGATAAACCGACACTTTCAATCAATTCAGTCTTGAATGGACTTGAATTTACGTGATGATCGGTTTTAATAACCGAAAATCTTCATTTCCTGAATTACCCCAACAATAACATCCTCTCGCGACTCAAAATCACCCACAGAACCTCCAATCTCACTTTCGCTCTACTTTCAGTTCGTCGGAAAAGCTTTTTGAACTCGCCGGACTTTCGCCGGAAAACCGTGTTTTCCATCAAAACAGTAAGTTTCTCAATTCTTCCATCTTCTATCAGTTGTTAAGCTTTTGCTAACTCAAACATTTCAATCAGAATCAGTTTCAGACGATGATATCGGATAATTAACTCTCGCCGGAAAACTTCTGAAAATTCCCAATTTTCGCTGTGAAACGGTATAGCCTTTTAAACCTTCTGCTAACTCTTGTTCAGTACTTCAATTCTACATCTAGTTAATCAAAACTGTTAATTGGTCCGTTCAGACGAAGCCCATAAAAACAGAGCCGACGACTTCACCGGAACTCTGAGAAAGATCATTTCTCCGGTATGTTTACTTCCAAAATCTTCCCTGCCATTTCATTTTAATCATTTGAATGTTTGTCAATCGAATTAAACAAGAAACAGTAGGGTAATCGTTGTCTGTGATATTGTAACGAAGAAGACGAAGTTAGTTTGTATATAAGTTTAATATAATTTGGATTATAACTCGGGTTAGACACACAGTCCAGCCGTGGACTGTGTGCACACATTAATCACACGCCGCGAGTTCGATCCTTGACACAAACTCATTAGCTGTAATAAAGAAGTTTCTTTTTTTAACTGAACCGGATTAATTCAAGGAAGATGTTAAGTATAATACAAATCGATATATTAACCAGGTTAGACACACAGTCCAGCGGTGGACTGTGTGCAACACAAACCCACAGGTCCCGGGTTCGAGACCTGTTACACACGCCGGTTCGATGATTAAAATCCTTTTTGAAAATAAAAGAATTTTGAATAAACTAAAACAGTATATAAATATAATTAAAAACAGAATTATTTCGGGTTAGACACGTAGCTCAATTATTTCGGAGCCTTACCCGGCGCACATATGCACACTAGCGAACCGGTCAAACAGTCAACAGTCACGGTTAACGGTCAATGATCAACGCAAAAGTCAACAATTTTTTTTATATTTTTATTTATTTAATTTAATTTAAAAATCAGTTAAAAATACTTAAAAATAATGTTTTTAAAGTTAGAAAATAGCCTTAAACTCACAAAAATATATCTAGAAATCCTATTTAAATTATTAATAAAATCCACTCATTTACCATACCTTTCGTTATTATTTAGGTTAGTTAATTCTCGTCGATCGATCCTCTAAACTCGTGCGCATTTCATCATCTTCAACCGAACGCACCCAATGTGAGTGAATCTCTACAAATTCCCCGTTTTAATCACGTTTTTGGGGTGTATCATGTGTCTTATCATTTATTATATTTAAACCATTGTGCATCCATCATATCCATGAACAAATGTGTATTCAACATGTATCAACTGTTTTGTGTGGTTATTGTTTAGATTAAATTATCATTTTCAGTACATACATTATCATAGGCCGCCGTTCCCCATTACATTATGAGCGTTGAGCTGTTCCCCATTACATTATGAGCGTGAACCAGGCGTTGCCAACATACGATCGGCTCCGTTTGATTGAGCCTTGATCGCACAGACATTTATCATAGGCCGTCCGTTCCTCATTACATTATGAGCGTGAACGTGACGTTGCCAACATATACAGTTTCATTCATGTTATATATTCATACAAGTTCGTTTGTTATTGTACGTTATTGTTCGTTGTTGTTATGGTTATTGTATGATTTAATTACGTTTGCTTACATATGATTGTTGCACCATTTTTCATGATAAAGAAAACAAGAAATCAATAATAAATGTTTTTCTAACAAGGTTCACTCGCCAACTTATGTTGACCAAAAAACCCCCATTTTTACACATGATACAGGTGATCCAGCTGCAGCAAGAAACACATAGGATGGCTTAGAAGAATAAACTGGTTTAGACTTTGGATTGTTTAGTTGATTATCTTTCTTTGTATTTGTATGAACATGTTTGGAATATTGAGGATGTAATTTTGACTTTCATAAATATGAAACATATTAGTAAATATCATGAGCTTTGGTGATAACCCAATTATGCCCCGACTCTTATTCCGCTGCGGGTCGGGTGTTGACAGATTGGTATCAGAGCCATGACTATAGGGATATATGATAGGTTATTAGACCCTTAGAGCCTATACTATAGTTGAATAGAATTTTTAAAAATTTTTGTGTGTTACATGCAAAATTCATGATGTTTATATGTTTTATGATTAATGTTACATTCAATGTTATGCAAGCATGTTCATAAGTACATATTATTATATAATGCCTATCATGAATCATATTCTCATAACATATCATATCCATGAGAGCACACACCACATCATTTTCATGATTGTTTTTGCAATGATTTTTGTATTTTCAAATCACATCAAAGTGAGTTCTCATGACGGGCATGTAGTAACTGGAAGGGTACAAGTACCGGTAGTCGGAACGTCCTGTCTAGGCTTGGCATTCGTATAAATCCAAAATAAAGGACCAGTTTGCCTACCTGGGGACCAACGATGAGAGTACGAAGGACCTATTAGGCCAAAGCATGCTATACCAAACGTCGTGTGAGCTAACCCCACTTTGAGTTGTCATTGGGTCTACACCTGGACACCTTCCGACCATACATCTCGTAAACATATTTCATGGTTTTCATTCGGGTGATGCGAGTGTTAAACCGCCAATACTAATGTGAATCCTACCAAGGCCCAATAGTCATGGGGGCCCACATGACTATACAGGTGAAGGTATGGGGGACATTTGAGGCCCAACATGAGCAAACCCAAGACATCCTATGGATGTAGTTGCATTATTGATATTTATGTTATTTTTATTTTCTTTAAGACACATGACACCTAAAAAGACTCCATAAACTCACAATCTTCTTATGTATGTTCCTGTAGATGTCGGCTAGGCAACAACGAGGGGGTAGAAGATCAGGAAGGTCACACGAACGCTTGGCCACTCAAATCGCAAAACAAATGGCCGCGGTGCTTCCTGACATTGTGGTTCAAGTACAACAAGCCCTCGCCACAAATCCCACCAATCCTCCCAGCAAGAAGACCAAAACATCGGCAACCCTCCTACCAAAAAGTGCTCATATAAACATTTCAAGTCTTGCGATCCTACGAAATTTGAAGGGACCGAAGGTGTCACTGCTCTCCTCCACTGGTTTGAGGAAATGGAAACCACCTTCCTCAACTGCGATTGTCCCGAGGATTGCAAGGTACGATACGCAACCGGGAGACTATTTGGGGTAGATCTTACCTGGGGGAATACTGAAAAGGGTAAGAAGGAATTGAAGATGCAATGGCCTTAACGTGGGAGGAGTTAAGGGAAATCATGACGAGACGATTCTGTCCTAGAAGTGAGATTAAAAAGTTAGAGGATGAATTTCACTCGTTGAAGCAAAAGGAGGGAGATCATACTTCCTACAACAAGAGGTTTTTAGAGTTGAACCAAATGGTCCCTAACTTGTTCACCCCAGTTTACCGCCTAGTCGAGCACTATATTCGAGGCCTTCCCTCGAAAATTCAAGACTCAGTTCTCAGCACTTCGCCAGCAACACTTGAAGCTGCTATGGAACTAGCTACTGAGTTTACCGAGAATAGAATTCGCAACGGTAAATTTAAAGATGAGAAAAAGAAAGCTCCCGTTGAGGGCCAAACTTCAAATCATTCCACCTCCTCCTCTAAGTTTGCTAACAAGAGGAAACGAAACACCAGAAACTTCGCTGTTACACAAACAAATTTCCCTATCCCTGCTGCACCCATTACCCAAGTTGCCCCCTCACCTGCACCATATAAAAGGTCATACTCCGGCCCTTACCCAAAATGCAACCGTTGCCAATACCATCACTTTCATGATCATCTCTGCCAACATTGTACCAGCTGTGGTCGCGCAGGTCACACCGTTCAAACCTGTCGCATACCTCAGCGAACGAACCGCCACCAGCCCTCAACCCAAACCCACTATCAAATAATGGGTCAAGCCCAACAACCTCTACTACTACCACCTACCCAGCATTTAGCCCAATCCTACTACCAACCCAACTACCCCATGGTGCAACCTATGCGGGCTTGCTACAATTGTGGAGACCCAAGCCACTTTAGAAACACTTGTCCACGTTTGGTGAACATTATATATGCTCAAGCCCAAGCAAATCCGGTGAATCAGGCTAACCAAGCTCCTCCACCTGCAAGAGGAAGAGCTTTCAACATCAACGCTAATCAGGCTAGAGCTGACAGCAATGTGGTTAACGGTACGTTTCTTATCAATGGTAGTTATCCATCCATGTTGTTTGATACTGGCGCGGATAAAAGTTTTGTGTCCTTAGAGTTTGAACCCATCCTCAACCAAGTTCGTGATAAGCTCATGGAATCTATAACAGTAGAAGTTGCTGACGGAAATCTCATTAAACTCTATTATACGCAATTGTACTCTCACCTTAAACGATCACGATTTTCCAGTTGACCTCATTCCTATGAAGTTAGGAAGCTTTGACATTATAATTGGTATGGACTGGCTCAGCCAACATCAGGCTGAAGTTGTATGCCGCGAAAAGTTTATACGCATTCCTCTTACAAACGGTCAGACTCTACGAATCTTTGGAGAAACCCCATCGAAAGGGCTCAGATTAATGTCCTGTCTTCAAGCTCGAAAATATCTCCACAAGAATTATGTCGCATTTTTAACTCATGTCGTCAAAAAGGGAACCAAGGAGAAGAAACTTGAAGATATCCCAGTAGTAAAAGATTTTCCGCAAGTTTTTCCTGACGACATCTCAGGACTTCCTCCGTGAGAGAAGTCGAATTCCGCATTGATCTTATACCTGGTGCTACACCAGTTGCAAAGTCTCCTTATAGGTTAGCCCCCTCAGAAATGCAAGAGCTAGCCAGTCAATTGCAAGAGTTGACTGACAAAGGATTCATACGTCCTAGCTCCTCGCCTTGGGGTGCACCTGTCCTTTTTGTGAAGAAGAAAGATGGAACGTTTCGCATGTGCATCGACTACAGAGAACTCAACAAGTTAACCGTCAAGAACCGCTATCCATTACCTCGCATTGATGATCTTCTTGACCAACTTCAAGGCGCCAGCTGTTTTTCAAAAATCGACCTTCGTTCTGGTTATCATCAACTCAGAGTACATGAAGAAGACGTCCCAAAGACCGCCTTCTGAACTCGTTATGGTCATTATGAATTCATGGTCATGCATTTGGTTTAACCAACGCTCCAGCTGTCTCCATGGATCTAATGAACAGAGTCTGCAAACCCTATCTCGATCGCTTTGTTATAGTCTTCATCGACGACATCCTCATTTACTCAAAGTCTAAGTCTGATCATGAACGGCACCTTCGACGCATCCTTACACTCTTAGAGAATGAAAAGCTCTACGCCAAATTCTCCAAATGCGAATTCTGGTTAAAAGAGGTACAATTCCTTGGACATGTCGTCAATGACAAGGGAATACATATCGACCCCTCAAAGATCAAAGCAGTACAAGAATGGCAAGCGCCACGTACACCAACCAAAGTAAGATCATTCCTTGGTTTGGCTGGTTATTATCACCGTTTCATTTCAAATTTCTCTCGCATTGCTGTACCACTCACGACTTTAACTCATAAAGGAAAACCCTTCATATGGGGACTCAAACAAGAAGAAGCCTTCCAGAGCCTTAAACAAAAACTCTGTGATGCACCTATCCTCACTCTTCCTGAAGGTTGTGATGACTTCGTGGTTTATTGCGACGCGTCAGGGCAAGGACTAGGCTGTGTTCTAATGCAAAGAGGAAAGGTGATAGCTTATGCTTCTAGACAACTCAAAACTCATGAGAAGAACTACACCACCCACGACCTAGAACTTGGAGCCGTTGTGGTCGCTCTTAAGATATGGAGACATTATCTCTACGGTACTAAGTGTGCAACATATCTTCAACCAAAAGGAGTTAAACATGAGGCAACGAAGATGGGTAGAACTTCTTAATGACTACGATTGTGAAATTCGGTATCACCCTGGCAAGGCAAATGTGGTGGCCGATGCACTCAGTCGAAAGGGTTATGCGAACTCCATTCGTCTTCTATGTTCGCAAATCATAACCGACATCAAGGATCAAATTCGAGAAGCCCAACATGTTTCAGTAACGGAAGACGACGTACGAAAGGAGCTGTCCTGTGGAGCTGAACTTAAAATTGAAACTAAATCTGACGGTATTCTGTACTATCTAGATCGCATATGGATTCCTGACCACAACAACCTTCGTGAATTCCTTATGAACGAGGCACACAAAACACGATACTCTATACACCCAGGAGCCGACAAGATGTATCAAGACCTTCGATACACCTACTGGTGGCCTGGAATGAAAAAGGATATTGTTGTTTTTGTTTCCAAGTGGCTTACATGTTCCAAGGTGAAAGCTGAACATCAAAGACCCTCAGGACTTCTGGTCCAACCTGAAATACCTGTATGAAGTGGGAAAACATAACCATGGACTTCATTACCGGGTTACCTCGCACTTCTGGTGGGTATGACACTATATGGGTAATCATTGATCGTCTTACAAAAGCAGCTCACTTTATCCCAATCCGCGAAGATTTCAAGAACGAGAAGCTAGCTCGTATCTATATCAGCGAAATCGTGAGCCGACATGGTGTACCGTTAAGCTTATTTCAGATCGTGATGGTCGTTTCACTTCACGAACATGGCAGGCCGTACAAGCCGCTTTGGGTACACGATTAGACCTCAGTACCGCTTATCATCCTCAATCTGATGGACAATCTGAACGCACCATTCAAACTCTTGAAGATATGCTTCGAGCATGTGTCATAGACTTCAAGGGAAATTGGGACGCTCATCTACCATTAGTTGAATTTTCGTACAACAACAGCTATCATTCAAGTATCGGCATGGCACCTTTTGAAGCTTTATATGGTCGTAAGTGCCGATCTCCAGTATGTTGGCACGAAATTGGGGAAGCTCAAATCACCGGTCCAGAATTGATTCAAGAAACCACAGATAAGATCCATCAAATTCGAAACAATCTTCTAGCGGCTCAAAGTCGTCAAAAGAGTTATGCAGATAAACGACGAAAGCCTTTGGAGTTTAACATTGGTGATTATGTACTTTTAAAAGTATCACCGTGGAAGGGAGTAGTTCGTTTTGGCCAGAAAGGCAAGCTAGCGCCACGCTACGTAGGACCTTTCAAGATACTCGAAAGAGTAGGACCTGTAGCATATAAGCTTGATCCACCAGAAGAACTCAACAGAATTCACCCCACAATCCACGTATCAAACTTGAAGAAGTGCCTCGCTGATGAGAACCTCCATATTCCTCTGGAAGATATTCAGATTGATGAATCTATGCATTTTATTGAAAGACCAGTAGATATCATGGACTTCGGAGAAAAACGTTTAAGACGGAGTCGTATTCCAATTGTTAGGGTACGCTGGGAGTCGAAACAGGGACCTGAGTTTACTTGGGAACGTGAAGACTCAATGCGCGAAAAATACCCGCATCTTTTTCCTATTACCATTACTACTTAAATTTCGGGACGAAATTTCTAAAAGTAGGGGATACTGTAACATTTGTCAAAAACGGGTTTTCCAAACCCGCTTCGTTTGTAATCGAACATCAAGTTATAAATGTTTCGTTGCATATTTATGTTTATTTTAATTTTAAACGATGCATATTAATAAACAAATTAGAATTAAAAAACTCTAATTAATAAAAAGTGAAAATAAAATAAATAAAAAAGAAAACCGGCTGCCGGGATTTGAACCCGGGTCAGCCGGGTGAGTCTAACGATTTAACACGCGCACATGTAACCACTCCGCCACTTGATGTTTTTGTGAGTTCTAGGAAACAATTAAAAACATAACTTCATCAGGAATCAACCTGTTTACGCCAACTGAAACCGTAATCGGCTCCCAAACATCCAAGACGTTTGAGTGATCGCGAATTCTGTTTATAACCAATAAACCGACACTTTCAATCAATTCAGTCTTGAATGGACTTGAATTTATGTGATGATCGGTTTTAATAACCGAAAATCTTCATTTCCTGAATTACTCCAACAATAACATCCTCTCGCGACTCAAAATCACCCACAGAACCTCCAATCTCACTTTCGCTCTACTTTCAGTTCGTCGGAAAAGCTTTTTGAACTCGCCGGACTTTCGCCGGAAAACCGTGTTTTCCATCAAAACAGTAAGTTTCTCAATTCTTCCATCTTCTATCAGTTGTTAAGCTTTTGCTAACTCAAACCTTTCAATCAGAATCAGTTTCAGACGACGATATCGGATAATTAACTCTCGCCGGAAAACTTCTGAAAATTCCCAATTTTCGATGTGAAACGGTATAGCCTTTTAAGCCTTCTGGTAACTCTTGTCCAGTACTTCAATTCTACATCTAGTTAATCAAAACTGTTAATTGGTCCGTTCAGACGAAGCCCATAAAAACAAAGCCGACGACTTCACGGAACTCTGAGAAAGATCATTTCTCCGGTATGTTTACTTCCAAAATCTTCCCTGCCATTTCATTTTAATCATTTGAATGTTTGTCAATCGAATTAAACAAGAAACAGTAGGGTAATCGTTGTCTGTGATATTGTAACGAAGAAGACGAAGTTAGTTTGTATATAAGTTTAATATAATTTGGATTATAACTCGGGTTAGACACACAGTCCAGCGGTGGACTGTGTGCACACATTAATCACACGCCGCGAGTTCGATCCTTGATGTAACATCCGTAAAAAACCGGATTTACCAAACCCGCTTCGTTTATTAACCGAACAACCGGTTAAAAATTTCGTTGCATATTTAATGCTCAAATTAATTTTAAATGATACATAATTAATAAGTATATTAGAATATAAAATTTATAATTGAAAATCTATTAAAAATAATGAAATAAAAATAAAATACTGATGCCGGGTTTCGAACCTGGGTCAGCCGAATGTTTCACAAAGACTTAACTCACACTCGCCCAACCACTCCGCCACTTGTGTTGTTTGTTAACATATTGAAACAATTAACACATAATATAAATCTGGAAATCAAACCCAGTCAACAGCGCGCCCAAATCCGCTGACGCCGGAAAACTGACGATTTCGCCAATTATCGTCGGTTACTTTTGACTTAACATAAGAATTAACGACGCCATCGGTTATAACCGACTTCCAGTTCCGCGACATCCGTCGTAACCGCCGGAGAACGGCTGACCAACGAATCAAGACGGGAATCAAACCCAATTCATCGATATTCTTCCTTATAAATGCACACCCTAGCCTCTGGTAAACTTTTCGCTCAAAATCGCACCGATTATTGAATCAATTTCACTCGCCGGAAAATCTCTGCAAGTCGCCGGAAAACCGAGACTTTCATCTACACGAATCTATTCCAGACAACATTGCCGGATAATCCATTTTCGCCGGAAAACTTCTGAAAGTTCCAGAATTACGCCGTGAGCCGACGGAATATACAAAACAGAGCCGACGATCCTTGCCAGAGTTCTGAAAAAGACGACCTGTACCGGTACTTTCTTTCCCCAAACCCTCTCCGTTCATTACCTTTCAATTGCTCATAGTTTTCGTTAACCGAATTAAACAAGAAACATTTGGTTTAACCGTTGTCTGTGTTTTGAACGAAGAAGACGAAGTCGTGTATGATATAAGATTAATTAAAATCAGTATTATGAACGGGTTAGACACACAGTCCAGCGGTGGACTATGTGCAAACAATACGCATACGTCCCGAGTTCGATCCTTGACACACGCACATTCGCTGTAATAAAATGTCTTTTTTTTAAACCGAACCGGATCCACAAGCAGTAAGATGTTAAGTATAATAAAAACCGTAATATTTACCAAGTTAGACACACAGTCCAGCGGTGGACTGTGTGCCAAACTAAACCACAGGTCCCGGGTTCGAGACCTGTGGAGAGCACCGAGTCGATACAATTAAATCCTTTTTAAAACTAAATGATTTTCGGATTAATTTAAATAGTGTATAAATATAATTAAAAACAGAAATATTTCGGGTTAGACACGTAGCTCAGTTGGTAGAGCTGCGTGCACGCGTACGGGAGGTCACGGGTTCGAGTCTCACTCAGTGCAACTATATAACCGACCGAACCGGTCAACGGTCAACGGTCAACAAGTCATGGTCAATGGTCAAAAGTCAACATTTTTTTTTTATTTTTATTTATTTATTTAATTTAAAAACCAATTAAAAATACTTAAAAATAACGTTTTTAAAGTTAGAAAATAGCCTTAAAATCACAAAAATATATCCAAAAATACTACAAAAATTGATTAATAAAATCCGCTTATTTACCGAACCATTATGTTATTATCTAGGTTAGTTTCTCTCGTGGTTAAAACCAAATTCGTGCGCATTCATCATCAATCCAAGAAACGCAACCACTGTGAGTGAATTCTTACAAACTCCCCTTTTTATTCACGTTTTGGGGTGTATCATGTGTCGCTTAAACTAATTCATTTATTCAAACTCGTGCTATACCATATTATGATCGAAACTTAGAATGTAAATATTGTTTGTAGTTATGTATTACATATGGTCAAGTTGTATGCAAATTATTTGTTAGGCCCATCAGTTCCTCGTGGGAGACGAGTTGAACAACGCGTACCTTAAAACTCATTCATTAGGCCCATCAGTTCGCAGAACAACGCGTGCCTCAAAACGATCAATTGTTGTATGGTGTGAAATATTTAATATTAAGTGTTTTGTGAATATATTTACATTTACATTAACTCATATGTGGTTTTGCACATTATTTAATAATCAATTCAATAAACCTGTTTAAATGTTTTTCATAGGATTCAGTCGCCAACTTTTTGTTGACCCAAAAACCATTTTTACACATGATACAGGGAACAGGATGAAGCAAGGAAAACATAGGAAAATGCCTTAGAAGAAAAATAATGAAGTTTAGAAGGATGTATAGAACATGTTGTATTGTTTTGAATTGATTGTATGATTCCTTTTAAAATGTAATAATAAATATGAAACATTATAATAAATGTCATGAGCTTTGATGAAAACCCAATCATGCCCCGATCACCTTTTCCGCTGCGGGCCGTGGTCTGACACTTGACACAAACTCATTAGCTGTAATAAAGAAGTTTCTTTTTTTAACTGAACCGGATTAATTCAAGTAAGATGTTAAGTATAATAAAAATCGATATATTAACTAGGTTAGACACACAGTCCAACGGTGGACTGTGTGCAACACAAACCCACAGGTCCCGGGTTCGAGACCTGTTACACACGCCGGTTAGATGAATACAATCCTTTTTGAAAATAAAAGAATTTTGAATAAACTAAAACAGTATATAAATATAATTAAAAACAGAATTATTTCGGGTTAGACACGTAGCTCAGTTGGTAGAGCTGCGTGCACGCGAACGGGAGGTCTCGGGTTCGAGCCTTACCCGGCGCACATATGCACACTAGCGAACCGGTCAAACAGTCAACAGTCACGGTCAACGGTCAATGGTCAACGCAAAAGTCAACAATTTTTTTTATATTTTTATTTATTTAATTTAAAAATCAATTAAAAATACTTAAAAATAATGTTTTTAAAGTTAGAAAATAGCCTTAAACTCACAAAAATATATCTAGAAATCCTATTAAAATTATTAATAAAATCCACTCATTTACCATACCTTTCGTTATTATTTAGGTTAGTTAATTCTCGTCGATCGATCCTCTAAACTCGTGCGCATTTCATCATCTTCAACCGAACGCACCCAATGTGAGTGAATCTCTACAAATTCCCCGTTTTAATCACGTTTTTGGGGTGTATCATGTGTCTTATCATTTATTATATTTAAACCATTGTGCATCCATCATATCCATGAACAAATGTGTATTCAACATGTATCAACTGTTTTGTGTGGTTATTGTTTAGATTAAATTATCATTTTCAGTACATACATTATCATAGGCCGCCGCTCCCCATTACATTATGAGCGTTGAGCTGTTCCCCATTACATTATGAGCGTGAACCAGGCGTTGCCAACATACGATCGGCTCCGTTTGATTGAGCCTTTATCGCACAGACATTTATCATAGGCCGTCCGTTCCTCATTACATTATGAGCGTAACGTGACGTTGCCAACATATACAGTTTCATTCATGTTATATCCCCGACCCACAGCGGAAATAAGAGTCGGGGCATAATTGGGTTATCACCAAAGCACATGACATTTACTATTATGTTTCATAATTAAATGAAGTCAAAGTTACATTTCTCAAACATCCAAACATGTTCATTCATTACAAAGGAAAATAACCAAACATAATAATCCAAATACTAAATCGTTTTATTTCTTCTAATCCAGGTCCTATGTGTTCCTAGCTGCTGCTGGTTCACCTGTATCATGTGTAAAATGGGAGGTTTTTGGGTCAACATAAGTTGGCGAGTGAACCTTATAGATAAACATTTGATAATGATTTTCTAGTTAGTTTATCAATAAAATATTGTGCATAATCATAAAAGAGCACATGTATGAAATCAAACATTGGCAAACATCAATTAACAATCGATAGCATACATGAACATACCAACATCATATAACAATTAACATAATTGAACTGTGCGATCAAGGCTCAATCGAACGGAGCCGATCGTATTGCATGAACTGGAAATGTAAATTGAACTGTGCGCTCAAGGCTCAATCAAACGGAGCCGAACGTATTGCATGAACTGGAAATGTAAATTGAACTGTGCCCTCAAGGCTCAATCAAACGGAGCCGAGCGTATTGCATGTATTGAAATGTAAAATGAAATGACCGATCAAGGCTCAATCAAACGGAGCCGATCGTGCGGGCACGCCCTGATCAACCGCATAATAAAATGGGGATCAAACTCAACCTCGATGGATGGGGAGCTACGGCCTCGGCAATTGCATGTACTGAAATAATAACTTGCATCTAATAATGACTACTTAACAGCAACAAACTAATACACATGTCATGTTATGATGTATGCACAATAATTTCGTTATAATATGTAAATAAGCAAAGACACATGATACACCCCAAAATCGTGATTAAAACGGGGAATTTGAAAGGTTCACTCACATTGGGTGCGTTGGATTTGAGATGGTGAGATGCGCACGATTTAGACGAGCGAGTCGACGAGGAATATTAACCTAAATAATAATGGAAAGATATAATAGATGGATAGATTTTATTAAGGATTTTAATGGGATTTTTAGATATATTTTTGTGAGTTTATGGCTATTTTCTATCTTTAAAAATGTTATTTTTAAGTATTTTTAATTGATTTTTAAATTAAAATAAACAAATAAATATTTTAAAAAAATTATTATTTTTTTTACTGTTTGACCGTTGACCGGTTCGGTCAGCGGTAAATGTTTGCGCCAAGCGGGATTCGAACCGGTGACCTTCCGTTCACGCGCACGTAGCTCTACCAGCTGAGCTACGTGACTAACCCGTTAGAAACCCAGTTTTAATTATACTTATATACTTATTCGAATTTACCGAAAATTCCTTTATTTTGCAAAACGTTTTAATCTCATGGACCGGTGCTTGTGACGGGACTCGATCGCGCGACGTGAAGTTTATTTTGCACACAGTCCACCGCTGGACTGTGTGTCTAACCCGGTTATATTCTTGATTTATATTATACTTAACAACTACCCGCCCTAACCCGGTTAGTGCATGAATAAAAAGAAATGTTATTACGTAAAGCGTGTGTGTAGTAAGGATCGAACTCGGGACTTGTATATAAACTTTGCACACAGTCCACCGCTGGACTGTGTGTCTAACCCGTTTATTATTCGAATTTTAATTACTCTTATCCCGTTCTTAAGTTCGTCTTCTTCATTACCATTACCGACTTTACTCAATCATCTGGTTCATGATTTAACTAATTACTAAACATAACGACTAGCTTGAATGTACAAAACCGAACAGTTTGGGGAAAGAATATACCGGACAAGTTGTCTTCTTTAGGGAGTCCGGCGAGAACAGACAACTCTGTTTTTGAACCTTCGGCTGAGAGGGTCTAACAACAGAATTAAGGAATTAGATTTGAAATTGAACCAGAGTACATGGATTATTAGCACGATTTAATGTGTTTACCGTTAACTAGCGAGTTTCCGGCAATTCCAGAATTTCTCCGGCGAACCCAGAAAATCCAGCAAAGTCTTCTGTGACTGATTTTGAGTGATGGATTAATGTTAGTAGAGTCCTAACAATAGATTGAAACCGCAAAGGAGGAAAATCTTACCGGTTTGTGTTGAACACGGTTTTCCGGCGAGTTCTGCAGAGAATTCCGGCGAACAGTTTTTGGTGCTCAAATGACTTGAAAACGCGACGAAAAGGAAATGGAGTGTTGTTGTGACAGTTCTGAATCGCACAAATGATTGGAACTTGAATTATTCGAAGTTTGATAACTTTTCGGTTTCAAAAACCGAAACTTTAAGTTCATTCAATTTGGACTTAATTAGAAACCGATATTCATCGGTTATAAGCTAGCTAAACGAACTTGAACTGATTTGGCGATTCGGTTTACCGATTTCCGTTATTCAGATATCATTAACTGTTATTTCGAGTTTGCGTATAAAACCCAATTGTTTTCCTAAGATTAACAGAAAACACTTGGTGGCGGAGTGGTTTGGGGACGGAATGATAAGTTGTTGGATTGCTTCAGCTGACCCGGGTTCGAGTCCGGTCAGCTACAATGTTTTTTTTATTTATTTTATTTTAACTTTTTATCAAATATAATTTTTATGGTTTAGTTTATTTATTAATTATGTAATGTTTAAACCCAAAATAATCATGATTAATTAATGAAATTCCATAACTTGGTACAAGATTACAAAACGGAGCGGGTTTTGGAGACCCGATTTTTACAAATGTTACATACAAGTTGGTTTGTTATTGTACGTTATTGTTCGTTGTTGTTATGGTTATTGTATGATTTAATTACGTTTGCTTACATATGATTGTTGCACCATTTTTCATGATAAAGATAACAAGAAATCAATAATAAATGTTTTTCTAACAAGGTTCAATCGCCAACTTATGTTGACCCAAAAACCCTCATTTTTACACATGATACAGGTGATCCAGCTGCAGCAAGAAACACATAGGATGGCTTAGAAGAATAAACTGGTTTAGACTTTGGATTGTTTAGTTGATTATCTTTCTTTGTATTTGTATGAACATGTTTGGAATATTGAGGATGTAATTTTGACTTTAATAAATATGAAACATATTAGTAAATATCATGAGCTTTGGTGATAACCCAATTATGCCCCGACTCTTATTCCGCTGCGGGTCGGGGTGTGACACCCCATTTCCACCTTAATTCCCGCAGCCCACAAATAGTGGAATTCGGTTACGGTTACCGTTATTATTGTTGTTGTTGCCGTTATCCCGATTCTGTCGATCACTGCTTGGTTGACGGTTATTCCCGTAGCCGTCATCTCTACCAAACTCTTGCCTATATCCGTCATTATTTCCCACAAAGTTGGAATTTTGATAGCCAAACTCATGATAATCAAACCCCGAGCATTGTAAAAATTCCCCATGTTGTTATCACCCATTCATCATCCACAACTCTTTCATTGAAGTTCCCGCCGTCATCCGAATATTCCGAATGGATGATCACATGATCCGGCAATTGATATCCTGGGACACTATATGGTGCATCATCAGGAATATTATTTCTCAACTCATCAAGGTCGAGAAATTGGGCTTCGTTTGTGGGATTGTCACGGCTATGGTTAACCCCACGATTGGCGTTAACATTTCGGTTGTTGAGATTGGGTGGTAATGGGTTTTGTCGGTTTGGTTTGGAGGAGGAGGTGTGGGTGTACGTTGGCGGTTGTTTTGGTCTCGGCAACGAGATTGGAATGGTGGTGTTGGTGGTCTTGAGTTGTTACCACCCCCGATTGATGGTTTTGATTTTTTGGTTGGGGGGGGGGGGTAGTCATAATATTGGTTTTGGTTATTGGGTTGGTTGGAGTGTTGGGGATCCATTTGAATCGGTCCAAAGGATGGTGTAGGTGGTGAGTTGGTGTTAGGTGGATTAGAGACAACGGTTGCCTCTAACCGGTTGGCTAAATTTCTTCTAACGACCCGCTCGATCTTTGGTTCGAACACTAACGATGAGGTCCTTCCGGAATTCCGTGTATGCATGCACTACCTGTAACCTGCACAAGTAACACACCCGCGCAACACAAAAGCAAAGACGGTATAAAGAAACAAACACTTTAAACAGTTAATCACAAAATCAATTAAACCCAAACGCAAAGCGCACGAACTCCCCGGCAACGGCGCCAAAATTTGATCGAGGTGTCGTGCCCCGGTCAAAGATAATATTTATAGTCCCGAATTACCTTTAACAATGCGTTAGTGGTAGTAAGGGTCGAACCACGAAGATTTTGTGGTTTGCGATCGGATGTGATTGATTTTTTCTTGTTTGTTTGAAAGAATGTCGGAATGATCCGGCAAATTTTTTTCTAATTAACTAACTACAAAAACTTGAACAATTGCAAGAACTTGATTGATTGATTATAACAATGAATTGATAGCAAGGTTCACACCCGGTTCAACAATTGTAGGACCTAAGGTTGCTACGCGTTTTAACTTGGCTTAATTGAATTAGTTCTTAACAGTTTAGAATCACAAAGCTTAGGTGCCAATTGCTATCGACGTTCAAAACGGACAACAATGCACTTTGTTACCTCGGACAAGTAAATCCTATCAAAAGACAAGGGATAAATACGCATATTCATTTTACGAAGTCAAATTTCATAACTCACTCGACAATTCGTAAATTCAACACAAACTTAAGACAATTATCTAATGATTCAAATGCAATTCAAATTGTCACAAACCAAGTATTTAACAAATAACAAACCCTAGAAATCCTTACAAAAGTTTACACCGGGGTGAAACCCTCGAGGATTAGCCGCTCATGACGAACGGAACTTGATCACCGGATGATTGGAGCTTGATCATGAACATCTTGAAGCCTTGAGGTTGAGTATGATGAAGGTTAGGGTTTATGGTGGATGATTAGGAACAATGGATTGGTGGAATGATGGAGAAGATGATGATTAGGGTTGTGGAGGTGAAGATGGATGATGAATTCGGATGATGATAGATGATTGGAATGGACTGGAATTGAGTTTAAGGGTGTTCTTGGCTCCAAGAAGTGTTTCAAAACTCAAAAATCTCGTAACTCCTTCACAAATGGGTCAAACACAAGTTAAAACTCATTCAAAATTGAATTTCAACGACAAGAATATAGGAGGGGCGTCGCCAACGGCCCCTAGAAATCCTGCTTTTTCTCCGACGCTCTAATCCACTGTCTACAACCAATTTTCTCTGACGGGATATCTGAGGGGCGTCGGCGACGACCTCTCTAGTACTTGATTTCCTGTTTTTCCATTTTGCGATCCCGGTTGACCCGTTTTCCGTTCCGATGCTCCAAAACGTCCCGAATAGCTCCTTAAACTCCGTAAACCTGTAAAAGACAAATCTAATCAAAAGTAGGCTATTCAAAACTAAAATTTACGTAAAACATTAACTTAAGCTTAATAGAAACATCGGTTTTCGACCAGTAACACATCCCCACACTTGTCTTTTGTTTGCCTCAAGCAAATCTGTCTTTCAATTTCACGTGGGTCGAATAAGGAACACATTTCCCATTCTTGAGACATAAGTGAAGGTCTAATATCATACTCAGTTCATAATTTTTATCATTTTCAAAATATTTAACGTTAACATGATTAACACATAAAAATGGTTATCCAAGATTAACCCGCCATTGAAACTCAACAATTCATACACATCCCTCACAATATTCTCTCCACTCGGCTTATAAATTGGCTAATATTTAATACATTTGCACTTTTTATATAAAAATACAAACCGATTAGAACACATACCCGCATAAGCTTGCAACTCAATCATTCTCCACCACACGAACACAAAATATTAAACACAAGTCAAAAGGTTCTGAACGGGTTGAATTGGGGCTAAGCTAAGGGTATGGAATAGGATATTTTGAAAGTGGCTAAGGTGATGAAAACTCATTTTTTTTTATTACAAAAACAACTATTCAAACACAACCGACTACGAAACAATAACTAAGAGGCAACAGTCTTTCGCCTTTTATTCAACAAACTATCAATACATACATTTTTCTTTTTTTTTTTCCGATGCTCAAAAACGCTCTCGAATAGCTCCTTAAACTCCGTAAACCTGTTAAACACAAATCCAATCAAAAGTAGGTTATTCAAAACTAAAAGTTATGTAAAACATTAACTTAAGCTTAATAGAAACATCAGTTTTCGGTCACGTATCACAGATTATTAAAGCATATAATGTAAGCTTTTAAAACCTTTTTATTAACCACTCTACATCGTCTTGTCTTACCTTTTGAAGCCGGTATATAATAAAATTTCATCACATGGTCGTGTTCTACTATGGATGCCCTAAACTCTAAAATCATTTGTTTATGAAAACCTTTGCTTCAAATTGTTACCAACTAAATAATCTTTTTAAAATAAGTTGACTTCCAACATGTAAGTCTAAAATATAATATTTTACACAGAAACCTATTTTACATCCACATTATTTTTAACTAAAAAAATATATCAATGTTTACCAAAATACAAATTTCTATACGAACCAGTGGTGTTAAAACATTGTTTCCTGGCATTATTACCATTCCCTAGTTTTGCCAACACCATTGCATTTTAACCCCAAACATGTATCTAAGTTATCAACAATTCTTGACCATTTTTGCCTTCATCTATCAGATATGTAGATTAAAATTTTGATAGCTCCTCCTTGGGATACAGAAAATGTTTGCTCTTGTCATATCATTACCGGAGCCTATGAATAACTTGCTGCCTACATGCGGGATCATACGTGATATGTTTGATTGTTTTGTTTTGTACACAGCTATAATTTTATTCAGTTCATCCGTATTTAACCAATGGTTGACTATTGATATGCAAATTAACCATACCAGTTACATTTTTTATGTTGCCAATCTTGTGTAGTTCATCTAAAGTCTAAACATGTCATGTAACAAACATGTTCCATTCGACATTTAATACAAAAACAACCCGCCCATTCCATTCTGACCAATTCTTTGGGTTTCAACCCATTGACTCATTTCCACTAACTCCTTAAACAACCATCCATTTTTATATCAAATTGAACATTTAAACTCTCCCAACACATTTCAATATCAATATTAAACTAACTCGAATAAAGATTTGCCAAATTGACTCTCTTGTTAGTCAACATCATCTTCTGGTCAAAACCAGCAATTCTATATTAGGCCTGATTTGTTATGAGTTTTCTCCGCTGATTTTTATATTTCTTTTTATTAATGGTGATTAAATAAGTGTTTTGACTTCATTACCCTTACAAAGTCACAAGTCAATTTCTGTTAAGCTCCTTGAAATATTCTTCCGGTTTTTCTATTTTCTGTTTTGCTTCACTTCAACCCACTTTTTTTTTTACTAAAAGTTGAAAAAATAAATTTTCCCTTAATGATCAAAGTCCCCCGCTCATGTTTATAATTTTTTCATTTACTAAAAATGTATATGTAGTATTTATCTATGTACTTAAAGCCGCTTCACACGTCCAAGCCGCATATGCCTCATCCAAAGCCTAGGCGCTCAAGTCCCAATTGAAAATCAAATCAATAGAAAATTAGAAAGGAAGAATTTTAATTGAATAACTTTCAATTTTATTAATCAGAAAATAACTTAAAACTGATTACTCTTCTCTTACCCTTAATCACAACTTTGATCAAGTTGTAGGATATGACTTCGTGACAATTAGAGTATGACTCAACTTTCTAATTAGATAATAATAGAATAAACCCTCATGTCTATCTAACTGATTTAATTTATCCCTAATTAACTTAACCAAATAACTGTATTAATCCTTAACTTCGGTTTAGTCGGCCCAACCCGCCTCATACGCTCGTGTATGGGATTACGTCTAATAGGAGCACGATGCTTAAAAACCAAGGGCTTTTTAAATTCAGACGCACAATATACAAAAAACAATTTATAGGGGTTTTAGACATGTTTTAAACTTGTTTAGGTCTAGTTTAATAATAGGCATCAACAATTATTACATTAATATTAATACTGTTTTACAAATATAATAAAAACCTAATATATACACATTGAAGTTCAATGAGGAACGCTAAAAAGGTGAAGAACCGGAGGAACAATGCATTTAACATGATATATATCACAAAAATTCTATTTAAAAAGTCAAAAATTAATTTTTTTTCAATTTTTTTCAGAGCTTTTGCATGTAAAGATATATAGAAGTTATACTTATTCTAATAAAAAATCATTTTAGAATTTTATTTACCTTTTTAACTTTTTTTAAGCCTTTCTTTTTTACCTTTTTAGTTTTTTTATGAAAAAAGTTTATGTATGTATTTATATATGCAGTGAACAAAATTTTGAAAAAAAATAATTTTGAATATGTTAAATGACACTGTTCCACAATTCTCTACTTTTTTAGTGTTCATCATTGAACCTTCCATTATATAGTGGGTTCAATGAGGAACACTAAAAAAGTAAGGAACTATAGATTTAACATGTTAAAAATTCAACTTAACATGTTAAAAGTTATATTTAAAAAAAAACTAAGCTTTTGCATATAAATACATGTAAAAGCCTTTTTAATAAAAATAATAAAAAACTAAAAAAATAAGAAAAAAACTATAAAAAGGAAAAAGAAAAATTATTAGAATAATTTCTACACATCTTTATATGCAAAAGCTTTAAAAAAAGTTTTGAAAAAAAATATTTTTAGCATTTTAAATTGAATTTCTAAGATATATTTAATATGTTAAATACACTTTTCTTCGATTCCCCACTATTTTAGTGTTTCCCATTCATCTCACACACATTATATATACATAAAAGCTGTTAGAGAAATAAGAAAATAAAATCAGAAAGTCAACTTTTATAGTTAATAATAATAAAAAGATATTATTAACAAGTTTATAGCACAAGAAAATGTGGATACATAAATCTCAATTGCAAACAAAAAGAAAAGCTAAAAATAGTCGAACATACTAAAGATAAAAAAAGGAAGCCCGGTAACATAAAACCTTAAAAGGGTATGTTGGATATGAGATGCTAGAATCATAATTATTTTAATAGTTTACATGTGTGTTTTTGCAATGGTATATTACATCATAAACATATAAATATAACTAAATTATCAACAATCAGATAAAATTAATCAAAATAAGCATATGTACATACAAATGACAATATCATCTATAAAGTGATGTAGATGTGCATCTCTTCCCAACTATATCATTAAATAGCAAACAACCTTTTTCTAGTTTTTTGATTAACCATTATGTTATCATCCTCTATAGCATCATTACGTAATCATTCTCTATAGCATCTGACATTTTTTGTACCTTATATTCATTGATTTCCGAACAAAAGTTACCTTCTTCATTTTTTTCCATTTATTCATATACAATAATAGACAACCCATAAGATAATCAAACAAACAAACTTAACGCATATGTGCGTTAACATTAATTCTCTCATCACTGTATAAACTATGCACATGTGCATCAATATGAATGACCTTAGTGATTTTATAAAAATATTTATAAGGGTTTTAATTTTATAAATTGTAGTGTAAACGGAAAGGAGATTGTATAATATTGGTAATATATTACGGATGGTAGTGATGGTATTGGTGTTGTCAAGAAATATGACATATGCACACGTGCATAAGTAATTTTTATTCGATTTAAAAAATCAATGTTTTTTATAAATAAAATGTTGCAATTTTTAGTGGAAATTTTTAAAAAAATGTGTGTTTTTAAGTAGTTTTGTTGTGTTCACACTAATTCTAATAGTTCTCCTGATAAAGTTGGTTCTCGCATGAACCACCCTTATTGCGAGAACTACAAGAACCAATGTGAAAATAACAAAATCAATCCACCCCACCTCCACCCGAAAACCTAAATACCTACATAAAAGTAGCGATTTTTTATAAAAAATTGTAAAAAAATTGGTATGTTTTTAGACTTTTTTAGTTAGTTTTTTACTTTTCTTATTTACATGTAGTTTTCTCATGATCCTCTCCTTATATATATATATATATATATATATATATACACACACACACACACGTTAGTAACCACCATTTATTGTGAGAATTACGAGAACTAGTATGAACACAACCAAAGCTTAGGGAAAGCTTATAAAAAACATTGTGTTCATATGTGTATATTACGAAAAGCTTAGGGAAATGTGTGATTCAGAATCCTTCAAGTTTCTTAAATAGGGTGAACTTCTCTTAGAATCCTTACCCGATATATATATATATTAAAAATGGGGAGAGTTTAAATGAGAACGCTAAATATCTCGAGAACCGTGAGAACGAATGAAAAAAACACTAGAATTTGGTAAAAAACAAGTGAAATTCAAATTTTCTTTTTACACTTGTCATTATTATTCGAATACAATTTCAGAAATTTACTCATTTAAATTTACGCGAATTCGAAAATAAAGAAAATTTACACATGTGTAAGGTTGCCATTTACACATGTGTAAATTTGTTATATTTACACATGTGTAAAAAAATCTAATAAGAGTGATTTTGAGAGAAGAAATGAATTATTTAATGATGTAATTTATTTTTTATGTTGTATTTTAATTAAAATGATGATTCTATTAAAAAAATTGGTTTTAATTGGTTTTCTTATTCGTTCTCATTGTTCTCGCAATATTTAGCGTTCTCAGGAGAACCCTTCCCTATATATATAGGTAGTCAATAATCATGTCCACACAAAAAGGGTTTAATAGGTTTTCTCACTTAAAGAAGTTTTATCCCTAAACTTAGGTTTTTTCGTCTCTTTCTCCTATTAAATATTAGATGTGAATAAATGTTTTTAAAAGTATTTATTCAACTTATACAGTATAAAGGTTTTTAACCTAATTAATAATAAAATAAGCCCAACTTGATTTTAGTGATTGTCGGGCTTCATGGCCAAGTTTTCAGTTACAAGAAAGAATATCATTAATCGTCTTGATTGGGTTTTTTCAGTAAGCTAAAATGCATGGAGGTAGTGTAAATATATACGCACTATCGAGATGTGTATGCTTGATCATGAGGGACTTATACTTGGAATTGGTGTTAATTACAATACAGAATACATATTGGCATATGTACTGTCTAGTAGCGAGCGTTAAAACTAGGCACCGGAATTAAAGATATAAACTTTGTGATAATTGGTAATTATAAACATTACATGGTTAGGGGAATGGGATGATGATGATTATTATTATTATTATTAATAGTAATATTATTATTATTATTATTATTATTTATATATTATTATATTATTATTATTATTATTATTTATTATTATTAATTTATTATTCTTATTCTTATTATTGTTATTATTATTATTATTGTTATTATGCCTTGTTGACCATCTCAATTCTCATGATGCTTGTAACTAGCTAGCTAGTGACTATTCATTGCAAGCAACAAATAATTCAGTATCTGCGTGCATATAATTACAAATAAGAGGAGAAACATGCACACATCAAGAAAAAAGAAAGAAAGAGGTGCAATGGATTCGAACGTTTCTAGAAGTATATGTTAATAATTGAAATTGAATATTACATATTTCCAATTTCACATGTTTGACCTGCAGGTGTGGAAAAATGAAGGTGGGTAGTTGCTAGGAAGTGTGAATGATCAAGACTTTTTCTGATACTTCTTAGCAGGTAACGTAAATTATATATAATTAGCTGAATCGTTAAAATAAAAAGGATCAACGGCATGCGGTTGGCCAATAAACTAACGAACTTATAGTTTGGTCTTATCTTATCAAATATTATAATATATACATTGTGTTGTACGTCTACCAAGAAACTTAATTTCTCATAATTAATCAATCTCAACTCTCCAATAGTTCTATAAAAATACCCAAACAAACCATCAGCTAGTTTTTTTTTTCATTTCTAGATTTATATATTCAGTGACATGATTAGGCTAACAAAACATCTGAAAAATATATAAATAAGTTTGGGAACAATCAATGTCATTGGTGAGAAGAATTCCAGGCAAAGGAAGATTATAAAAAACAAGATAATGAAGAGTCGTAAACTCTAGTTGAATCTTGATAAGTATGATCGTTGGTTTCCTCGAGCTTTCCTCAACATTTCAGCATCTCTAACTTTTAATTTGTTACAAAATACAGCTTAGTTTTTATAGAAACCCGGCCAAACATTGATTCTAAAAAATGTGGTAGGAAGCATAATTTTAAAAGTTATTCTAAGAGTATACATATTTTACTCAATGGACTTGGTCACTAAAACTATCTTCAATTCAAAGAGTTAAAAACACTGGTAAACATGTCTATTTATCTAATACATAACACTTTAGATAACTTTTTCCAAAGAAACCCAATTTCTATGAAACTCTGTACATATCCTATTATATTATATTCTTACATTTATACTTGATACTCACACTATTAAACTAATTCTAACCCTTAATTTCTAATACACAAGTGTAACATAAGTATAAATCAATGGTCAGGATTTGATAATGAAAAAATATTAGTGCATTTTACGATTTGATGATATAAATCAATGGTCAGTATTTGTTCATTCGGTTCACAAATACAGTAGTGTTCACTTTATAACCCACTCTATATATATATATGGGATGGATCATGAGAAAACAAAAAAACTAACTAAAAAAACCTAAAACTTATATCAATTTTTTTTGAATTTTTTAATAAAATTCGCTATATATAATATATAAATAAAACTTTTTTTCAAAAAAAAAGTTGTACTACACATGTGTATTAATATGAAAAAGCCTAAACCACCTAACTCACCCCCACCGACACCCCCAAGAGCCTAAATGTAAACCACTCAAAAAACCTAAACCCCCACCCCTCAAAAACCCTAAACCCCGCACCCCACAAAAACCTAAACTCCCTCCCCCCACACCCAAAAACCTAATCCTAGTCCTAAACCCCAAATAAACCTCATCCTAAAAGCTAAATTAATCTTAAAAACTAAATCTAAGCATATATAATGTACATGTGTAGCACATACATATAATGCACATGTACAGTACAAGTTTTGTTTTTGTTTTTTTTTTGGAAAAAAAAGTTTTTTTATACATAAAAAGTAGCGATTTTTTTATAAAAAATTATAAAAAAATTTTGGTATGTTTTTTAGGGTTTTTTAGTTAGTTTTTTAGTTTTCTCATTTATATGTAGTTTTCTTCTGATCATCTCCCTATATATATACATGGTAGGGATCCTAAGAGAAGAGCACCCTATTTGAGAAACTTAAGGAAGCATTTTGGACTACATATTTTCCCTAAGCAAAAATGAAATTTTTTTTTTTGGATTTATACACATGTGTATATTGTTAATCTTTTAACTATACATATGTGTATATTATCAATCTTATAACTATACATCCTTAACCTAAAAAGTGTAGAAAACCGGGTCAAACGAATGTTGATTGAGCTTATTACAGCGGCACTGGACCGACTCATTGAACACTAACCAAACTCTCTAAACACTAAAACTAAACCCCATGCTAAAACCTAAAACCTTGACCTTAAACTCTCATGCTAAACCCTAAAGCTAAAGCTAAACCCTAAATCTAAACCATAATTTTAAACCCTAACGCTAAACCATAATGCAACTAATGCTAAACACTATATAATAACGATAAACCGTAAAGCTAAACCCTAAATACTAATACTAAACACTAAAACTAAACCCTAATGTTAAACCCTAAATACCAATGCTAAATCCTAATATATATACTATATCATTCACCTCAAGCATAGATTTATCACACTTATTTTTCAATTTTAAACATGTATATACATATATGTATAGTTAAAAAATTGACAATATAAACATATGTATAGTTATAAGATTGATAATATACACATATATATAGTTAAAAGATTAACAATATACACATGTGTATAAATTCCAAAAAAAACCTAATAGAAAAAGCTCTGATTTAAAAAAAAAATGTGTTTTTTACATTTTTTTCTTAGGGAAAATGTGTGATCTAGAATGATTCTTAAGTTTCTCAATTAGCCTACTATTTCTCACATGATCCTAATTCTATATATATATATATATAGGGTGAGGTTATTGTGAGAAAATTTAAAAGTGTGAGAAGGATAAGAAAGAATCTAAACCCATTAGATATTTAATATAATGGTTGAGATCATAGTGGCAATTCTGTAAATAATGTTGACTATTAAACTAACTAATTTTCTAGATTAAGGGTATAAAGGTAAATTTAATATTTTTAAATTAAGAAACTAACATTAATACAATACAAAGTTCTTCCCTTCTTTTTTAAACATCAATAACTTTTTATATGTAACATTTTTTAAAAAAAAATTACACCATAATAACAAGTGTTTTTTTATCTTTAATATGAGTACCATATTGATATACTTATGTAGAGTTATTTCTGTTTTTATATATTTACGGTGTTATTTGTGTTTTGATTCTGATTAAAGTGTTAATTGGTATTATATTAGGGTGTTATTTCTGTTATATTCAATGTTAGGGTGTTCTTTATAAGATGTGTGCCTTCAATATAACTGCTGCGATGTTTTTATGAGTTATGGTGTTATTTTTGTTATATTTCTGTTATTTATAAGATGTATGCCTTCAATATACATGTTGTAGTGTTTTTATGAGTTAGGATGTTTTTATTAGTTAGGGTGTTATTTCAAATTCGAAAATCCCTACAATAACTGTCAAAAATCGGTTACATATATTCATTCCATAATTAGATTCTATTAGTTAAATTACACTTATACCCTTAAACTACCAAAATAAAAAAAGACACGTGTCACCTCCATAATCTTTCTTATCCTTCTCATACTTTTAAATTTTCTCACATGAACCCCTCTCTCTCTCTATATATATATAATATTTTTAAAATAAAAACAAATAATTCATGCAACCAAAATCAAATGAAAACAAAAAACAAAAATAAGAAAACAATTTACATGACCCCCACAAATAACCATGAGTTATATGTATCTTTTTCATAATCAAGTTACAAATACAATATTTGTATGAAAATACATTTTACAAATATTACAGTATAATACACCAAAAAGATAGAATTAGTGTAGAAAGTGTGTGTATATATATACAGTACTTTTAAAATAAAAAACAAATAATTTATGCACCCAAAATCAAATAAAAATAAAAAACAATTTACATAACCCCACAAATACCCATGAATTATGCACAAGAGAACGAGCTAAATCTAACATGTCATTTAGCTTCATTGCCGCCCTTGTGACGAGTATGACCACATAGGCCAATGGCACACCCTAAAAACAGGGTTGGATATAGCCAAATTCAATCATTCAAATTGCTAAATCCACTCACAAAAGTGGCTAGTTGGCTACGAATTTAGACTTCCACAATTTTCTTTAAAAAAACCTAAAACCTCTCATCTCATCCTTCAAAAACCCAACACCAAAACCCAAAACCTAAACTTATATTAGTCTTTCATGTTTGCTATCATATAAACGCTCATATTTATAGTGCAATATATTTCGTAATAAATATTAACATATGAAAAATAGACGAGCTACATCTAACATGTCATTTAGCTTCATTGCCGCCCTTGTGACGGGTATGACCACATAGGCCACTGGCACACCCTAAAAACAAGGTTGGATATAGCCAAATTCAATCACTCAAATTGCTCAAACCACTCACAAAAATGGGTAGTTAGCTACGAATTCAGATTTCCACAATTTTCTTTAAAAAAAACCTATAACCTCCCATCTCATCCTTCAAAAACCTAATACCAAAACCCAAAACCTAAACTTATACAACATATAATATATAGATAGTCTTTCATGTTTGCTATCATATAAACGCTCATATTTATAGTGTAATATATTTTGTAATAAATATTAACATATGAAAAATAATATGTCTGTTTAAAAATCGTGAGAGTGCATAAAATTATGAAAAAAATAACTAAGTGTGTATATATATAATGTTAATAATTTTATTTAAAAGAATTGTATTATATGTTTTAAAAGTTATAATCAGTTATATTTTCAATATCATATTATATAAATAATATATGTGTATACAATAAATACATAAAGCAAAGTAGTTGATTATCAAAAAAAAAGTAGCTAAAACATAATAACAAGTATTAGGATCGATCTGTGTTGTCCACGTGCATGTTATGATACCACATAATTAATCATCGGATGTGTAGTTACAGACACACACACATGTTGGTTTGTCATCGATGACGGCGGTTTAGTCCTTCTGAAATGCAGTTGTAGATTCCCTGAAGCTAATTAGAAAGGTTATTAACTTAATTATTAGAAATGCTAACTAATGCGGATAAGGTACACATAGTTTGTTTCCTGGTAAAAACGTAGCATTTGAAGTCAAGAAGCATGTGTAAAGCAAGCAAGCAAGAGCAGTTAACTCAAATATGAACACGCCTCACCTTTTCAAGATTTGCTTAAAAGTCAATGTGGAAATTCAAGTATAAATACACCATCTCCCTCAACCTTCAAGTGCACCCACCGTATATCATTAATTATTTCCAAAATACATCACCTTGCTTGCTTGCTTCTGATGGCTGTCATCTTCTCCAAGATAGGCATTCTCGGAGGTGGCATAAGTGGGTTAGCGGCCGCCAAACAGCTGGCCGAGTACAACCCGGTGGTGCTCGAGGCCACTGACTCCATTGGTGGTGTTTGGAAGCATTGTTCCTTTCGGACCACTAAGCTTCAGACTCCTCGTTGCGACTACGAGTTCTCTGACTACCCTTGGCCACTCAGGGATAACTCCTCTTTCCCATCTTATACTGAGATACTTGAATATCTCAACTCTTATGCTACCCATTTTGACTTGTTCAAATTCATCAACTTTAATTCGAGGGTCATTGAAATCAAGTTAGCCACTCATGATCCCAAATCATCATCATCATCTAATTTGCTTTCTCAAAAACCATTTTGGGAGGTTGCTGTCCAGACCATTGATGGTTCCATTCAGGTTTTAAATAATTAATTCCATCATCATCATCATCATCATCATCATATTATATATGCCCATGATATTTTAAATTACGTTTCAAGTGTAATATTGAATTCATGCATGATAATAATATGTATATCTGTGTGTGTGTATGCAGTGGTACAGTTTCGAGTTTATCGTGGTGTGCATGGGGAAATACGGAGACATACCGATGATACCAAAGTTTGGTAAGAAGAAAGGGCCAGAGGTGTTTAAAGGGAAGATGATGCATTCTCAAGAATACAGCAAGCTCAACGAAGAAGAGTCTTGCCAGCTTCTCAAAGGAAAGAAGGTGGTGGTGGTGGGTTACAAGAAATCAGCCATTGATCTTGCTGTTGAATGTGCCCAAGCCAACCAAGGTATTTACTATTTACGTACAAATTATCATGCATGTTAATTGTCTACCACCAAAAACAAACATTCTCTATATTTTGAATTAGTTAAGTGAGAAAACAATAATAATGTATGGTACGTAGTACGTACGTGGTCATATTTTAAACATGATGGCCGCCTGTCGAGGGTCCCTTAATATATATTGATTTGATGTGTGTGGAGGGGTGGCAGTAATAAAATTCAAACTTCCACAAAAATGACACCGCATGCATGCTTTGACTTGTTTGTCTTCTTAAAATAGCATAATTAAGGCATTTTGACCTTCTATTTTGGTACTTAAATATATTATATTATTATTATTATTATTATTATTTATTATTATTTATTATTTCAGGAGAAGAAGGGAAACCATGCACCATGGTTGTTAGGACTTCGCACTGGATAGTTCCACACTACTCCATATGGGGTTTGCCCTTTTACTTGTTCTACTCAACCAGGTTCTCTCAGTTCCTACATCAGAGGCCAAATCAAGGCACTCTCAGGACGATGTTGTGCACCCTTTTATCTCCTGCGGTAATTAAGCCTGTCTACTATATACTATACTATATACTATACTATATGTTTAAATGTTTTAAATGTTTAGAGAAAAGCTACATCAAAGATCATCGAGTCGTATCTGCTATGGAAACTTCCACTGGTCAAGTACGGACTGAAACCAGATCACCCTTTCGAGGAAGATTATGCCTCGTGTCAGATGGCCATCTTGCCTGAGAGCTTCTTCCCCGAGGCAGACAAGGGCAGAATCAATTTCAAAAGAGCTTCAACTTGGTGGTTTTGGGAAGATGGTGTTGCTTTTGATGACGGAACCAAGATAGAGGCCGACCTTGTGATTCTTGCCACTGGATTCGACGGCAAAAAGAAGCTTAGAGCTATACTGCCCGAACCCTTTTCTGGTTTCTTGGAATTTCCCTCTGGCATCATGCCCTTATACAGGTATCTATCAGTTTCTAATTACTAATTATATATATATATATATATATATATATATATATATATATATATATAATTAATGATTGATTTATTGGTGTATAATAACGTTCGTTCAGGGGCACGATTAATCCCTACATTCCGAACATGGCGTTCATGGGATACGTGGAGAGTGTTTCTAACCTCCATACTTCAGAGATACGGTGCAAATGGTTAGCACGGTTGATAGGCGGTAAGTTTAAGCTGCCAAGCATGGAGAAAATGGTGGAACAGATAAAGACGGAAGCGGAAATAATGAAGAAGATAACGAGGTTCTACAAGAGGACATGCATTTCCACTTTCAGCATAAATCACAGTGATGAAATATGTGAAGAGATGGGATGGACTTCCTGGAGGAAGAAGACCTGGTTGGCTGAAGCATTTAGCCCATACAACAGTCAGGACTATCAACAAGAGGACCACGAAACCAATTAACTAATCATATATATGCATGCTTAATTCTACGTTGTTATTAATTACTTTTTATGTTTATTATTATTATTATAAGATAAAATAAACCAACCACCTTTAACTTGTGGTTAATTATAAATAACATTTTAATTTCGGGAATTTTCCCACAACGAATCTTGCATACGACATACGATAATAATTAAAAAAAAAGCAAGAAGCTAGCTTTATGTTTCCCCAATCTTGGTAAATTTTATTTTTGTTGTTTATATTGAAAACTAAAAAAAATAATAACAAGAGAGAGAGAGAGAAAATGGAAATTGGAAAAGATATCATGTATATTTTTTTACCAAGATTTGGAAAATGCAAAATAAGAAGAATAACTAAGCTGACCAAAAACATTAACAACGTAGTTACACTTTGTAAAAAACTAGTAATACGCCCCCGCGCGTTGCGGCGGGCCTTTGGTTAATATCGGTTTGGTTCGGTAAAGTAGTGATACCTGGTGTAGCAACCGAAAGATATATGCCCAAATGAATATAAACACATGTTTTTCATTGTTCAAAAGCCATAAATATATATTTTACATCGGCATGTATCGTTGTAGCACGTTACATTGCAAGTGGCTTGATGATTGTAAATAAAGATAACTTAATATATAGAAACTTTAATTTGGAATACAGCTATTAATGAGACATGAATTCAGGCGATGAAACTATCAGGAAACTGGGTGGACATTTTATTGGTATCGGATCTAGTCATTAAGTATCGTTATTCCATTAATATACATCTTTAAGTCACTAAGCTATTTTTTAAAATACCTTCTTAATAACTTATATTTGTTAATCTAAAAATTTTAGATTGACTATGTACTCTAATCTTTTTTAATTATATTTTTTTTTTGTAAAGAAAGTGTGAATAGCCATGGAGTGAAAGACCAATATTGAAATAAAAAAGAAGAATAGATAGCAAAGTTTGCAAAATAAGAAAGCATATGCATTTTAGTTATCAAGTCTAAAAATATGTAGATAACTTTTGTGTAAGTTGTATGACTGAAAATATATATTTTATAATTCTAACGTTCATACATTAAAAAGAAACATGAAAGGATATCTAAGTGTAGAAAATACATGGATGATAAAAACATACTGAAGAAGTATATACTTAGCCTTGATTAAATAAAAAGCATGCAATATAAAAAGTTATATCTTATGAACACTCATATGATTCATTAGACATCTATTTGCAATAGCTAATTATAAAAAATAAATATGTATATTATCAGGATGAAGTTACTAAGGAAAATATTAAACAATTTTTTAATGGACATGAATACTACATTTGCTGGTTCTGAAACCAAAATAAGAATAGATGCCTCCCATTTTCTCTATAATCAGCCTTCACCGGGAACGTAACCGCTCAGCCTCCTCCGGCAGCAGCACCGCCACGGCGCCACCAACATCCCATCACGTACGACTGAATCCGATTATTGTTCCTGAAAATTTTACGGATGCGATTTAGGATTTTTATTTTTTTGATTGCGTATTTATCGGGTCGGTAAATTTTATGCGACGACCCTTCATTGAATTGTATTCGAATTTGGGTTCTGCGATTTGATTTCATAATTTGCGTCAGTCATTTGTTGTCCCTGTTTTTTTTCAAATTTTGAATTTTTTAACTTGTTATGAAGATTCCACGGTCCTTTGGGGGATTATCCAAGTCAATCTTTTGATATATGCGAATGAGGATTTTAATCACTTCAATTTGTACAGTTCTTCGCCAAGATCGATAAGAAAGATCCATATGCATGAAAAAAGACAGGGCAGATACAATTCGTAGGAGATAAAGAGGCGGCGGTTAAGACTCACCGGAGACGTCGAAGTGGCGGTTACGACTCGCCAGAGACGGAGAGACGCAGTTACGAATCGCCAGAAGGAATTTCACTACGATTTTTGCTTTTCCAAACGTAAATAAGATAAGGAAGGTTGCTAACTTACAGGGTTGAAATAACTTTTGCACAAACCATTGCGACTTTTGTGAAACGAAGTACCGCTTCCAAGTATTAGGGAAGGAAAATTTCACCGGTTTATGTCGGTTCGAATAATGGTTCACAAAGGAAAAATTCGGTTTGTGTAACGGTTTGTTCCTTGATACATGAACAGATGCGATGGTTTGAATGAGAGTTAAAGGATCGAATGTAAATTATTATTATTATACATAAAACATGGTAACGAAGCATCGTTTGGTTTATGACCTATAATGGTTGGGTTGGTAATTTTCAAATGGTTGTGTGTGAGCGGTTACGTTGTATATTTATATGTAAATGAAACGTTTGGTTGTTTTTTGTAACATATAGATAATATAAAGTATTAAATAAAGATAATATAAAAGAAGAGGCATGTGTATTAAACAAAATGGTGTGTGTTAAACAAAGGGGTGTATGTTGCTTTTGTATAAGAGATTTAATAAGTTAATGATCATATAGTATATAGTCACATAATATATTCTAATCCCAGTTGTTTTTATAAAAGTAAAAAAGAAAAAACTAAATAAAAATGATAAATCTTTGATATCTTGCGTCAAAATAAAAGGTTGACTTTTAAAACCATAAAATATTAAAACTAAATTTTCAAAACCATTTAAAAAAATTAGTTTTTTAGGAATTTAAAGAGATATTTATTTTAAAAATATATATTTAAAACTTAAATAAAAAACATAAAAAAACTTAATTTGTTTTTTAATAAAAATATTTGAAAACTTCATTTTTAAAAAAATTTTTAGAAACTTAATAACTGTTAAAATTTTGTTTTTAAAAATCAATGAAGTAATTTTGCACAAGATGATCATGTGAAGTTTCACGGTCTCTAAATACATGAACTCTTAATCTTGTAGTATCTTCAACTTGATGATGTATTGATGCTTATGAGAGAGAAATGTATGTTACAGACCATTCTTATTAAAATATGAAATGTTATGACACACCCTGTCTCAGCAGGTCGATATGTGACCAATTGAATCAACCATTATAGCAGTAGCAAACTAAAACTTATCATTATCATTAATCTTAATACCGTCATGGTCATGGACCAAAAGTAATCTTATCACAAAGGATTTATCAAATCCTAATAAAATTAAATATCTTAAAACGGGGATCTATAAAATATCGAGCTTTACTAAAGCACCACGAAGGCAAACCTCTAAAATCACCTTCCAACGTAACCTTTAAAGTCCTCATTTATCATCACAAAGGATTTTAGCAAATCCTAATGAAATTAAACATCTTAAAACGGGGATCCATAAAGTCTTGAGTTTTACTGAAGCACCACTTAGGCAAACTTCTAAAATCACCTTCCAATGTTACCTTTAAAGTTCTCATTATTATTCCCTGAAAAATCTTAATGAGTTTCAGTATATTATCATATCATAAAATACACCCAAAATCAAATTCTCATCCATGTGACGCGATGCACATAGATGTATGTTGACATATATATATACACCACTTTGCAGCCTTTCCAAGTGTGTAGGATTTGAACCTATTTAATTATGATACCAACTATAGGTACACCTTAATGATTTTCAAATACCATTTATTAATTAATACACATTCAAAGCAAACTCGCCAATTGTCAAATTCATTTGCGTATGTTTTGGCCCCAAAGCATTTAAAAGGGGGATTTAGTCGTGAAGACTCAACTTTGGTCATGGTATCAGTTAATCACGACTTACTTTGTGATTTGGAAAAAGCTAGTATTCAAGATTGAACACAATATTAACCCTAAACCAACCTATATCAATATCACTATTTTATAATCAAATTATCCAACGAGAGATCTCAATAGCCTAACACACTAATTAGACTAAACAAAACATAACCTTCAAAGCTAGGAGAATATACATGCCCGACAACTAGTTTTCATCAAAGATGGTTGCAAAACCACCCTCCTTTTGCTCTGCCACAACACCACGCACACTCACTCTTTAAAGAGAACTTTTAGTGTCTCAAAAGTTTTTATACAGGTGCACTAGTGTTACTAAACATACCCACTATACCCCCGAAACACCAAAAATAACTTGTTCCAATACTTGGAGAGCATTTAGAATGCAAAAGAGGGAAATAGAGTGATTAGAGTTCCACACGTGGGTTTCTCTCTAGTCTCTCTTTCTAGAAGGAGAAAGGAAGGTGCAAGAAAGAATGAGCCAAGGCCTCCTATGTATAGTGTAACACAGCCCAGCGTAACCGCACCATGATATTGTCTGCTTTGGCAGGCAATATGCCCTTAGTCGCCCGTCCCTCACGGTTTTAAAACGCGTCATGATGATGAAGGTGCCCAACCTCATATAAGGAAGCCTTCTTTCCTCTTCACAACCGATGTGGGATATTATAATCCACGCTCTTAAAGGGTCTAGCGTCCTCGCTGGACAGGCACCACCAAACCGACCCTGGCTCTGATACCATCTGTAGCAGCCAGCACACCATTAGGCGCCTATCCCTCATGGTTTTAAATCGCGTCATGATAATTAAAGTATCCAGCCCCTTATAAGAAGCCTTCGTTCCACTTCACAACCGATATCGGATATTATAATTTGAAAATGAGAATTTTATATTTATTAATTATTTGTATTGATGTCATATATTAAATGAATTCATATAATTAGGTTCGGTTTAAACTCCCGTTAGGTCCATCAGATAATATAAAAGAAATGGAATTTTCATTATTTATTATTTTAAATAATGTTATATATTAAGTTAATTAATATAAATATTTTCATATTAAAATTATTAAGTTCGGTTTAAATAAGGTTATCTTATAACCAATCATCGTTAGTTCTTTAATAAGATAAAATGTATTATTTATCCCAAACGACACACTATCCCCAAATCCAAACGACACCCAAATAGTTCCATCCTCTTCATAAAGAACCTGTATCGCTTGAAGGCTCGACCCATATTTATTTGGTTCATTAAATGACATCCTCGGCTCGGTTAAGCTCCAAACAACATGGTTCGATGGTAAGCGGATTGCATGTTGATTAAATTGATTATTACACTCCTTATTTAACCAATTTAAGTCTATATTAATTTCCATTATACCCTATTAAGTGCACTAGGAAAACCAAAAGAATTAGTAGTATTGTCATGTTTAGAAAATAAAATTCATACCATTTGAGTTCTTGAAACATTTAACAACAATCCATCCACTATCTCGTTCTCAATCATCCAAATTCACGAATTGAAGCAAGAAAAGGAAGCTAGAGCTCAAAACTAATATCTTGTGATTTCTCCCTCATTTTCAACAGAATTAGATAATTCTTGAGCCTATTCTATCTATTTTTTCATGCTCTACAAAACCTCTATTAGAAACTGAGTTTCTTTGTTTGCAAACAAGTATTGATTATCACAATAATATTCACAAACTGGAACTCATTATCAACGATTGTTTTTCATTAATCATCACAGACTCAAATGTTTTACAAACGATTGATTTTACAGACTCCCCCTCAGCTGATCACACAAACAGACTAGTTCGTACAAGAGAAAATGTGAGTGTGTGTGATGAATAGATCACTAACATGTGTGATCTATTATACAAGTAAAAGCTCTGTTTAGTGATTTACACTCCTTATTTAACATAATTTAAGTCTATATTAATTTCCATTATACCCTATTAAGTGCACTAGGAAAACCAAAAGAATTAGTAGTATTGTCATGTTTAGAAAATAAAATTCATACCATTTGAGTTCTTGAAACATTTAACAACAATCCATCCACTATCTCGTTCTCAATCATCCAAATTCACGAATTGAAGCAAGAAAAGGAAGCTAGAGCTCAAAACTAATATCTTGTGATTTCTCCCTCATTTTCAACAGAATTAGATAATTCTTGAGCCTATTCTATCTATTTTTTCATGCTCTACAAAACCTCTATTAGAAACTGAGTTTCTTTGTTTGCAAACAAGTATTGATTATCACAATAATATTCACAAACTGGAACTCATTATCAACGATTGTTTTTCATTAATCATCACAGACTCAAATGTTTTACAAACGATTGATTTTACAGACTCCCCCTCAGCTGATCACACAAACAGACTAGTTCGTACAAGAGAAAATGTGAGTGTGTGTGATGAATAGATCACTAACATGTGTGATCTATTATACAAGTAAAAGCTCTGTTTAGTGATTTACACTCCTTATTTAACATAATTTAAGTCTATATTAATTTCCATTATACCCTATTAAGTGCACTAGGAACACCAAAAGAATTAGTAGTATTGTCATGTTTAGACAACAAAATTCATACCATTTGAGTTCTTGAAACATTTCACAACAATCTCCATCCACTAATCTCATTCTTAATCATCCAAATCCACGAATTGAAACAAGAAAAGGAAACTAGGGCTCAAAACTACATCTGGTGATTTCTCTCTCATTTTCAACAGAATTAGATAATTCTTAAGCCTATTCTATCTATTTATTCATGCTCTACAAAACCTCTATTAGAAACTGAGCTTCTTTGTTCGCAAACAAGTATTGATTATCACAATAATATTCACAAACTGGAAGTCATTATCAACGATTGTTTTTCATTAATCATCACAGACTCAAATGTTTTACAAACAATTGATTTTACAGACTCCCCCTTAGCTGATCACACAAGTAGATCAGTTCGTACAAGAGAAAATGTGAGTGTGTGTGATCTATTTATACAAGTACAAAAAGCTCTGTTCAGTGATTGGCTGACTCACCTTGATAGTGACATCTAACATTCCTAACATAAAAGATTATAAGATGTTTGCAAACAACTGAGCAATTTTATCATCTATTCTAGGCTATACTAAAACACTAATGAAATAAGTACTATTACATTGAGAAAATACTGTCTAAGCTATCCTCTATTGCAATTGTTCAAACATATGTTTGGCTTAACAAATGTTTGGTTTTCTTCAATAGACTGTGGCTTGATCAGGGCTTTGGTATCATTAGATGCTAGCCTTCAACAGATGCTTGTACTCTTGAATAGTGGTTCCAAGTCTTCATCAGATGTTAGCCATGCTCTTGAACAGATGTTCTGAATAGATGTTGAAGATTCACTATCTTTGGGGAGAGAGTGGTTCAATCTATTGCTTATTTCTTGATTAGTGGATCATGCTTTAGCTTTTGGATATCATCTAGTCTTTTGTAGGTCCAACAATCTCCCCCTAGAACAAATGATGACAAAACAGATGTTTATTGGATCAATTTTTATTCCTCTTCTTCAATATACCTTTCACTTGAGCTTTGAAATGCTTCTCAATTCTTTCTGATAGTGAATCATCAGCATTCCTTTCAAGTGGAAGATCTATTAGATCTTGCAGATCTTCAATTCCTGGGCTCATGATGTTGTTCATTGAAGTCTTTTGTACTTCCCTTTGGCCCTGATTGTTGTAAATTTGTGGCTGGCTCTGTCTGAGGACCACCTTAGAATTTTTGAGGTAAAGGAGTTTACTGGGAGTGATGTTATTGGAAGAGCTGTAGGGATGACTTGACCTATCCGATCAGCTTGATTTGCAATAGGAAGTTCATACATAATCATGTTTTTGATTCCTTCCTTCGTGATGTCTTCTTCAAATCCTTTCACATCCTTTGTAGACATATCCTCCTGTCTTTTAAGATGGCTTCTCACCAATGAAGAGGCTTGACTTGCAGATGGAAATTAAGATCTGATAGCCTTTGAATTGATAAGTAAGTCTTCATAGTTTGGCTTTCTTGGGACTGTGGGATCTATGGCTCTTAAAGTTTCAACTTTCTTGTAAGTTGCCCTGAATGTTGGCTCATCCCATTTTGTCATTGATCTCAAAGTGGCGTATTTGTCAGGTACCATCTTTTCCTTCATTACTGCTTTTATGCCAACATGTTTTCTACCTGCAACCTAGTTGGGAAGAGTGGGTTTGATATCTGGATTGAGATTTATTAACTCTATTTTGGCTATTTCTTCCAGAAGGGCCTCAACAGACCATCCAGTAAATTAAGCTTTTGAAGCTCTGTAGGGCTTATTCTTTATGATGAAGTCCCAATAGTCTTCCCTTAGATCTTTTTTGAGACTAGGGTTGCTAACTAGTTCATGAGATGCCTTTTAACTGACATCTTTAACAAAATCTTCAAGTCTGTTCACTTTAGTGAACTTTGCAGACATAATTTGCTATGCCTCTTTGTCACTCTTTCCCTTGCTTTTGATAGTAGCAATATTTTCAGCCTGGTTGATCTTTAACTCTAGGTACTCTTGTACATTGTTAGGCATATTATATCGTTTAAGGGAAGGAAATGTCACTTTTCTTATGTCATTCATGGAGTAGAAAGATTCTATCTCTTTAGAGACATGTTCTAACTCTAGTGGGTCAAGAATGTTAGGTGGAAGTGTGGTAGGTAAGTGAATGGATAAGGCATTAGTAGTGGTAGTGGTGGTTGTATGGGTAGGAGATGCATCAGGAGTTTCTTCATCATCTTCTTGGACAATGAATTTAATTCTCCTGATTCTGGTTTGTGATTTTTGTATTTTTGATGAGGGTTGTTGAAGTGGTGTGGTTGGTTTTCTTTTGAGAAGTCCTTTGGGGGACTTATATGGTAATGGTGAGGATGGTGTTTGGGTAGTTGTAACCTCTGTTGTCACTTTTGAAGTGGCAACATATGTTTTGGTAGTGGAAGTGGTGGTGATTTGAGTAGTGGAGGCGTCGTTGATTTAAAAAAATAACTCAAAGAGTAAAAACACCTTATGCATATCTATGTTGATAATTGATATTATAAACAGTCACAAATGAAGTTTACAATGCATAGTGTACACCTAATGTATAAAAAGGTTGAATATCTATATAATATCAATGATCAACATTTGTATGCAATCGTAAGTATAGGCATAGACTCAAGGAGGCGTGGTTGCTTTTCAAAAGCCATCTTAGCTGCCTACCTTAAATGGTCATCATCATGGCCTAGATTCAAGTATACACAACCAAAGGCTTAGCAACACTTCATTGCCTAACTTTCAAAACACATTTAATAGAATCAATGACATGCATACATTACTGATGACACCATTCAGGCTCATACAAAATCACAACCCCTCTACTTATAAAGCCACCAATGATAAACAAATATTTATTCAACACGTCATACACACGACTCACACACTAACAATCACCAAAAATGAATCAACATGTAAACATAGGTTATAATCAATAACCCAAATGACTCACCGACGGTTCATTGCCAATAATGAATCCATAAGTAAACAACATATCCAAATAACCCATCATAGGCAACAATAAAGACAAAGCAATCTAAGCTATAAAAAATAAAACAATCACAAATCCAAACAACCCATCAAAGCATCTTCGCTGATAAAGTGAATAAATACAAGCATAAGCAACAATAAAAACCAATCAACCTATGGTAAAAAGACACAACAATGACATGACTGATCCAAACGCCCCATCATATGCCACAACAAAAACAAGCAATCTCATATGTACATATAAAACATTCACAAATCAGAACACCGATTCAAAGTGTGATTTCTAACATATCACGTACAAGGGTCACCAATGGCTCATTGCCTAGATTCAACCGTCAAACTAACAACCTAAAAGGCCCAAACCAAGCAACTTGACCTATAAAGGGACAACAACTGTAACATTTGTCAAAAACAGGTTTTCCAAACCCGTTCCGTTTGTAATCGAATATCAAGTTATAAATGTTTCGTTGCGTATTTATGTCAATTTTAATTTTTAATGATGCATAATTAATAAACAAACTAGAATATAAAAGTTATAATTGATAAAAAGTAAAAATAAAATAAATAAAAAGAAAAATAGGCTGCCGGGACTCGAACCCGGGTCAGCCGGGTTTAAGCTCAAAGACTTATCACACACACATATAACCACTCCGCCACTTGATGTTTTCTGTAAATTCTAGGAAACAACTGAGTTTTATGGTCAATCATAAATCAACCTGGTTACGCCAACTGTAACCGAAATCGGTCACCAAACGTCCAAAAACGTTTGATTGTTCGCGGTTTACCGATTATAACCGCTACACCGACACCTCCAATCAATTTAGCTTTGAATGGACTTGAATTCAAGAGTGGATCGGTTTTAATAACCGAAAACTTGCATTTTCTGAATTACTTCAATCATTGTCCCCTCTCGCGACTCAAACACATTCTGCAAACCTTCAATTTCATTTTCGCACAACTTTCAGTTCGTCGGAGCAGCTTTTTGAACTCGCCGGACTTTCGCCGGAAAACCGTGTTTTCCATCAAATCAGTAAGTCTCTCAATTCTTTCATTGTCTATCAGTTGTTAAGCTATTGCTAACTCAAACCCTTCAATCGGAATCAATTTCAGACGTCGATATCGGATAATTCCCTCTCGCCGGAAAATTTCTGAAAATTTCCTAACTTCCGCTGTAAAACGGTATAGTCATTCAAACCTTCTGATAACTCTTGTTTAGTACTTCAATTCCACAATTAACTAATCAAAACTGTTAATTTGTTCGCTCAGTCGAAGTTCATAAAAAACAGAGCCGACGCCTTGCCGGAATTCTGAGACAAATCATTCCTCCGGTATGTCTACTTCCAAAATCGTCTCTGCCATTTCATTTTAGTCTTTTGAATGTTTGTCAATCAAATTAAACCAGAAACAATAGAGTAATCGTAGGCTGTAATTCGGTAACGAAGAAGACGAAGTTAGGTTGATTATAGGTTTATTATAATTTGGATATTATCTCGGGTTAGACACACAGTCCAGCGGTGGACTGTGTGCACACATATATCACACGCCGCGAGTTCGATCCTTGATACACACACACTCTCTGTAATTAAAATGTTCTGTTTCTAACTGAACCGGATCCTTTTCGCAATTAGATGTTAAGTATAATAAAAATCTGTATATTTACCAAGTTAGACACACAGTCCAGCGGTGGACTGTGTGTAACGTTAAATCACAGGTCCCGGGTTCGAGACCTGTTGACGACACCGGTTTGATAATTAAAATCCTTTTTAAAAAATAAATGAATTTTGAATAAACTGAATTAGTATATAAATATAATTAAAAACAGAATTATTTCGGGTTAGACACGTAGCTCAGTTGGTAGAGCTGCGTGCACGCGTACAGGAGGTCTCGGGTTCGAGTCCTGCCCGGCGCATACATTCACACAATAAAACCGGTCAAACAGTCAAACAGTTAATGGTCAATGGTCAACGCAAAAGTCAACATTTTGTTTATATTTTTATTTATTTAATTTAATTCAAAAGTCAATTAAAAATACTTAAAAATAATGTTTTTAAAGATAGGAAATAGCCTTAAACTCACAAAAATATATCTAAAAATCATACTAAAATTGTTAATAAAATCCACTCATTAACTATACCTTCCGTTATTATTTAGGTTAGTTAATCCTCATTGTTCAACCCTTCAAACTCGTGCGCATCTCATCATCTCCAACCAAACGTACCCAATGTGAGTGAATCTCTACAAATTCCCCGTTTTAATCACGTTTTTGGGGTGTATCATGTGTCTTACCATTTATTATATTTAAATCATTGTGCATACATCATATCATGAACAAATGTGTATTCAGCTTGTATTAACTGTTGTGTGGTTATTGTTTAGATTTAATTTATTATTTTCAGTACATGCAATTTCATAGGCCGCCGCTCCCCATTACATTATGAGCGTTGAGCAGTTCCCCATTACATTATGAGCGTGAACCTGGCGTTGCCAACATACGATCGCCTCCGTTTGATTGAGCCTTGATCGCACAGACATTCATCATAGGCCGTCCGTTCCCCATTACATTATGAGCGTGAACGTGACGTTGCCAACATATACAGTTTCATTCATGTTATATATTCATGCAAGTTCATATGTTATTGTAAGTTATTGTATGTTATTGTTTGTGGATTGTTATTGTTATTGTTGGATTATTTACATTTGCCCGCATATGACTAATGCACAATTTTTCCTTGATAAAAATAACAAGAAATCAATAATAAATGTTTAACTAACAAGGTTCACTCGCCAACTTATATTGACCCAAAAACCCCCATTTTTACACATGATACAGGTGGACCAGCTGTAGCAAGAAACACATAGGATTGGCTTAGAAGAATAAACTGGTTTATAGCTTGGATTGTTTAGTTGGTTATTTTCCTTTGTATTTGTATGGACATGTTTGGATTATTGAGAATGTAATTTTGACTTTATTAAATATGAAACATATTAGTAAATATCATGAGCTTTGGTGATAACCCAATTATGCCCCGACTCTTATTCCGCTGCGGGTCGGGGTGTGACAGATTGGTATCAGAGCCATGACTATAGTGATATAGGATAGGTTATTAGACCCTTAGAGCCTATACTATAGTTGATTAGAAGTTTTTAAGATTTTTGTGTGTTACATGCAAAATTCATGATGTTTATATGTTTTATGTTTAATGTTACATTTAATGTTATGCAAGCATGTTCATAAGTACATATTAGTATATAATGCCTATCATGAATCATATTCTCATAACATAACATATCAATGAAAGCACACATCACATCATTTTCATGATTGTTTTTTTTTACAATGATTTTTGTATTTTCAAATCACATCAAAGTGAGTTCTCATGACGGGCATGTAGTAACTGGAAGGGTACAATTACCGGTAGTCGGAACGTCCTGTCTAGGCTGGCATTCGTATAAATCCAAAATAAAGGACCAGTTTGCCTACCTGGGGACTAACGATGAGAGTACGAAGTACCTATTAGGCCAAAGCATGCTATACCAAACGTCGTGGGAGCTAACCCCACTTTGAGTTGTCATTGTGTCTACACCTGGACACATTCCGACCATACATCTCGTAAACATATTTCGTGGTTTTCATTCGGGTGATGCGAGTGTTAAATCGCCAATACTAATGTGAATCCTACCAAGCCAATAGACATGGGGGCCCACATGACTATACAGGTGCAGGTATGGGGGACATTTGAGGCCCAACATGAGCAAACCCAAGACATCCTATGGATGTAGTTGCATTATTGATATTTATGTTATTTTCATTTTCTTTAAGACACATGACACCTAAAAAGACTCCATAAACTCACAATCTTCTTATGTATGTTCCTGTAGATGTCGGCTAGACAACAACGAGGGGGTAGAAGATCAGGAAGGTCACACGAACGCTTGGCCACTCAAATCGCAAAGCAAATGGCCGCGGTGCTTCCTGACATTGTGGTTCAAGTACAACAAGCTCTCGCCACAAATCCCACCAATCCTCCCCAGCAAGAAGACCAGAACATCGGCAACCCTCCTACCAAAAAATGCTCATATAAACATTTCAAGTCTTGCGATCCTCCTAAATTTGAAGGGACCGAAGGTGTCACTGCTCTCCTCCACTGGTTTGAGGAAATGGAAAACACCTTCCTCAACTGCGATTGTCCCGAGGATCACAAGGTACGATACGCAACTGGGAGACTATTTGGGGTAGCTCTTACCTGGTGGAATACTGAAAAAGGGTAAGAGGGGAATCGAAGATGCAATGGCCTTAACGTGGAGGAGTTAAGGGAAATCATGACGAGGCGATTCTGTCCTAGAAGTGAGATTAAAAAGTTAGAGGACAAATTTCATTCTTTGAAGCAAAAGGAGGGAGATCATACTTCCTACAACAAGAGGTTCTTAGAGTTGAACCAAATGGTCCCTAACTTGTTCACCCCAGTTTACCGTTTAATCGAGCATTATATTCGAGGTCTTCCCTCAAAAATTCAAGATTCAGTTCTCAGCACTTCACCAGCAACACTTGAAGCTGCTATGGAACTAGCTACTGAACTGACCGAGAATCGAATTCGCAACGGTAAGTTTAAAGAGGTGAAAAAGAAAGCCCCCGTTGAGGGCCAAACTTCAAACCATTCCACCTCCTCCTCTAAGTTTGCTAACAAGAGGAAACGTAACACCAGAAACTTCGCTGTCACACAAACCAATTTCCCTATCCCTGCTGCACCCATTACCCAAGTTGCCCCCTCACTTGCACCATACAAAAGGCCATACTCTGGCCCATTACCAAAATGCAACCGTTGCCAATACCACCACTTTCCTGATCATCCCTGCCAACATTGCACCGGCTGTGGTCGCGCAGGTCATACTGTTCAAACCTGCCGCATACCTCAGCGAACGAACCGCCACCAGCCTTCAACCCAAACCCACCAACAAATAATGGGTCAAGCCCAACAACCCTTACTACTACCACCTACCCAACATTTAGCCCAATCATACTACCAACCCAACTATCCCATGGTGCAACCTTGCGGGCTTGCTACAATTGTGGAGACCCAAGCCACTTTAGAAACACTTGTCCACGGTTGGTGAACATTATTCATGCTCAAGCCCAAGCCAATCCGGTGAATCAAGCTAACCAAGCTCCTCCACCTGCAAGAGGAAGAGCTTTCAACATCAACGCTAATCAGGCTAGAGCTGACAGCAATGTGGTTAACGGTACGTTTCTTATCAACGGTAGTTATGCATCCATGTTGTTTGATACTGGCGCGGATAAAAGTTTTGTGTCTTTAGAGTTTGAACCCATCCTAAACCAAAATCGTGATAAGCTCATGGAATCCATAACAGTAGAAGTTGCTGACGGAAAATCGGTCTCATTAAACTCTATTATACGCAATTGTACTCTCACTTTAAACGATCACAATTTTCTAGTTGACCTCATTCCTATGAAGTTGGGAAGCTTTGATATTATAATTGGTATGGACTGGCTCAGCTAACATCAGGCCGAAGTTGTATGCCGCGAAAAGTTTATACGCATTCCTCTTTCAAACGGTCAGACTCTACGAATCTTTGGAGAAACCCCAACGAAAGGGCTCAGATTAATGTCTTGTCTTCAAGCCCAAAAATATCTTCGCAAGAATTATGTCGCATTTTTAACCCATGTCGTCAAAAAGGGAACCATGGAGAAGAAACTCGAAGACATCCCAGTAGTAAAAGATTTCCCGCAAGTTTTTCTGACGACATTTCAGGACTTCCTCCTGTGAGAGAAGTCGAATTTCGCATTGATCTTATACCTGGTGCTACACTAGTTGCAAAGTCTCCTTATAGGTTAGCCCCCTCTGAAATGCAAGAGCTAGCCAGTCAATTGCAAGAGTTGACTGACAAAGGATTCATACGTCTTAGCTCCTCGCCTTGGGGTGCACCTGTCCTTTTTGTGAAGAAGAAGAAAAATGGATCGTTTCGCATGTGCATCGACTACAGAGAACTCAACAAGTTAACGATCAAGAATCGCTATCCATTACCTCGCATTGATGATCTTCTTGACCAACTTCAAGGCGCCAGCTGTTTTTCAAAAATCGACCTTCGATCTAGTTATCATCAGCTCGGAGTACATGAAGAAGACGTCCCAAAGACCGCTTTCCGAACTCGTTATGGTCATTATGAATTCATGGTCATGCCATTTGGTTTAACAAACGCTCCAGCTGTCTTCATGGATTTAATGAACAGAGTCTGCAAACCCTATCTCGATCGTTTTGTTATAGTCTTCATCGACGACATCCTCATTTATTCAAAGTCTAAGTCTGATCATGAACGGCATCTTCGACTCATCCTTACACTCTTAGAGAATGAAAAGCTTTACGCCAAATTCTCCAAATGCGAATTCTGGTTAAAAGAGGTACAATTCCTTGGACATGTAGTCAATGACAAGGGAATACATGTCGACCCCTCAAAGATCAAAGCGGTACAAGAATGGCAAGCGCCACGTACACCAACTGAAGTAAGATCATTCCTTGGTTTGGCTGGTTATTATCGCCGTTTCATCTCAAACTTCTCTCGCATTGCTGTACCACTCACGGCTTTAACTCATAAGGGAAAACCTTTCATATGGGGATCCAAACAAGAAGAAGCCTTCCAAACCCTTAAACAAAAACTCTGTGATGCACCAATCCTCACTCTTCCTGAAGGTTGTGATGACTTCGTGGTATATTGCGACGCGTCAGGGCAAGGACTAGGCTGTGTTCTAATGCAAAGAGGAAAGGTTATAGCTTATGCTTCGAGACAACTCAAGACTCATGAGAAGAACTACACCACCCACGACCCAGAACTTGGAGCCGTTGTGTTCGCTCTTAAGATATGGAGACATTATCTCTACGGTACTAAGTGTGAAATATACACTGACCACAAGAGCCTTCAACATATCTTCAATCAAAAGGAGTTAAACATGAGGCAACGAAGATGGGTCGAACTTTTAAATGACTACGACTGTGAAATTCGGTACCACCCTGGCAAGGCAAATGTGGTGGCTGATGCACTCAGTCGAAAGGGTTATGCGAACACCATTCATCTTCTATGTTCGCAAATAATAACTGACATTAAAGATCAAATTCGAGAAGCCCAACATGTTTCAGTAACGGAAGACGACGTACGAAAGGAGCTGTCCTGAGGAGCTGAACTTAAAATTAAAACTAAATCTGACGGTATTCTGTACTATCTAGATCGCATATGGATTCCTGACCACAACAACCTTCGTGAATTTCTTATGAATGAGGCTCACAAAACACGATACTCTATACACCCAGAAGCCGATAAGATGATCAAGACCTTCGATACACCTATTGGTGGCCTGGAATGAAAAAGGATATTGCTGTTTTTGTTTCCAAGTGCCTTACATGTTCCAAGGTGAAAGCTGAACACCAAAGACCCTCAGGACTTCTGATCCAACCTGAAATACCTGTATGGAAGTGGGAAAACATAACCATGGACTTCACTACCGGGTTACCCCGCACTTCTGGTGGGTATGACACTATATGGGTAATCATTGATCGTCTTACAAAATCAGCTCACTTTATTCCTATCCGCGAAGATTTCAAGAACGAGAAGCTAGCTCGTATTTACATCAGCAAAATCGTAAGCCGACATGGTGTACCGTTAAGCATTATTTCAGATCGTGATGGTCGTTTCACTTCACGAACATGGCAAGCTGTACAAACCGCTTTGGGTACACGATTAGATCTCAGTACCGCTTATCATCCTCAAACTGATGGACAATCTGAACGCACCATTCAAACTCTTGAAGATATGCTTCGAGCATGTGTCATAGACTTCAAGGGAAATTGGGACGTTCATCTACCATTAGTTGAATTTTCGTACAACAACAGCTATCATTCAAGTATCGGCATGGCACCTTTTTAAGCTTTATATGGTCGTAAGTGCCGATCTCCAATATGTTGGCACGAAATTGGGGAAGCTCAAATCACCGGTCCACAATTGATTCAAGAAACCACAGACAAGATCCATCAAATTCGAAACAATCTTCTAGCGGCTCAAAGTCGTCAAAAGAGTTATGCATATAAACGACGGAAGCCTTTGGAGTTTAACATTGGTGATCATGTACTTTTAAAAGTATCACCGTGGAAGGGAGTAGTTCGTTTTGGTCAAAAAGGCAAGCTAGCACCACGCTACGTAGGACCTTTCAAGATACTCGAAAGAGTAGGACCTGTAGCATACAAGCTTGATCTACCAGAAGAACTCAACAGAATTCATCCCACGTTCCACGTATCAAACTTGAAGAAGTGCCTCGCTGATGAGAACCTCCATATTCCTCTGGAAGATATTCAGATTGATGAATCTATGCATTTTATTGAAAGACCAGTAGAGATCATGGACTTCGGAGAAAAACGACTACGACGAAGTCGCATTCCATTTGTTAGGGTACGCTGGGAGTCGAAACGGGGACCTGAGTTTACTTGGGAACGTGAAGACACAATGCGCGAAAAATACCCGCATCTTTTTCCTACTACTACTACTTAAATTTCGGGACGAAATTCCTAAAAGTAGGGGATACTGTAACATTTGTCAAAAACGGGTTTTCCAAACCCGCTCCGTTTGTAATCGAATATCAAGTTATAAATGTTTCGTTGCGTATTTATGTCAATTTTAATTTTTAATGATGCAAAATTAATAAACAAACTAGAATATAAAAGTTATAATTGATAAAAAGTAAAAATAAAATAAATAAAAAGAAAAATAGGCTGCCGGGACTCGAACCCGGGTCAGCCGGGTTTCAGCTCAAAGACTTATCACACACACATATAACCACTCCGCCACTTGATGTTTTCTGTAAATACTAGGAAACAACTGAGTTTTATGGTCAATCATAAATCAACCTGGTTACGCCAAATGTAACCGAAATCGGTCACCAAACGTCCAAAAACTTTTGATTGTTCGCGGTTTACCGATTATAACCGCTACACCGACACCTCCAATCAATTTAGCTTTGAATGGACTTGAATTCAAGAGTGGATCGGTTTTAATGACCGAAAACTTGCATTTTCTGAATTACTTCAATCATTGTCCCCTCTCGCGAGTCAAACACATTCTGCAAACCTTCAATTTCATTTTCGCACAACTTTCAGTTCGTCGGAGCAGCTTTTTGAACTCGCCGGACTTTCGCCGGAAAACCGTGTTTTCCAACAAATCAATAAGTCTCTCAGTTCTTTCATTGTCTATCAGTTGTTAAGCTATTGCTAACTCAAACCCTTCAATCGGAATCAATTTCAGACGTCGATATCGGATAATTCCCTCTCGTCGGAAAATTTCTGAAAATTTCCTAACTTCCGCTGTAAAACGGTATAGTCATTCAAACCTTCTGATAACTCTTGTTTAGTACTTCAATTCCACAATTAACTAATCAAAACTGTTAATTTGTTCGCTCAGTCGAAGTTCATAAAAAACAGAGCCGACACCTTGCCGGAATTCTGAGACAAATCATTCCTGCGGTATGTCTACTTCCAAAATCGTCTCTGCCATTTCATTTTAGTCTTTTGAATGTTTGTCAATCAAATTAAACAAGAAACAATAGAGTAATCGTAGGCTGTAATTCGGTAACGAAGAAGACGAAGTTAGGTTGATTATAAGTTTATTATAATTTGGATATTATCTCGGGTTAGACACACAGTCCAGCGGTGGACTGTGTGCACACATATATCACACGCCGCGAGTTCGATCCTTGATACACACACACTCTCTGTAATTAAAATGTTCTTTTTCTAACTGAACCGGATCCTTTTCGCAATTAGATGTTAAGTATAATAAAAATCTGTATATTTACCAAGTTAGACACACAGTCCAGCGGTGGACTGTGTGTAACGTTAAATCACAGGTCCCGGGTTCGAGACCTGTTGACGACACCGGTTTGATAATTAAAATCCTTTTTAAAAAATAAATGAATTTTGAATAAACTGAATTAGTATATAAATATAATTAAAACAGAATTATTTCGGGTTAGACACGTAGCTCAGTTGGTAGAGCTGCGTGCACGCGTACAGGAGGTCTCGGGTTCGAGTCCTGCCCGGCGCATACATTCACACAATAAAACCGGTCAAACAGTTAATGGTCAATGGTCAACGCAAAAGTCAACATTTTTTTTATATTTTTATTTATTTAGTTTAATTCAAAAATCAATTAAAAATACTTAAAAATAATGTTTTTAAAGATAGGAAATAGCCTTAAACTCACAAAAATATATCTAAAAATCCTATTAAAATTGTTAATAAAATCCACTCATTAACTATACCTTCCGTTATTATTTAGGTTAGTTAATCCTCATTGTTCAACCCTTCAAACTCGTGCGCATCTCATCATCTCCAACCAAACGCACCCAATGTGAGTGAATCTCTACAAATTCCTCGTTTTAATCACGTTTTTGGGGTGTATCATGTGTCTTACCATTTATTATATTTAAATCATTGTGCATACATCATATCATGAACAAATGTGTATTCAGCTTGTATTAACTGTTGTGTGGTTATTGTTTAGATTTAATTTATTATTTTCAGTACATGCAATTTCATAGGCCGCCGCTCCCCATTACATTATGAGCGTTGAGCAGTTCCCCATTACATTATGAGCGTGAACCTGGCGTTGCCAACATACGATCGCCTCCGTTTGATTGAGCCTTGATTGCACAGACATTCATCATAGGCCGTCCGTTCCCCATTACATTATGAGCGTGAACGTGACGTTGCCAACATATACAGTTTCATTCATGTTATATATTCATGCAAGTTCATATGTTATTGTAAGTTATTGTATGTTATTGTTTGTGGATTGTTATTGTTATTGTTGGATTATTTACATTTGCCCGCATATGACTAATGCACAATTTTTCCTTGATAAAAATAACAAGAAATCAATAATAAATGTTTAACTAACAAGGTTCACTCGCCAACTTATGTTGACCCAAAACCCCCCATTTTTACACATGATACAGGTGAACCAGCTGCAGCAAGAAACACATAGGATTGGCTTAGAAGAATAAACTGGTTTAGAGCTTGGATTGTTTAGTTGGTTATTTTCCTTTGTATTTGTATGGACATGTTTGGATTATTGAGAATGTAATTTTGACTTTATTAAATATGAAACATATTAGTAAATATCATGAGCTTTGGTGATAACCCAATTATGCCCCGACTCTTATTCCACTGCGGGTCGGGGTGTGACAACAACGATAAATTCGAATACCCATTAAAAGAATCTTAAGGCTCACCAATGACTCATCGCCTATACATATCACATAAAAAGATCAAATTCTAACATGTCACATACAACGATCACCATTGGCTCATCATGTATGTCTGTGGAAAAATAGATAAGAATAAATCGTCAAAATAACAACCCAAAAAGGCCAGATCAAGCAATCTGAGCCATAGACGGACAACAATGACAGATCGAAACACCCATTCAAAGCATCTTAAGGCTCACCAATGGCTCATCGCATATACATCTTGAAAAAATATATCAGATTCAAACATCAAAATAACAACCCAATAGCCTAATAATCAAACAAACACCATGTTAAGACTCACCAATGGCTCATCGCCTAAATATCTTCAAAAATATATCATATTCATACATCATAATAACAACCCAAAAAGCTAGTGTTTAAAGAAACCCCCCAAAAAACAAGATCAAGCCTAATAATCGAACAAACAACGCGCCGATAAGAATCACCTAAACTAGATCGTAAAGAACACGATCGGCAATAGACCACAAAAGTGTAATTTTGAGAGAGAGAGAGCACACGATGTAAAGAGAGAAAGAGAGACATGCAGTAGACCAAAAGCACGGATGGCACTATGATGAAAAGAAAATCTACGTATTTTCAATGGCACCATGTTATAATTTCCCTTTCAACATTCTTAAGTTAAGAAAACCTTTTTATTAGAACCCACACATATATAGGGGTGATATATATATATATATATATATATATATTATATATATATATATATATATATATATATATATATATATATATATATAAAAATATGGGTTAAAATAAGAACCACTTTTAGTAGTGGAGAACCGTAAGACTAGGTCATCCAAAAGGTTTTTCCATAATTTTTTTTAAAAGTCATAAAAAATCACTTGTTTCAGAAAAAAAATTTAAATGCCGCATACCCACATTTACATGGGGTGTAAAATTTTTTTTGTCTTCGTACAAAATTTACACCAGCACGTAAAAAAACTTGCATCAGTCAAAATTACCGACTCGACATTTTCTTTACTTTTTTTACAGATGTGTTTATAATATTTTCATCTACGTTTGTGCAAAAAAAATTTGGCCCAACTTGCGCCGAAAAAAAAAATCTCATAACTCATGGTGGTTTTCATTTAAACCGAGCCATATATATATATCCACAACAAACAAAGTTTTGCTATAAAATAATACTTGACTGGTGGTTTTATAATTATGTATCATGCTTAATCCATACTATATTTTAATACAATTTGAAGAGGATGTGATTGTTCTTTTACATTACTGTTAGGAGTTTAAGGGGAGCAAAATTTTAATAATTATATATCATGCTTAATCTATACTATATTTTAATACACTTTGAAAAGGACGTGATTATTCTTTTACGTTACTCTTTGGAGTTTAAGGAGAACAAAATTGTCTTTTTATGAATTTAACTACATTGATTATCTTTCTATACGTGTATGCTAATTATATGATTAAATAAAAAACTGAATAATTATACATATTTACTTTATTTTATAAACTTTTATTGCACCTTCAAATCTATGTAATAGTTCACCAGTAATTACTCAAGCATTTTACTATTGCAAAGCATCCTTTTACAATATCTTGTTTTGACACTTTCGCGCTCTCTTAAGAATGGGATTTGATTTGATTAAAAAAACATTATTTTTTCATTAAATTCCATCAATTGTTCATTTTGTGAGATATAATTTTGCATTAATTTGATGAGACAAACATAACTAGACCAAGAGCCTACTGGCATTTTTCATTTTTAAGCAAAGTGTACATAAGGTGTATAAAGTAATCATGTAGGGAAACTTAAACTATTAATATAAATTCTTTATATATAAATAAAAATGGTTGCATGAATATAAAAAAAATTACGCAATCAATTAAAGTACATATAACTCGATGAATCAATCATTTAAGGTTTTAAATCTCATCATTTATTTTCTAGTAAACAGGTTGACATTAATTATTTAGTTGATCATGTGGTTGTTTGAGAGGGTTGATGTGAAATGGTATACTTGACTACAAGACTGATCAGCGTGTCCATATATAACCAACCTCAGTCCTTATATAAATTAATTATATATAATATTTGCAACTATCTTTAACAAAAATCTTCCATTAATGATAGCCTAGTTGAGATAGATATGATTGAATGGTTCTGTTAGTGACACGATAATACTCTAATAGTCCGTCAGCAATCCAAATTTACAATTAAAGAAAAGCAAATCTTCCATCAACTCGGCCTCTACAAAGTTAAGCTTGAAGACCATATATTAATATTAGCCATTAGGAGGATATTACATACTAGTTTATAGTCCCGTGTTACGGGTTGAATGATAAGATTGGTTTTATTCGAAAACAGAATAACTACAAATTTGAATTATTCTTGCTATTGCAAATGTTAAATATAAATTTTGATATAAACACACATTACCCTAACATAAACTATCTATACCAAGTTAAAGAGAATATAACATTACTCGCTATAAATAACGCAAGCAAATAATTTATATTTATTTTAGTAATAATAATTAGATATACCTAAAATACGTAGAAATATATTTATATAATAATGAAATTTATATATTATGTTATGATACGGAAAGAATGTAAAGTAAATTTTTAAATCTAATTCTTATCTTGGGGGATGAGACGAAATAGAAAAAAACTGATCGAACACATAAATGTTTCTTTAAAATTTTGGAATAATAATGAGAAGACTCTTAAATCTTAATTGAGATGAAGTTGGTGGCAATGGAGATGGATTGTGGTGGGTATATCTAATTATAGTAAAATATTTCAGTTAATGTCATATAATATTCTCTCTTTCAACTCATTAATATTATTATTATCAATTAATTAAATTTTGTTTGAGTTAACAGATATAATAGATAAATTCATCCAGTTAGTTGAAATAATCACTTCACTATTTTTAACATATAAACTCAAATCCGATTGTTATGTTTTACATATTTTTTGTGGTGTTGATATGTAATATTATATAATTAAAAAACAACATTTTTAATAACGTAATACCATATTTCTTAGATAATAACAATTATTTTTTTCAAAGGTAAACCTATCATTTAATTACATTTATACTTTATTTACGTAAAACAGATAAAATAAATCAAACCATATGCTTATCCATTATAAGAAATAATAAAATCATAAATAATTTATATATTAGTTAATTATAAATTAGAATTAAATATTAATGAACTAATAATATCATTAATGAATTAAAGGAGAGACTCTTATGTGGTTTATTTGAAGTTTTTTTTATTAAAGTTAGATATTTATATTTATTTGTTATTATATATTTAGAAATATTAGATTATTAGATATTTATTAATATTATTACTTAACTGATGAAGAAAATGTCATGTGGCATTAGAAGAACTCATTTATCATAATTAGAGGACATGTGACATTAGAAAGACTCTTTTATTATAACTAGTAGTAAAACCAGTATGTAAACACGGGTAGTTTTTAGAAATTTAACATAGTAAATTTTATTAAACAATGATTTTTTTCCAACTATAATACAAATAATAACCTATTCTAAATAAGATCTCAGGCAATAAGAAACAGATAAATAACAAATAAAAGGGAATATCTTTTAAATGACAAATAAATAACAATCGAGCACACATTATTCTATATTCCATGATCGTAAATCTTGAAACATATCTTGATACAAGTTCCTTCATTGTTGCGTTATAGCGTTCCATAAATCTTTCATATTCATTTCTAAAAAAGCAACCTTCATCACGTAATCTTACACAAGGAATAAGATGAAACTGGTAATAATATGCTTCAACTTATCTTTTAACATACGTGTTAAACAGATACATGGATGAACACAATAATTAAACAACAACAATTCATTAAAACATATATAAACCGTTAACTAATAACAAATCTGCATAACACCTCATCATTAAGCAATTATAATGTATCAGAATATACATATATATACACACACCTGAACTTCAACTAAATTTGAAATATGTCAACCTATCTGCAAATTGTTTGTAAGGTTGCTCACAAGTAGAAACTTTCTTGCAACATATAGTATGTTAGATCTTATCCAATAAAGACCAATAAACATATCAAACAACAACAAACCATAATCAACAGTCATCTATATGAACATAGCATCAAAAGCTACCAAAATCGAGTACCGGTTAACTGTTTACTGAACACTGTAAATTTGAGCAAAGTGAAAGATATTTCTTCAACATTTTGGATCATTCGACTTTAAAATTGTTGTTTACAATATATAAAATTGCTCAAGGATAAGGCAGAATATCAAAACTAAACAACACTGATAAAAAAACTTATCACATATAACATACATAACTTTTTCTCGACCTTTAAAATTGCTCTTTATAATCCCTCCAACTATTAACATCCTGCACCCCAAATTACACAAGAAATTATATTAAAAAAATCAATTATGAATGTAACATTCGTGTAATTCGGGTTTCAAAACCCGCCCGTTTTAAAGTAAGTATTTTTTTATTTATTTTATTATAAGATATGGAATTTAGACATAACTTGGTTAATAAAAAAATAATAAACTTAGATATTCTTTTTAGAATAAAAGAAAAGGAATTCATGTGATAAAAAAAATGTATAGTGTTAAAAAAATAAACATAGCAAAAAGGGTTAAACCAGGGATCGAACCCGGGTCACCAGCGAATAAACACACACCAAAACCCATTGCGCTGCACACACTTTGGTGTTAGAAAGGAAAACATTTAAAACTTATTCAGAAACTCGCCTAAATCTCCTGGCTCAGAACATCAAGGCGGTAACCGCCCATTTAATCAGAGATAAATCTTCGGCATCCGTTTTCAATATGGCGATTTAATGAGTGTAACCGTTGATTATTATTATCATCAATCAAAAACCCAATTAAAGAAATGGCTGTTTAATCGTTAATCATCATTAATGCCGTTTTTAAAATGAAGACCAAATCATCACCTAAATAATCTATAAATAGGCAATGAAAAGCAATTCCAAACTCGCTGAATTGCTTAGAATCCTACTCACAAAACTCTACTCGAGACTTCTGTTCTAAAGCTGTGCTTGCCGAAAATCATGTCACTCGCCGGAGTTGGTCACCGAAGAACCCAACTCCGATCTGCAACTGGTATAAGTTTATAATTTTCATTTTTCATTTCTGTTATATATTAATCGATGAGTCAGAACGATTTCAATCATTCACCAGTTGAGTTCTGGTTCAAAGTCAAAATTAGTGAGGAAGATGAAGATAACCAGAGTTATATATATTATAATATATATATATATATATATAATATATATATTTAATCGTGGGTTCTTGAATGGGTTAGACACATAGTCCAGTGATGGACTACGTGCAATTTCAAAACACTGGTCATGAGTTTGATTCGCGTATGTGTACGGTTCCAGCAATAACAAAACATTTTTAGTTAGTCAGAACACCTCTCAGATAGTATTTAAATTTAATATAAATCTTGATTTAAATGGGTTAGACACCCAGCCCAGTTGGTTGGGCTGGGTGCCAAACAAGTCGAAGGCGCTGGTTCGATCCCCGCTATGCCCAACCGGTCAGATGATTTTAAAAACCTTTTTAATTAAATAATATCCTGATAATCTCAAAGAGTGTATAAGAATAATTAAAAACAAAATCTAAACGGGTTAGACACGTAGCTCAGTTGGAAGAGTTGCGTGCACGTAAGCGAGAGGTCTCAGGTTCGAATCTCACCCACGACGCCAATATCCTTTAGCGATTCGGTCAAGCCGCTGGTCAGTCTGACAAGTTTTTTTTAAAAGTATTATTTTATTTTAATCAATATTATTTTTGGGTGTATATAAGTTATCTAAAAATTAATTTAAAACACTTCAAAAAATATAATTATGTAGGTTTAAAAACCCCAATAAATACCATAAAAATAACCTAAAAGCCTAACAAAAAGTATTAAATCAAAATATTACATCGTTTATATTTATCAAATTATCGCATTATTATTTTAGGTTAGTATTCGTTCGTCGATCAAATCCTCATTTTGTGCGCATTCATTTTCAAGCAAGGAACGCACCCACTGTGAGTGAATTCTTACAGATTCCCCTTTTTATTCATGTTTTGGGGTGTATCATGTGTAGTTTACATATTTTGTTTATCCAAACACTTGTGCTATTACCATTATGTGATCTAAACGTGTGATGTTAATGTTGTTTGTTGTGTTGCGTGTTTACTTTTTATCATGTTGCGTGCAAATCATTCATTAGGCCTATCAGTTCCTCGTTGGAGACGAGTTGAGCATCAGGTACCTCATTAGATCGGCTCCGTTTGATTGAGCCTTGATCTCATTGTTCATCATTTGATATGTGTGTGTGTGCATTAATTGATATTACGTGTTTTGTGGGTAAATTTACATGTACGTATACTCATATTTGGTTTATGCACATTTTTATTTAATAACCAATATAAATAATTCTTTCCAATTTTTATATATGATTCACTCGCCAACTTTTGTTGACCGAAAAACCATTTTTACACATAATACAGGTGAACAGGTTGAAGCAAGGAACACATAGGAATTTGCCTTAGAAGAAAAATAAAGAGTTCATGAATGTTGTGTTTAGAACATGTTGTGCTCATATGTTTGATGTAATTTCTGTTTTAATTTGGAAATAATAAATATGAAACATTGTAGTAAATGTCATGAGCTTTGATGAAAACCCAATTATGCCTCGACTTTTATTTCCGTTGCGGGTCGGGGTGTGACAGATTGGTATCAGAGCTTTTGACTATAGGGATATAGGATAGATTATTAGACCCTTAGAGCCTATACTATAGTTGATTAGATTTTAATTGCTTATGTGGTTACATGCAAACTCATGATATTTATTTGTTTCATATTTGTTACACACACAAATACATGCAAGCACTTCCACTAACATTTTGTGTGATACTTAACGAGTTATACATATTGTCAAACATAACATACTTACATGTACATTCATCACGCACGTTTCAATTATAACATATTCAAAACATTCTCATATTTCCTTATTCAAGATTTTGTGATGTTTTCATTTTTCAATCTCATCAAAGTGAGTTCCCCGACGGGCATGTAGTAACTGGAAGGGTACAAGTACCGGTAGTCGAAACGTCCTCTCTAGGTTGGCATTCGTATAAATCCAATATAATAGACTAGTTTGCTTACCTGGGGACTAACGATGAGAGTACGAAGGACCTATTAGGCCAAAGCATGCCACACCAAACGTCGTTCAAACTAACCCCACTTTGACTTGTCACTGTGTCTATACCAGGACACCCTCCGACCTTATACTCATGTTTTACGAGGAGTGTTAACAGGCCAACACCAATATGAACTCTATCAGAGCCCAGTAGTCATGGGGGCCCACATGACTACCAAGGCCAAGTATGGGGACATATGGGGGCCCAAACATGAGCAAATCCCAAGACATCCTATAGATGTAGCAAATTTATTTTTTCTTCAATTGTTTTTGTGGATATTCATATTATACGACACATGACACCTATATGTCAAACTCATACTCTCGATACGTATTCCTTGTAGATGTCTTATAGTCACTCTCGTAGAGGTAGGAGATCAGGAAAATCCCGCGAGCGCATGGCTGCCCAAATCGCTCAACAAATGGCCGCCGTAATACCCAACATCGTAGTTCAAGTCCAACAAGCCGTTACCGCTAATCCCATCAACCCAATCAACCAAGAAGATCAAAACATTGTCAACCCACCCCCAAATACCACTAAATGCACCTACAAGCATTGCAAATCCTGCGATCCCCCAAAATACGAAGGAACTGAAGGTGTCACCGCTCTTCTCCATTGGTTTGAGGAGATGGAAAACACTTTTCTAATTGCGACTGCCCCGATGATCGCAAGGTGCGATATGCTACTGGTCATTTGTTCAGAGTAGCACTTACATGGTGGAATACAGAGAAGGGCAAGCGAGGTGCTGAGGATGCTATGACTTTGACTTGGGAAGAGTTGAGAGAGATCATGATAAGACGTTTTTGTCCAAAAAGCGAAATCAAGAAATTAGAAGATGAGTTCTACTCTATGAAACAAAAAGAGGGTGACCACACCACATACAACAAGAGATTTCTTGAGTTGAATCAAATGGTCCCCAACTTTTTCACTCCCCTCTACCGTTTATTTGAACACTTCGGGGTCTTCCTTCAAATATTCAGTGTCACACCCCGACCCGCAACGGAAAAGGTGATCGGGCATGATTGGGTTATCATCAAAGCTCATGACATTTATTAAACGTTTCATATTCATTAATACAAATTAAATGGAAATTTACAATAATGTTACAACATGAACTAACTAACAATCTAACTTCTTTGTTCTCTTCTAAGGCATATCCTATGTTATCCTTGCTTCAACCTGTTCACCTGTATTATGTGTAAAAAGGTTTTTGGATCAACATAATGTTGGCGAGTGAATCCTATGGAAAACATTTGAACAATTTATTTAAATTGATTATGAAATATGTGCACAACCAAACATGAGTAAAATTAGATGTAACTTGATCAACAATCATAAGATGTTAAATGAAACACTCATGAATAATAATGGAAACAATTAAAGGCACGCGATGCTCAACTCGTCTCTCACGAGGAACTGAGGGGCCTGATGAATGAATTGCATAAACATGATGATATGAATGACACAACCACAAACAATATAAACTCAATGAAACACACATGAACAATAATGAATTTGAATTGAAGCACGCGATGTTCTACTCGTCTCCCACGAGGAACTGATGGGCTTAATGTATGAGTTTCATGTAATTTGACAAAAGGAATATAAGTAAATCACAACAATAAAACAATCTAAGTTTAAGTCATGATGTGGTATGGCACAAGTTTAAATAAATAAATTAATTAATTTCATAACACATGACACACCCCAAAACGTGTAATTTAAAAGGGGGAATTGTAAGATTCACTCACAGTGGGTGCGTTCGGTTGATGACGTTGAATGCACGCGAAGTGGTTTTAACCACGAGTGAGATTTAACCTAAATAAATCGCATTATGGTTTGGTAAGTAAACGGATTTTATTAAACTATTTTAGTAGGATTGTTGGGTGTATTTTTGTGAGTTTGAGGCTATTTTCTAATCTTAAAAATGTTATTTTTAAGTATTTATAATTGATTTTTAATTAAAATAATTAAATAAAAATAATAAAAAAATATTTTATTTTTTTTGCTACAGTTGACTTTGACCATTGACTTTGACTGGCGTTGACCGGTTCGAGGCATATTGTTGTGCGCTGGGTGAGGCTCGAACCCGAGACCTCCCGTACGCGTGCACGCAGCTCTACCAACTGAGCTACGTGTCTAACCCGTTATATATCCGATTTTAATTACATATATACATTAATTAGAATTAAACAGAAATCCTTTTTATTTTAAAAACAGTTTAAACGAACCGGACTTGCACTCCACAGGTCTCGAACCCGGGACCTGTGGTTTAATCTAACACACAGTCCACCGCTGGACTGTGTGTTTAACATGTTATATATTTCCACTTTTATTATACTTAAATACAAATTATCTGCTTTCATTTTGACTCTATTTAAAAGTTAATAATTGTCCGGGTCGATGTAGGAGACCGGACTCGAACTTGTGACTTGCGATTAAACATACACACAGTCCACCGCTGGACTGTGTGTTTTAACTTGGTTATTATTCCGATTATTAATATACTTAACATATATCTAAGGCGACTCCGGTTCAGTAAACAAAAAAAAATGGTTTTTATTAAGGCAGCGTGTGAGACGGGAATCGAACTCGAGACCTTTGCATGTTTAACGTTTTATGTGCACACAGTCCACCGCTGGACTGTGTGTCTAACCCGATTAATTTCATGATTTTAATTATACTTATAATATAACGAGTACATCGTCTTCTTCATCAAAGTATAACCAGAGAAAGTCGACTGACTGGTTCAAGGTTTTTTTATCGGTTTATTAGTGTTTTACAGTCGATTAAGCTAAGATAAAAGTGAAAAGGAAAAGAAACTGGGCGGAGAAGTATACCGACTGGACTCTCTGTTTTCCGGCAGAAACTCCGGCGACGGAATTCACCTCCGGCGACGTGTTCCTTATAGCAGCTAGTCTCCGGAAAGCTTGGAAAAGGTAAGGGTGACTTCGGTAAAGGTTTAGGGGATTCAGTAAAGCTCAGAGATTAAAACTCGGTTTTCCGGCGAAAAACAGAAAAGTTCCGGCGAGTGGAATTACGCCGAGAAAAGGTGTGTTTTTGAGCGAAAAGGTTTGTCGTCGGTTGAGGGTGAATTTATAGGGAAAAATCGAAATGTATTTGATCTGATTTACGACTGGGTTCATTGATTTAAATTTTCCGGCGGTTATCATTTTTGGTCGCGGACTTCAAACATCGGTTATAACCGATATCTGGTTAATGGTTTACATTATAACGTAAATTGTAGTTAAGACTCGCGAGAATTCCGGGATTCCGACGACTGAACCGTTTGGGTGCCGGTTTTGAATTCGTAACGTTATTATATCAATTAAATGATTCTATTATTCATCAAACAGAACAAGTGGCGCAGTGGTTTGTGTGTGTGAGATAAGACACTGAACTGATTCGGTACAGACCCGGGTTCGAAACCCGGCAGAGGCAATTCATTTTTATTTTGCGATTTTTGACAGTTTTTCAAAAACTAAATATATATTCCCGTATAATAATTGATTACGGATCGTTTAAAAATATTTTGGGCATTTAATTCGCAACGAAATTTTTGACTGACTGTTCGGTTGCTAAACGGAGCGGGTTTGGTAAATTCGTTTTTGACGGATGTTACAGTATCCCCTGCTTTTTAGAAATTTCGTCCCGAAATTTAAATAATGATATATTTTGACTAAAAGGATGATGATGTTTTGTTTGACAGTTGTATGCTTAGCAAAATAAAGGCTTAAGTTTTTTGTTCGAGGCGGTAACGTTCCTTGTAAGGGTTAAGTACCCTATTCAGGAATCGCTTTTTGTTGCCTACTGTATAAGTATTGATAAGCAGAAATGATTTGCTAAAATGATATCATGCATAAGAGTTTAGATACGTTTGGGAAAGTATGGTTATATCCTAAGACAAAACTTCTAACACTATAACCTATATGGGACATAAATAAAAACACAACAGCTGATATTTGAACATAAGTAAACACAACAGCTAATATCCGAACATGAATAAACACATCAGCAAATATTTGAACATGAATAAACACATCAGCAAATATTTGAACATGAATAAACACATCAGCAATTATTTGAATCCACATTCTGATAGCATATATGTTTGAATGATGGAAGTTCCTCTCTCGTTTATTATGATGGAGAGGTTAGTTTATGTAGAAATGGAACACAATCCAATCTCTTTAAATAACATGATGATATAAATGTAACACAAATTCCAACCAAGGCAATACTAAATCCTACATGGAACTTCTCATAACCGCCTGATAATGCCTCTGATCCTTTGGCAAGAATACTTATATATAGGAAGTACCAGCGGCGTATCCACCATATTCTTGCCAAATTTTCATTAGTTTTATCCACAAGTTATGATTGGTTACCAAGAAACTAATAAATCCTACATAGAACTTCTCATAACCGTCCGATAATGCCTCTGATCCTTTGGCAAGAATACTTATATATAGGAAGTACCAGCGGCGTATCCACCATATTCTTGCCAAATTTTCATTAGTTTTATCAGTGAATTATGATTAGTCCTATAACTCTACAACCAATACAACAAACATAAAATACTGAAATGAAATATATATGTGCGATCAAGGCTCAATCGAACGGAGCCGATCGTATTGCATGTACTGAAAATGAAATGGATGTGCGCTCAAGGCTCAATCAAACGGAGCCGAACGTATTGAATGTACTGAAATTGAAATTGTGTGCTCAAGGCTCAATCAAACGGAGCCAAGCGTATTGCATGTACTGAAAATGAATAACTTAACCACACAACAGCCTATGCATGGAACCTCTCATAACCGCCTGATAATGCCTCCGATCATTTGACAAGAATACTTATATATAGGAAGTACCAGCGGCGTATCCACCATATCCTTGTCAAATTTTCATTGACTTTATCCGCAAGTTATGGTTAGTTCGATGCGACTCTACTACAAACACCACAACCACAAGATACTGATAATGAAATTGTATGTGCGCTCAAGGCTCAATCAAACGGAGCTGAACGTATTGAATGTACTGAAATTGAAATTGTGTGCTCAAGGCTCAATCGGGTGGAGCCGAGCGTATTGCATGTACTGAAAATGAATAACTTAACCACACAAACAGCCTATGCATGGAACCTCTCATAACCGCCTGATAATGCCTCCGATCATTTGACAAGAATACTTATATATAGGAAGTACCATCGGCGTATCCACCATATCCTTGTCAAATTTTCATTGACTTTATCCGTAAATTATGATTAGTTCTATGCGACTCTACAACAAACACAACAACCACAAGATACTGATAATGAAATTGTATGTGCGCTCAAGGCTCAATCGGGTGGAGCCGAACGTATTGCATGAACTGGAAATGTAAATTGAAATGTGCGCTCAAGGCTCAATCAAACGGAGCCGAACGTATTGCATGTATTGAAATGTAAAATGAAATAACCGATCAAGGCTCAAACAAACGGAGCCGATCGTGCGGGCACGCCCTGATCAACTGCATAATAAAATGGGGATCAAACTCAACCTCTATGGATGGGGAGCTACGGCCTCGGCAAAAGCATATACTGAAAACAATATATAATATACCATAATTTCTCTAACAGTCTACACATGTGATAAAGAAAAACATAAGACTAAACAATAGGAGTTGAATCTGGATCTTCGGCGAAGAGGACTAGCTGAGTATCTTCGTTTGGGCCGTCATTATCTTCGACAGGATTGGCGTTGATGTTGAAGACTCTTCCTCTTGCTGGTGGCATAGTGGTTGGGTTTTCTTGGTTTACTTGGTTAACTGGGTTTGATTGGGCTTGAGTGTTGATAACGTTAACCAATTGAGGGCATGTGTTTCTAAGGTGGGTAGGGTCGCCACAATTGAAGCAAGCTCGAGCATATGGGAACATGGGGTATTGGGGTTGGTGATAAGTTTGGGCCATGTTTTGAGTAGGGGAAAAGGTTTGGTCTTGAAAGGTGCGACAAACATTGCTCAAATGACCATAGCGTCCACAAGTTGTACATAGCCGGCAAGGTAAAGTAAGGGGATGGTGATAAAAACAGTTGTTGCATCGAGGGTGAGGTCCAAGATATGGTTTCTTATTTGGGTAAGCTGAGTTGGGTGCCACTTGGGTGATTGGGATAGCTCGGATGGGTATGGCATGAAAAACGGGTTGATTTCGTTGAGTAGCAGCGAAAAGTCGCCCGACTCTTCTTCTCTTAGGATTGGGTTGAGACGGTGATTCGGGTTGAGTGGAGTCGGAGGTTTCAGTCGATTCTTTATCCTTCTTCTTCTCCTCCTTGAAGTCTTTGTTTCGGATTCGGTTCTCGGTGAGCTCTGTTGCTAGCTCCATTGCTGCTTCCAAAGTTGCAGGCTTGGTACTTATCACAGGGTCTTGAATCTTTGACGGAAGACCACGAATGTAGTGCTCGATCAAACGGTAGAGGGGAGTAAACATGTTGGGAACCATTTGATGTAACTCGAGGAATCTTTTGTTGTAGGTGGTGTGGTCTCCTTCCATTTGCTTCAATGAGTAAAATTCATCTTCTAACTTCTTGATTTCGCTCCTTGGGCAAAATCGTCTGGTCATGATTTCCTTCAATTCGTTCCAAGTTAAGGTCATAGCATCTTCAACACCTCGTTTTGCCTTCTCTGTATTCCACCAAGTAAGTGCTATCCCATATAGTCGACCGGTAGCATAACGCACTTTGCGATCATCAGGGCAATCGCAATTTAGAAAAGTATTCTCCATTTCTTCAAACCAATGGAGGAGTTCGGTGACGCCTTCAATCCCTTTGTATTTCAGAGGGTCGCATGATTTGAAATGCTTGTAGGTACATTTAGTGGTATTTGGGGGAGAGTTGAAAATGTTTTGGTTTGCTTGATTGACGGGATCATCGGTGAGTGCTTGTTGAACTTGGATTACAATGTTGGGTATTACGGCAGCCATTTGTTGAGCGATTAAGGCAGCCATGCGTTCGTGGGCTTTTCTTGCTCTCGTCTTCCTACGGGCGAGGTTAGAAGACATCTACAAGGAATACATGACAAAAGTATGAGTTGGATGCTTTTGAGATCATGGGTCGCATTCAGGAATGAACATTCATAAAATAATTATAAAAAAAAAATACTACATCCATAGGATGTCTTGGGCTTTGCTCGCTGTTAGGCCCGTCATGCCGCCATACTTTACCTGTGTAATCATGTGGGCCCCCATGAATACCGGTTTTTCATATGGTTCGCACGGTTTCTGCCTGGTTGCGTACACAAAAACCCGGAGAAAATCGAGAAATATGTATACAACGTGTGATGTTCGGAATGTGTCCAGGTGTAGACACGGTGACACCTCAAAGTAGGGTTAGTTCGAACGACGTTTGGTGTGGCATGCTTTGGCCTAATAGGTCCTTCGTACTCTCATCGTTGGTCCCCAGGTAGGCAAACTGGTCCGTTATATTGGATTTATACGAATGCCAGCCTAGACAGGACGTTCTGACTACCGGTACTTGTACCCTTCCAGTTACTACATGCCCGTCGCAGAACTTACTTTGATGAGAATTGAAAATTGCACAAAATCTTTGGATATTGAGAGTATCAAAATAAATTGAATACATGAACATCGATATATGTATAATGAATATGTATATATGTATAATGAATATGTATATGAGCATGTATGTTTGACTGAAATGTAAACAAATATGAAACAAATAAATATCACAAGTTTGTATGTAACCACCTAATCAATTTAAAATTTAGGCAGACTATAGTATAGGCTCTAAGGGTCTAATAACCTATCCTATATCCCTATAGTCATGGCTCTGATACCAATCTGTCACACCCCGACCCGCAGCGGAAAAGGTGATCGGGGCATGATTGGGTTATCATCAAAGCTCATGACATTTATTAAACGTTTCATATTCATTAATACAAATTAAATGGAAATTTACAATAATGTTACAACATGAACTAACTAACAATCTAACTTCTTTGTTCTCTTCTAAGGCATATCCTATGTTATCCTTGCTTCAACCTGTTCACCTGTATTATGTGTAAAAAGGTTTTTGGATCAACATAATGTTGGCGAGTGAATCCTATGGAAAACATTTGAACAATTTATTTAAATTGATTATGAAATATGTGCACAACCAAACATGAGTAAAATTAGATGTAACTTGATCAACAATCATAAGATGTTAAATGAAACACTCATGAATAATAATGGAAACAATTAAAGGCACGCGATGCTCAACTCGTCTCTCACGAGGAACTGAGGGGCCTGATGAATGAATTGCATAAACATGATGATATGAATGACACAACCACAAACAATATAAACTCAATGAAACACACATGAACAATAATGAATTTGAATTGAAGCACGCGATGTTCTACTCGTCTCCCACGAGGAACTGATGGGCTTAATGTATGAGTTTCATGTAATTTGACAAAAGGAATATAAGTAAATCACAACAATAAAACAATCTAAGTTTAAGTCATGATGTGGTATGGCACAAGTTTAAATAAATAAATTAATTAATTTCATAACACATGACACACCCCAAAACGTGTAATTTAAAAGGGGGAATTGTAAGATTCACTCACAGTGGGTGCGTTCGGTTGATGACGTTGAATGCACGCGAAGTGGTTTTAACCACGAGTGAGATTTAACCTAAATAAATCGCATTATGGTTTGGTAAGTAAACGGATTTTATTAAACTATTTTAGTAGGATTGTTGGGTGTATTTTTGTGAGTTTGAGGCTATTTTCTAATCTTAAAAATGTTATTTTTAAGTATTTATAATTGATTTTTAATTAAAATAATTAAATAAAAATAATAAAAAAATATTTTATTTTTTTTGCTACAGTTGACTTTGACCATTGACTTTGACTGGCGTTGACCGGTTCGAGGCATATTGTTGTGCGCTGGGTGAGGCTCGAACCCGAGACCTCCCGTACGCGTGCACGCAGCTCTACCAACTGAGCTACGTGTCTAACCCGTTATATATCCGATTTTAATTACATATATACATTAATTAGAATTAAACAGAAATCCTTTTTATTTTAAAAACAGTTTAAACGAACCGGACTTGCACTCCACAGGTCTCGAACCCGGGACCTGTGGTTTAATCTAACACACAGTCCACCGCTGGACTGTGTGTTTAACATGTTATATATTTCCACTTTTATTATACTTAAATACAAATTATCTGCTTTCATTTCTGACTCTATTTAAAAGTTAATAATTGTCCGGGTCGATGTAGGAGACCGGACTCGAACTTGTGACGTGCGATTAAACATACACACAGTCCACCGCTGGACTGTGTGTTTAACTTGGTTATTATTCCGATTATTAATATACTTAACATATATCTAAGGCGACTCCGGTTCAGTAAACAAAAAAAAATGGTTTTTATTAAGGCAGCGTGTGTGAGACGGGAATCGAACTCGAGACCTTTGCATGTTTAACGTTTTATGTGCACACAGTCCACCGCTCGACAGAATTCCTCCTACGTTCCACGTGTCAAAGTTAAAGAAGTGCCTCGCCGGTGAAAACCTCCATATTCCTCCGGAAGATATTCAGATTGATGAATCTATGCATTTTATTGAAAGACCAGTAGTGATCATGGACTTCGGAGAAAAACGTTTAAGACAGAGTCGTATTCCAATTGGTTAGGGTACGCTGGGAGTCGAAACGAGGACCTGAGTTTACTTGGGAACGTGAAGACTCAATGCGCGAAAAATACTCGCATCTTTTTTCTGTTACCACTACAACTTAAATTTCGGGACGAAATTTCTAAAAGTAGGGGATACTGTAACATCCGTAAAAAACCGGGTTAACCAAACCCGCATCGTTTATTAACCGAACAACCAGTTAAAAATTTCGTTACATATCTAATGCTCAAATTAATTTTAAACGGTACATAATTAATAAGTATATTAGAATATAAAATTTATAATTGAAAATCTATTAAAAATAATGAAATAAAAATACTGATGCCGGGACTCGAACCCGGGTCAGCCGGGTTGAACCCCAAAGTCTTAAACACACACACATTCCACCACTCCGCCACTTGATGTTTTTGTAAGATTTAGGGAACAATTAAAACTTATGAACAACCATGAATCAACCTGTTGCGCCAAACTGAAACCGTAATCGGCTTTCAACCGTCCAAAACATTTGAGTGATCGTGGATTCTGGATTATAACCGATGCACCGACGATCCTAATCAATTCAGTCTTGAATTAACTTAAATTTTGGTGATGTTCGGTTTTATAACCGAAGATATTCAATTTCTGAATTACGCCAACAATTGCTTCCTCTCTCGACTCAAAATCATCCGCATAACCTTCAATTTCACTTTCTCTATACTTTCAGTTCGTCGGAAAAGCTTTTTGAACTCGCCGGAAAATCTCTGCAAGTCGCCGGAAAACCGAGACCTTCATTAATACGGTAAATACCTCGACTATTTCTGTTTCAATCCGTTGTTAGACTGTTACTAACTTCAAACCAACAATCAGAATCAATCCCAGACGACATAGCCGGAATATTCAGCTCTCGCCGGAAAACTTCTGGAATTCCCAATCTCACGCGGTGAATCGGTATGAACATTCAAAACTTCTGTTAATCCTTGTTTAGTACCCCACTTTCATAACTAATCAATCAAAACTGGTAATTGACCCGAACAGAGGAAGCTCACAAAACAGAGCCGGCGATCCTTGCCGGAGTTCTGAGAACGACGACCTGTTCCAGTACTTTCTTTCCCCAAACCCTCTCCGTTCATCACCTTTCAACTTGTTCGTATTGTTTGTTAACAGAATTAAACAAATAACAGCTAGTTAACCGTTGTCTGTGTTATAGACGAAGAAGACGAAGTAGTGAATGTTATGAAGATTAATTAAAATGGGTATTATAAACGGGTTAGACACACAGTCCAGCGGTGGACTGTGTGCGCACATATATCACACGCCGCGAGTTCGATCCTTGACACACGTATGCTCTGTAATAAAAATGTTTTATTTTTCTAACTGAACCGGATCCTTTTCGCCGTTAGATGTTAAGTATAATAAAAATCTGTATATTAACCAAGTTAGACACACAGTCCAGCGGTGGACTGTGTGTAACGTTAAAGCACAGGTCCTGGGTTCGAGACCTGTTGACAGCACCGGGTTGATAATTAAAATCCTTTTTAAAAATAAATGAATTTTGAATAAACTGAATTAGTATATAAATATAATTAAAAACATGATTATTTCGGGTTAGACACGTAGCTCAGTTGGTAGAGCTGCGTGCACGCGTACGGGAGGTCTCGGGTTCGAGTCCTGCTCGGCGCATACATTTACACAATAAAACCGGTCAAACAGTCAAACGGTCAACGGTCAACGCAAAAGTAAACATATTTTTATATTTTTATTTATTTAATTTAATTTAAAAATCAATTAAAAATATTTAAAAATAATGTTTTTAAAGATAGGAAATAGCCTTAAACTCACAAAAATATATCTAAAAATCCTATTAAAATTGTTAATAAAATCCACTCATTTACTATATCTTCCGTTATTATTTAGGTTAGTTAATTCTCGTTGTTCAATCCTTCCAACTCGTGCGCATCTCATCATCTCCAACCGAACGCACCCAATGTGAGTGAATCTCTACAAATTCCCCGTTTTAATCACGTTTTTGGGGTGTATCATGTGTCTTACCATTTATTATATTTAAATCATTGTGCATACATCATATCATGAACAAATGTGTATTCAGCTTGTATCATCTGTTGTGTGGTTATTGTTTAGATTTAATTTATTATTTTCAGTACATGCAATTTCATAGGCCGCCGCTCCCCATTACATTATGAGCGTTGAGCAGTTCCCCATTACATTATGAGCGTGAACCTGGCGTGCCAACATACGATCGGCTCCGTTTGATTGAGCCTTGATCGCACAGACATTTATCATTTTCAGTACATACATTTATCATAGGCCGTCCGTTCCCCATTACATTATGAGCGTGAACGTGACGTTGCCAACATATACAGTTTCATTCATGTTATATATTCATGCAAGTTGGTGTGTTATTGTATGTTAATGTATGTTATTGTATGTTAATGTATGTTATTGTATGTTATTGTTTGTGGATTGTTATTGTTATTCTTGGATTATTTACATTTGCTCGCATATGACTGTTGCACAATTTTTCCTTGATAAAAATAACAAGAAACCAATAATAAATGTTTAACTAACAAGGTTCACTCGCCAACTTATGTTGACCCAAAAACCCCCATTTTTACACATGATACAGGTGAACCAGCTGCAGCAAGAAACACATAGGATTGGCTTAGAAGAATAAACTGGTTTAGAGCTTGGATTGTTTAGTTGGTTATTTTTCCTTGTATTTGTATGGACATGTTTGGATTATTGAGAATGTAATTTTGACTTTAATAAATATGAAACATATTAGTAAATATCATGAGCTTTGGTGATAACCCATATGCCCCGACTCTTATCCCGCTGCGGGTCGGGGTGTGACATGCATGCAAACATTTTCAATATTACATTTTGTGATACATAGCGAATTATATTTACAGTCAGACATACAAAATTAATACACATTCATCATACATATTTCAATGATCACATATTCAAATCATCTTCATACTTCCGTTATTTAAAAATTTTGTCGCATTTTTCATTTTTCAAATCTCATCAAAGTGAGTTTTGCGACGGGCATGTAGTAACTGTAAGGGTACAAGTACCGGTAGTCGGAACGTCCTGTCTAGGTTGGCATTCGTATAAATCCAATGTAACGGACCAGTTTGCCTACCTGGGGACTAACGATGAGAGTACGAAGGACCTATTAGGCCAAAGCATGCCACATCAAACGTCGTTCGAACTAACCCCACTTTGAGGTGTCACCATGTCCACACCTGGATACATTTCGAATATCATACGTTACATACATATTTCTCGATTTTCTCCGGGTTTTAGTGTACGTAACCAGGCTAACACATGCGAACCATATGAAAAACCCGGTAATCATGGGGGCCCACATGATTACGAAGGTGAAGTATGGCGGCATGCAAGGCCCAATTACGAGTAAAGCCCAAGACATCCTATGGATGTAGTAGATTTATTATTTTATATTTATTTTATAATGTTCATTCCTAAATACGACACCTGATCCCTAAAGCATCCAACTCATACTCTTGATATGTATTCCTTGTAGATGTCTTCTAGCCTCGCTCGTAGGAAGATGAGATCAGGAAAAGCCCGCGAGCGCATGGCTGCCCAAATCGCTCAACAAATGGCTGCCGTAATACCCAACATTGTAATTCAAGTCCAACAAGCCCTTACCGCTAATCCTGTCAACCAAGAAGATCAAAATGTTATTAACCCTCCCCTAAATACCACTAAATGCACCTACAAGCATTTCAAATCCTGCGACCCTCCAAAATACGAAGGGACTGAAGGTGTCACCGCTCTCCTCCATTGGTTTGAAGAAATGGAGATCACTTTTCTAAATTGCGATTGCCCCGATGATCGCAAAGTGCGATATGCTACTGGTCGTTTACTTGGAATATCACTTACTTGGTGGAATACAGAGAAGACCAAACGAGGTGTTGAAGATGCTATGACTTTGACTTGGGAAGAGTTGAAGGAAATCATGACAAGACGGTTTTGCCCAAGGAGCGAAATCAAGAAATTAGAGGATGAGTTCTATTCGTTGAAGCAAAATGAAGGCGACCACACCACATACAACAAAAGACTCCTCGAGTTAAATCAAATGGTTCCCAACTTGTTCACTCCCCTCTACCGTTTGATCGAGCACTACATTCGAGGTCTTCCTTCAAAGATTCAAGACTCTGTAATAAGTACCACACCTGCAACCTTGGAAGCAGCAATGGAGTTAGCTACAGAGCTCACCGAGAACCGCATCCGGAACAAAGACTTCAAGGAGGAGAAGAAGAAGGATAAAGCATCGACTGAAACCACAAACTCCACCCAAACCGAATCCCCTTCTCAACCCATTTTTAAGAGAAAACGGGATGGGCAACTTTTCGCTGTCTCCCAATGCAACCAGCCAGCCTCACAAGTCGTACCCCTCCAAGCTATCCCAATCACTCAAGTAGCACCCAACTCAACTTACCCAAATAAGAAACCATACCTTGGACCTCACCCTCGATGTAACACTTGTTTTTATCACCATCCATCTACCTTACCTTGTTGACTATGTGCGAATTGTGGACGCTTATGGTCATTTGAGCAAGGCTTGCCGCACCTCTCAAAACCAAATCTCAAACCTATCAACAACCCCAATACCCCATGTTCCCATATGTTCGAGCTTGTTTTAATTGTGGCGACCCTACCCACTTTAGAAACACGTGCCCTCGATTGGTTAACATCATAAACGCTCAAGCTCAATCAAACCCAGTTAACCAAGCAAATCAAGGAAACCCAATCACTAGGCCACCAGCAAGAGGAAGAGTTTTCAACATCAACGCCAATCCTGTTGAAGATAATGGCGGCCCAAACGAAACCACCCAACTAGTCCCCTTCACCAAAAATCAAGATTCAACTCCAACCGCTTAGTTTTATGTTTTTCTTTATGTTATCTTAATTTTCACGTGTCTCAATTTTAAGTTGGAAATTTATCCAAGAATCTTAATGCAAATTATCATTTCAGTTTTGTTTTATAATCGTTGATTTAACATTCATGTCATCATACTTCACGACATATTTCAATCTCATCATTTAAAGAAGTTGAGTTGTGTCTCACTTCTACATAGACTAACCTCTCCATCATAATAAACGAGAGAGGTACTGTCGTCAATCAAACATTTATACTATCAGAATTAAGACTCAAGTTTTGGTTGATTGTGTTTAATTATGTATTAGAGTCACATAGAACTAATCATAACTTGCGGATAAAGCCAATGAAAATTTGACAAGAATATGGTGGATACGCCGCTGGTACTTCCTATATATAAGTATTCTTGTCAAAGGATCAGAGGCATTATCAGGCGGTTGTGAGAAGTTCCATGTAGGATTTAGTAATGTTTTGGTTGAAATTTGTTTTACACTCACTGATTTAACATTCATATCATTTAAAGGAATTGGATTGTGTTCCATTTCTATATAGACTAACCTCTCCATCATAACAAACGAGAGAGGAACTGTCATCATTCAAACATGTATACTATCAGAATTAAGACTCAAGCTTTGATTGTTGTGTTTGTTTATGTTTTAGAGTCACATAGAACTAATCATAACTTACTGATAAAACCAATGAAAATTTAACAAGAATATGGTGGATACGCCACTGGTACTTCCTATATATAAGTATTTTTGTCAAAGGATCAGAGGCATTATTAGGCGGTTATGAGAAGTTCCATGTAGGATTTAGTATTGTCTTGATTGAAGTTGTGTATTACTCACTGATCTAGCATTCATGTCATCTCATTATTTAAAGAAATTGGATTGTGTCACCATTCAAACATGTATACTATCAGAATTAGGACTCAGACATTGGTTGTTGTGTTTATTTATGTTCTAGAATCACATCATAGAACCAATCATAACTTACTGATAAAACCAATGAAAATTTGACAAGAATATGGTGGATACGCCGCTGGTACTTCCTATATATAAGTATTCTTGCCAAAGGATCAGAGGAATTGTCAGGCGGTTATGAGAAGTTCCATGTAGGTTTTAGTATTAGAAGTTTATTTTAGGATATAACCTTATCTTTCCAAACATATCAAAACTCTTGCGCATGAAATCATATTTAGTAAATCAACTCTATTTATAAATATTCATTATCTTAGGCATCAAAAAGCGATTCCTGTAGCAGGGTACTCAACCCTTACGAGGAACGTTACCGCCTCAAACAAAAATTTAAACTCTTACTCCTTTCTAAGTATGTAACTGTCAAACTAAACACCATCCTTTTTAGACAAATATCTCACTACTTAAATTTCGGGACGAAATTTCTAAAAAGTAGGGGATACTGTAACATCCGTCAAAAACCGGATTTACCAAACCCGCTTTGTTTATTAACCGAACAACCAGTTAAAAATTTCGTTGCGTATTTAATGCTCAAATTAATTTTAAACGATACATAATTAATAAGTATATTAGAATATAAAAGTTACATTTGAAAAAGTATTAAAAATAATGAAATAAAAATAAAAGGTTGAAGCCGGGTTTCGAACCCGGGTCAACCAGATATAAGCAAAGAATTAACTCACACGCGCTCAACCACTCCGCCACTTGTGTTTCTTGTTCATTATTGGAAACAATTAATTCAAATATCACAATCTTGATTTCAAATCGACGCGCCCAAATCGCAATCATCAGAAATCCCGACGATTTCGCCTTTCACTGACGGTTTCTTCTAATTTAACCGAAGCATTAACCTCAACATCGGTTATAACCGATGTCCAGTCCGCGACATCAGTCATAACCGCCGGAGAAATTATTGACCGACGAATTAAGACGGTAATCGGACTAAATTCATCGATGTTCTTCCCTATAAATACACCCACAAGCTTCTGATAACTTTTTCGCTCACAATCACACAAAATCTCGACGTAATTTCACTCGCCGGAAACTTTCTGCAACTCGCCGGAAAACCGAACCCCTTCACCTCTGTGCCTTACTCTAAAAACATAACATCTAGAGCTCATACCGAAGTCACCCACACTCACCTCAAACTTCTTGAAGAACCTCTGCCGCAAGATACACGTCGCTGGAATAACCTACTGTCATCGGAATCTCGCCGGCGAAACAGGGGATCTCTGTCGGTATATCTTATATCTAATCTCTCTCATTTTTTTTATTAATCTCATATGTAGTTAATCACAATTTACTAAAGAAATTGATTAAATTGTCGAAACAGTCGGACATTGGTTCTGGGTTAAGTTTAACGAAGAAGATGAAGTTTTTGGTTATATATATATTTAATTTAAATCAAGTTATATCTCGGGTTAGACACACAGTCCAGCGGTGGACTGTGTGCAAATAAACACGCATACGTCCTGGACTGTGTGCAAATAAACACGCATACGTCCCGAGTTCGATCCTTGACACACGCACACTCGCTTTAATAAAAATGTTCCTTTTTTTTAAACTGAACCGGATCCACTCGCAAATAGATGTTAAGTTTAATGAAAACCGGAATAATAACCAAGATAGACACACAGTCCAGTGGTGGACTGTGTGCGAGTTTAAATCATACGTCGCGGGTTCGAGTCCAGGCTACCGCACCGGTCTGGCAATTATCAAACTTTTATATAAGGACAGAAATGAATTTATCTAGTTTGTATATAAGTATAATAAAAACCAGATTATTTACCAAGTTAGACACACAGTCCAGCGGTGGACTGTGTGCCAAATTAAACCACAGGTCCCGGGTTCGAGACCTGTGGAGAGCACCGAATCGATACATTAATCTTTATTTTAAAATAAGTGATTTTCGGATTAATTTAATTAGTATATAAATATAATTAAAAACAGAAATATTTCGGGTTAGATACGTAGCTCAGTTGGTAGAGCTGCGTGCACGCGTACGGGAGGTCACGGGTTCGAGTCTCACCCAGCGCACACGTATAACCGACCGAACCGGTCAACAAGTCAATGGTCAACAGTTAAAAATCAACATTTTTTTTATTACTTTTATTTACTTATTTAAATTAAAAATACTTAAAAATAACATTTTTAAAGTTAGAAAATAGCCTTAAACTCACAAAAATATATCCAATAATCCTACTAAAATTGATTAATAAAATCCGCCTATTTACCGAACCATTATGTATTATCTAGGTTAGTTTCACTCGTGGTTAAATCCAACTTCGTGCGCATTCAACATTATCAACCGAACGCACCCAAAGTGAGTGAATCTTACAACTCCCCTTTTTTAATTACATGTTTTGGGGTGTATTATGTGTCACTTAAACTAATTCATTTATTCAAACTCGTGCCATACCATATTATGATTTAAACTTAGAATGTAAATTTTGTTTGTAGTTATGTATTACATATTGTCTAGTTGTATGCGAATCAATCATTAGGCCCATCAGTTCGTAGAGCAACGCGTGCCTCAAAACTCATTCATTAGGCCCACCAGTTCCTTGTGGAAGACGGGTTGAGCAACGCGTGCCTCAAAACAAATCTATTATTGTATGTGTATGCATTATTTAATAATTAAATGTTTTGTGAATAAGTTTACATCTATATTTACTCATATGTGGTTATGCACTTTATTTATAATCAATTCAATAAACTTGTTTAAATGTTTTTCATAGGATTCACTCGCCAACTTTTTGTTGATCCAAAAACCATTTTTACACATGATACAGGTGAACAGGATGAAGCAAGGAAAACATAGGAAATGCCTTAGAAGATAATAATGAAGTCTAGAATGATGTGTAGAACATAATGTAATTATGATTGTATGTTTCCCTTTTAATTGTAATAGTAAATATGAAACGTTATAATAAATGTCATGAGCTTTGATGGTAACCCAATCATGCCCCGATCACCTTTTCCGCTGCGGGTCGGGGTGTGACATTTAATGTCAAATCCAAAACCTCACACCCCCTTTTTCTGTTAGAAGATATTTAGATTTTAGTCAGAGTATAAAACGAGAACCCGAGTTTACTTGGGAACGTAAAGACTCAATGCGCGAGAAATACCCGCATCTTTTTCCAGTTACGGCTATGACTTAAATTTCGGGACAAAATTTCTAAAAGTAGGGGATACTATAACATTCGTGTAATTCGGGTTTCAAAACCCGCCCCGTTTTAAAGTAAGTATTTTTTATTTATTTTATTATAAGATTTGGAATTTAGATGTAACTTGGTTAATAAAAAAATAATAAACTTAAATATTCTTTTTAGAATAAAAGAAAAGGAATTCATGTGATAAAAAATGTATAGTGTTAAAAAAATAAACATAGCAAAAAGGGGTAAACCAGGGATCGAACCCCGGTCACCCGTAAATAAACACACACCAAAACCCATTGCGCTGCACACACTTTGGTGTTAGAAAGGAAAACATTTAAAACTTATTCAGAAACTCGCCTAAATCTCCTGGCTCAGAACATCAAGGCGGTAACCGCCCATTTAATCAGAGATAAATCTTCGGCATCCGTTTTCAATATGGCGATTTAACGAGTGTAACCGTTGATTATTATTATCATCAATCAAAAACCCAATTAAAGAAATGGTTGTTTAATCGTTAATGATCATTAATGCCGTTTTTAAAATGAAGACCAAATCATCACCTAAATGATCTATAAATAGGCAATGAAAAGCAATTCCAAACTCGCTCAATTGCTCAGAATCCTAGTCACAAAACTCTACTCGAGACTTCTGTTCTAAAGCTGTGCTTGCCGGAAATCATGTCACTCGCCGGAGTTGGTCACCGGAGAACCCAACTCCGATCTGCAACTTGTATAAGTTTATAATTTTCATTTTTCATTTCTGTTATATATTAATCGATGAATCAGAACGATTTCAATCATTCACCAGTTGAGTTCTGGTTCAACGTCAAAATTAGTGAGGAAGATGAAGATAACCAGAGTATATATATATTTAATCGTGGGTTCTTAATTGGGTTAGACACATAGTCCAGTGGTGGACTATGTGCAATTTCAAAACACTGGTCATGAGTTCGATTCGCGTATGTGTACGGTTCCAGCAATAACAAAACATTTTTTAGTAGTCAGAACACCTCTCAGATAGTATTTAAATTTAATATAAATCTTGATTTAAATGGGTTAGACACCCAGCCCAGTTGGTTGGGCTGTGTGCCAAACAAGTCGAAGGCACGGTTTGATCCCCGCTATGCCCAACCGGTCAGATGATTTTAAAAACCTTTTTAATTAAATAAAATCCTGATAATCTCAAAGAGTGTATAAGAATAATTAAAAACCAAATATAAACAGGTTAGACACGTAGCTCAGTTGGAAGAGCTGCGTGCACGTAAGCGAGAGGTCTCAGGTTCGAATCTCACCCACGACGCCAATATCCTTTAGCGATTCGGTCAGGCCGCTGGTCAGTCTGACAAGTTTTTTTTTAAAGTATTATTTTATTTTAATCAATATTATTTTTGGGTGTATATAAGTTATCTAAAAATTAATTTAAAACACTTCAAAAAATATAATTATGTAGGTTTAAAAACCCCAATAAATACCATAAAAATAACCTAAAAGCCTAAAAAAAGTATTAAATCAAAATATTACATCGTTTATATTTATCGAATTATCGCATTATTATTTTAGGTTATTATTCGTTCGTCGATCAAATCCTCATTTCGTGCGCATTCATTTTCAAGCAAGGAACACACCCACTGTGAGTGAATTCTTACAAATTCTCCTTTTTTATTCATGTTTTGGGGTGTATCATGTGTCGTTTACATATTTCGTTTATCCAAACACTTATGCTATTACTATTATATGATCTAAACGTGTGATGTAAATGTTGTTTGATGTGTTGCGTGTTTACGTTTTGTCATGTTGCGTGCAAATCATTCATTAGGCTCATCAGTTCCTCGTTGGAGACGAGTTGAGCATCAGGTGCCTCATTAGATCGGCTCCTTTGATTGAGCCTTGATCTCCTTGTTCATCATTTGATATGTGTGTGTGCATTAATTGATATTACGTGCTTTTGTGGGTAAATTTACATGTACGTATACTCATATTTGGTTTATGCACATTTTTATTTAATAACCAATATTAATAATTCTTTCCAATGTTTATATATGATTCACTTGCCAAATTTTGTTGACCCAAAAACCATTTTTACACATGATACAGGTGAACAGGTTGAAGCAAGGAACACATAGGAATTTGCCTTAGAAGAAAAATAAAGAGTTCATGAATGTTGTGTTTAGAACATGTTGTGCTCATATGTTTGATGTAATTTCTGTTTTAATTTGGAAATAATAAATATGAAACTTTGTAGTAAATGTCATGAGCTTTGGTGAAAACCCAATTATGCCTTGACTTTTATTTCTGCTGCGGGTCGGGGTGTGACAATGAACACTATATGCAACATCATCATATAGAACCTAATGGATGATTAATGTGGCATATTCAAGAATTCAAATAGTAAAAAGACTAACCACAGTTCTAGAAGGTTGTTAATCATGACCAACTCAACCCGATTGTTGCTAAAAGCATTCCCCTAATCTGTATGCTCTATTCTCTCATTGATCCTCTTCACCCTGTTCATCAACAACCTCTTCTACTAAATAACAATCACTCCTACTAATTCCTGACAATTTTACGAAATTCATGGACATTAGGTAACAAATGGCAAAGGAAAAAAATTCGCATCTTATTGACATATAAAACAATGGTGTACCTGAAAAGAGCATCCACGTTCATGCCTCATCACACTATCTTTGTATTCTTTTTCCTGATGCACAAACTTAAAATTAAATTAAAATCTAAAAATGAAATGAACTTTTTAATAAAATCTAAGCAAAGTCAAAAATATTTTTTTTCAACAATTTGGATCATACGACTTAGATTTTGGTCTGTCATGGACACACACACACACAGACACACACACACACACACACACATATATATATAGCTGTTTGCATCGATTTATACAAGATAAAACGAATAATAATTTGAAACAATAAATATTTAAACTCATAAAAATAAGTATTAAAATACTAACAATTACATATGAAAATGAAAATTACTCATACATTTAAACTCTAATAGCAGAATCAAGAAACTTTAACTCTATCGATCACTTAACCTCTCGATGTATGTCCTTGATCTTTGTCATGAACTCCAGATCTCTATCTCCATGCTCTTTATTACTTGCAATACACAAGTCACGAACGGAAGTCGTCGGCATCTCTCTCAGGTCTCTTGAAACTTGGTGTCTCGTCAGCAGACCAAGTTGCAGTCCTTTAAAATACCTCTTCAACTCTTGAAGAGTAGGCCTATCAGCATAAACTTGCTCTTCGATTTGTTTAATAAAGCGTTGTTTGAAATCGTCAGTTGTGCAGAAGTATATGATGCCATTTTAATATATTTATAAGAACTGATGCAAAACAATAACATTTGCTCTTCTATTTCACTGAATGAATCGGTGTATGATGAAAAAACATTTGAATTGGCGATGGTATTATATAGTGAAATATCTACCAGCCCAAAGTCAGATTTAAATGCAAGTATTAAATAAAAATTTATATTTAAAAACCATGTAAATTTAATGATTTAAGAGAGAAAATGTGTACGTTTAATATAAACATGTACATTTATATTCAAAAACCCTATGCATTTAATGCAAAACCTTTCAAAAATGAGTTTTCATGGTAAAGCAAGTAAAATTAAATATCTAGAAACCCAAAGGACAAAATTTAAACATCCAAAAACAGGTTATCATAATTAGGAATAATCACTTCATTTAACATATCAAACAATTTTAAACACTATAAAAGGCTCATGATTAGTTTAGTTGAAAAAATCAACAATTCACTTTTAGAAATTTTTTCATCCAAAAACAAACCATCTAAAAACACTCACACTTTTTCTAAATGGCAAAAAGATCTTTCTACCACTAGGCAGATATTAACACTGTTAAAATGGAATTTTCAATATGGTCACTCCAAGAACAGAGGACAGATGAAGAAATCAACCACAAAGTTGCTATCGTGAGTGACAATTATTACAAGCAAATCTGGAGTAGCATTGCACTGCTGGATGAACTTGTCCATTCCACTCCATCAGGTTTCAAAGATAAAGTAGAAGAGTTTATCACACAGGTGCTGAAATAGGATCAGAAGACTTGCGATATGCTAGCTGATCTGCAAATTAAAAGAAAAAATGAAATTGCATGGAAGAAGGCGAGAGTCATAGATATCCTAGGAAGCGTTAATTGTAGCGTGTAATGTTTAATATTTTTCAAAATCAGAATTTTGTTATTCACTATTTAATATCGAATTAAGAAAATTCGAACTTTGTTTTTTGTAGAGTTACAATCTTTTTATCAGTGATCAATTGGCGAAATGATAACTTTACCTTTTAGTTTCTAACATAACTTATCGAATGAATAAAATATCTTTTAATTATCAGTGATCAATTATCTAACAAAGTATGACATACGCAAATAACCTATTCATTTCAAGCATTCCATCTATCAAATATCTCCCAAATCAAATTATGTAAATTCAGTTAAACACAAATAAAACTATAAATTCAGTATAGCACAAATCAGACTATATAAATTCAATATTACATAAATCAAACTATAGAAATTCAGCATGACACATAACAAATTATATAAACTCATTATAATACATATCAAATTATATAAATTCAGTATAGCATAAATTACACTATACAAATTCAGCATAACACAAATCACACTATATAAATTCAGTATAACACAAACAAAATTATATAATTGTATACACTTAATATTGGATTTCGGTCATAGTAGGCCTATAATTTTCAACTAACCTTTTAATAAAAAAAATGGACCTAAAACAATTTTTCATATTAATGTACAATGTTAGTGTTGTAGGCCTATAATATTTCCGAGCGGCTCTTAAAAATTCTTATAATATTTTGAAGAGAATCAGATGCCATCTTCTAGAAGTAAAACAAAAATCATCAAGCAAATAATCCATGTTCAGTCTAATTCACCATGAAATAACAATGCATTCAACAGAAAAACAAACAAAATCATTGAGGCAAGTTGGCATACATAGTGTAAAACCATATGTCAACAATCAACGCGAAATAGAGCATGTTTTGAGATGAGCCACAGGAACACTTTCTTAGATGAGCCAAATGCAATGAAGAGTCGTTACTCTTTAGTTCCCATGCATTATGGTAGTTCATGATGGATCTGTAACTATATCAAAACAATCAAACAATTAGAACAAATGAGCTTCAATTTCATGATTTCATCCACAATCCTCATACCTTCAACCTCCCAAACAATACAACATGTATTCAAAAAAGTAATCAAACAAAAATAAATTAAAAAACTGCAAAAAAATTCTCATTAATTAATCTCTAACAAGCAACCTAAAACCAACTCCATACACCACGTACCTAACTTAATCTCTATAAAAACATATGAGAAACCGACGGAAACTCAGCTAAGGTTCGTCAAACTTACCTTATCTATGACATACAGACCGAAATTTGTCCAGATTCGTCCCTACATATCAAAATACATGATTAATTAGACAATATATGATGGATTCAGAAAAAAATACCTACATGAAGAAGAACTCGATGTAGATGAAGGCGGCGGATGAATGTCGCACAGATTAATCATGAACGTAAAAGGATCTTCTTAGATTTAGGGTTTTTTGAATGAATTTCATAGTTATTACCGCAACTGTTCAACAGTGAAGAATGCTAATCTTGTAGTCGCCTAAACCCTATCTCCATTTGCCACCTCTACCTGCTCTAAAGACTATTCTTCCGTCCCTCTCTCATCGTTCACTTTCTCACTCTTTTTTGTCCATGTTATGAACATTTGCAAACGAAAAGAAGGATATAATGGGTGTGTACGGATGTGTGTAGGAATTCAAAATTTGAATTAAAAAAATTGGAACCACCCAAAATTTGAATTAAGTGAGGATATATAATTTATTTATTTGGAAAAAGAATATATAAATTGATGTTGATGATGCAATATTTACATAAGATTGACATTGTTGGATAGCCTAGATGGCTGCCATATCAGCATTGTGATGTCATGGTCATCTCTTCTTTTATAGTAAGGGGAGACTAGTAGTAAAACTCGTGTACAAACACGGGTGGTGTTTAGAATGCATACCACATTTTATTAAACGACGAATGACTATACATGTTTTAAGATTTAATTAAAAACATATTACAAAGAAAGGGAACATCTTTTAAATAACAAACAAATAAATACCAAATAAAAGGGAACATCTTTTAAATAACAAATAAATAACAACAAGTACACATTATTCTATTCTATGGTCATAAATCTTGAAACATATCTTGATGCAAGATCGTTCATTGTTGCGGTATAGCGTTCCATAAATCTTTCATCTTCATTTCTTAAAATACAACCTTCACCATATGATCCTACACAAGGAATAAGATGAAACTGGTTATGATATGCTTCAACTTATCTTTTAATATACGTGTTAAACAAATACATAGAAGAACACAATAATAAAGCAACAACAATTCATCAAAACATATATGATCGTAAATCTTGAAACATATCTTGATGTAAGATCGTTCATTGTTGCGGTATAGCGTTCCATAAATCTTTCATCATCATTTCTTAAAATACAACCTTCACCACATGATCTTACACAAGGAATAAGATGATATTGGTTATGATATGCTTCAACTTATCTTTTAGCATATGTGTTAAACAGATACATAGATCAATAATTAAACAACAACAACAATTCATCAAAACATATATGAACCATTAACTAATAATAAATCTGCATAACACCTCATCATTAAGCAATTATAATGCATCAGAATATACATATATATACACACCTGAACATCAACTAAATTTGAAATATGTCAACCGATCTGCAAATTGTTTGTAAGGTCCGCTCACAAGTAGAATCTTTCCTGCAACATAGAATATGTTAGATTTTATCCAATAAAGATCAAGAAACGGATTAAACAACTTACCATCACCAACAGATTCTCTATACGAACATGACATCGAAAGCTACCAAAATCGAGTACCAGTTAACTGTTTACTTCCTTTATTTAACCATTTCAATTTCAGTTTGTGTTAAAGCTTGACAAACTTATTAATCTTTATGATAATTATATCAACTATGTTTGAATAGCCATGATAAATACTTATTTTATTTTTTTGTGGAGTCTTCGTAGTCTTTCGATGAAAAATGCATATTTTATTTTAAAATGAATATATAACATTCATTTGTGTTCATTTATGTCCGTTTACATTCATTAAGTGTTGATGAACAGTTTTTGAACATGTTCATTTCCTTAATGAACGAACATGAATAAGAAATCTCGTTCAATAAGTGTTCATGAACCGTTCATGAATTTGTTAAGAGAGAAATTCTAAATTTTTTATGGGGTTTACCCATAAGCAGTAAGCAGATTATTAAATTGAGTTGTGTTTGAGTTAACTCATTGATCGAGAAAAAATATAATGAATAAGGCCATGCGTAATAGGGCATTATAAGGGTGTTAAGGAGCTTGATAATGCCTCCAAGACCGTTCCTCTGAGCATGATAGGGGCATGAAGATGGAGGGACATTTCTGGTATGATGTCCAATGGAGAGAAAACAAAACGAAAGTAATGATTGAAAGGTCATTAAGGGGCGTTAACTATTACACATGTATTAAAGAGGCATTATGATGCTGATGTGCCAAAAATTGGCCCTCATGGGGCATTAAGGGAGGTCGGGGGCAGTCCACGGGTTGGTCATTCCGGCTTCGAACCCATGCCAGAACACTGCCAGTAGTATGGCTGGCGGGTTTCGGAAGCTAGTATGGTTAACTGCTTGAGAGTTGTTTCGATGCAATTGTTGACCAGTCCAACGACCATATGACCGTTATTCAATTAAAAAATGTTTATTTCTTTTATTTACCTTTAAATAACCATCTCATTCTCACTCAAACCATTTACCCTCTAATCAGTCTCTTTCTCACTCAACCATTTTCACTTTGATATCTTTCTCAATGGCTAATCACTCATACGGAGACTTGAGTGTTTATTTACCGTCCAACGATTACGAAGATGATTTTTCAATCGATAGTAGCTTACTTTATTTCTTAGAGAAGCCAGAGGAAGTCGAGGCGGAAGACACGACAACTTCGCCGGTTGTTCCAAAAAATAGTCAAACGTGATCGCATACAAAATAACGAAAATCTTATGAACGATTATTTTGTTGATGAACCAAAGTTTGATCATGAAGCATTGCGTTACCGTTTTCGAATGTTGAAACTATTATTCCTAAAGATTGTTGGTGATATTGAAGCATACTATCCTTGGTTTTAAGAGAGATTAGACGGGCGGTAAAAAAAGAGTTTATGGCTATACAAAAAGCCATTAAACAAATCGTGGCTGGCAATACTCCGAGCATGACAATGGTTATTTAGAAATGGCCGAAATGACTTCGCGGGAGCCTTTACAATTTTTTTTTTTTTTTTTTTTCAACTCTGTTAACTAATTGGTTAGGGGCTAGGGCCCCTTCCTCCCTAACCATTAGGTGTAAGGCAACTGAAGCCCATAGGAAAGTGTTGTTTGTTTGTGCGTGAATGGAAGGGTTTCCGAAAGCAGCAGCAACAAGGGCGTCTTCTTCCGTATCGGACCCTGGTTCTCTGTTGCTGAGCAGACCCCCAAGGTACTGGGTCTGAATTGTAATTGTATGTATATATGTTTAAAATGATGATATTGAAGGTGTTTACGCTACGCAGGCGAACAGTATCAGTGGTGACATGCTCGAAGCTTTGTGGTGTGTGCTTTGTTGGTGGAATTATCGTTGGCTTCACCCTCACGCGCCGTCTCCGTCGATGGGCTGCTAGACTCCTCCGGAGAATCAGGGATGATTAGATCATAATTCAAACCAAAACAAGATGCTTGCTTGCTTGCTACTTTGTTACTTTTGTTCTGTAATCCTTCTTCTTTAATTTATGATATTTTTTTCAGAAAGAAACAAATAAATATATACTTTGATTTGATTTGATTTTACCCCTAATCACTCAATCAATCTGATTAGATTAGGTTAGGGTGTAAAGGAATTCGATTTCAGATTGCATATATGTTTGCTTCCTTCCTTTACAATTCAATCATCCTTCACAATACTCCAAAATCCTACAACTTGTTCCGGTCGCGATCATCAACCAGCACCCCTACCATTGTCTTAGCAGAACATGGAGTTGAATTGGGATGTTCTGTAAATGGTACCCCTAGCCGCATGATTATTAATAGTACCCTTTTTAGAGAACGTTAATAAATTCCAAAATCCATTTCGTCGTCGACAACGGTATTTTTGATTGGTCCCGCAGTGGCCCTTCGGTTGGGTATTGGTGCAACTTTACTTATTGATAAATCCCTAACTTTAGGTCTTTGTCAAGAAGCTCGCAACTCTTATGTCCTTCCCTAATGTTATGGTTGCCACCATTGACATCACATATGTAGTCCAACATGTTTACATCTTTATGCATGATCCTCGTGAGCCTCATTTTACCTTTTGAAACATATTCTTCGTTACCTTTAAGGCAAGTTTGATCATGGTCTGCTTGTTCACCCTCCAAGTCCTTGAAGTTAACTGCCTATATGGATGCGGACCTGAGGGGCTGCCCTAACTCGCTTAGATCAACCTCTATGTACTGTGTTTTCATTGGAGAGTCTTGTCTTGTGGTCATCCAAACGTCAGGTTACTATTTCACGCTCTAGCGCCAAAGCCAAGTACCATGGAGTTGCTATGTTGCTGAAACAAGTTGATTGCACAAATTTCTTACAGAACTTCACCTACCAACTTGCCAAGCTACTATCATCTATTGTGATACTATATCAATTGTTTATCTTTCAAAAAATCCCGTTTAGCACCCGCGTATGAAACACGTTGAGCTTGATATTCCACTTTGTACATGAGGTCAGAAATTGGAGGCTCTTCATTTTCCAGCAAATTTTCAATAGGCTGATATTTTCACTAAAAGGATGCCTTTGCCAACTGTTTCACAGAGTCAAATCCAGCTTGTGCATCCAGTACTTTCCTGCTTAAACGGGGGGGGGGGGGGGGGGGGGGGGGGGGGTAATTAACGTGTATATATATTGTCTTAGGATAAGATACTTGGTAATTGGTATATCTTTGTATTATTTGTGTTGATCTATTTCCCTGTTTATTACTTGTATTGATCTATTTCCCTGAGTATCACCATTCGGTTACATTGAGGATCAAATAATTTCGGTTAGTTCCCTTGTGATTTGTTGTATGTTCAAAGTGACAGAATTGGGCTGTTAAATGGGTTCTGTTTATGGCTTGACGGGTGGAATCGGGCACAAACCCTAAATTTTATACGACCCGCACACGACACAAACTTGAATGTTAATACCAAGCAGATGCCTGGCTTACATGTAACTTATTGCAGCATAACAAGAACTTTGTTGTTAAAACATATATGATTATAAAGAATCACCTGCCTGGATAAACATTGGGGCTCCTACAGCTAACATATATGTGTGTATGTATGTATACATAACCAATCACAGCTTTGACTAATTAAACACAAAATTTAACTATCAACTATTTGAACTAGACAAGGAGTCAGAATAAGGCTGGCCGTCACTAGATATGACAAAAACAGCTCATTTCATCAACGCGGGCGCATTAGTGGCATAGAGTCTCTCCATTGTTTATCCAGCGCAGAAAACTATCCGAATATTCCTCATGAATATCAAATTCTAGGTCATCATCCGTCGCAGTAGTAAGTTTGCTGCCGCTCCCACTCCCCTAATATACAAAACACCGCATTACAGCTCATAAAGAAAGAAAAAACGTGATTAACAATATTAACTTGGGAGTTGTCAAGTTAAATGATTATCCTAAACTGACCTTGATACTGGATTCGCTGGTGGATGGAGTCGTCTCTTCCACAATTTCGTTGGTAGCCTTCTCTGAGGAGTATTTGAAGGATGATCTGCAAAATAAAGAAAAACGCGATTAATAACTTTCAACAACTTAACCAACCAATCAGCTGTACAACGTCAAGCCAGTCAGATCAAGATTAGAAATTAAAAAAGGACATGAACCCCTCAGATGATTTTATACTTGTCAAATATCACTTTGATCATGGCCAACACTAGATTTGGCCACAGAGATCACCCCTTGAAACCCCATGTTCGCTCAGATAAGATGATTTGTTGTTCTCTTCATGATGTTTAGGTAACAATGGAGTATAAAGAGTTACCTCCCAAGGGAGTCTTCTTCACATGAAGAAGAAAGCCAATCGAGATCAACAAAATTGGAGTAATCAAAGGAATCACTTTTCTCATTATCCTCCTCGTCATAACCCTCCCTCCAAGCTACAGATCTGATTTACAAATATAAAACAGATGACAAAACAATGGCATAACACACACACACACAAATAACTTCTTTAATTTATAGTACCTTGAGGACGTTTCACAGGCTGCTGATATGTCTGGTGTAGACTCGGAACTCATTTTGCTTCCAAGTGATGATCGATCTAGCATTGAAGAACATGCAAAGTTCTTTCCAAGATTAGAGTTAGATGATGATGATGATGTAGTAGCAGGTGACTTGCCACCACGAAAGATGTTGCCATCGGATAAAGACTTCTTATGTAGTGACCTACACCAACCAATATGACATCAAACTTATATCACGACACTGCTACAGAACGCATACGAAGTTCGTTACTCAAGTGATAAAAACCAACAAAGATGATCACTTTACAGTTGAAGAGCATAAAATCATTATACCTCCTATCCTCGTCCATCACTGAGTGCCCATTCCTCCTATATATACTCGAATGCTGGTCTGAATCCAGCTCCCAAACTTCAGGTTTACCCTTCTCTGGCTGAAAATGCCCCAAAAATCTGCTTATACAAAGTCATCCGACTTATATATTACAAGATTACAAACGGAAAGTCTCAAAAACTAAACAAGAAGTGATGCTTCAAACTTACACATTGATTGCATTTTGTTTCTCTGCATCCATGTAAGCATTGTTGTAGTAGCGTTGAAGAGTTCTAAAAAATTCCTGTGACTGTGTTGCAGCTTTCCATTGACCCCTTCTCTCAGAAAACACCTATTCAAAGTATTATAACCACAATGAATAACCATATAATGATTCATTCCACGAAGGATAAAAATAGCGAAAATATACCTTGTTATGTGCAGCAGAACCACCATATTGGTGAGCAAGCGTGTCGCCCATCCTCTCATAAAATCCCATTAATTCTTGGGCCAAAGGATCATCAAGGTCAATCTTGGAGGAACCAATGGCTCCTAAGGCATGCAGCTGATGTCCTAAAGCTGCCAAACCATATGCATATTGTGCAACATTTGTACGATCCAAGCAATCTATGCAATTTGTCCTCAAAACTCCTTTCTGAAACATTGCCGACATTCCATTATCCCCCACACATTTATCACCAATTAAGTCTTCCTGTATATCATTGCCATATTCATCACCATCATTCTTGTTCACATGTCCAAAGCTTGCAGCATTACGCCTGTTTCATACGCCCATGACCATCCATGCAGAGCACACTATTGTAAGGATTAAAAAAACAGTTACACTTGAAAACTTACTCAAAACGAGGCCATCTCTCAGATGGCACAACCTGACAGTAGAAGAAACCGGTCAGCATTAATGCATATGCTGTCAATCTGCTTAAAAATAGCAACGCATTTGTGCCTTTGCTGAAAACAAAAGGAATCTATGTCAAGACACAACTGTTACCATACTGGAAACAACTGCCAATAACTTGAGCCTACAAATAACTGTGAAAAATGAGACAATGCAATGATTAACCTTCGAGTATGCTTGTGCAGATCCCAGTGAAGAAATTTGAGACGGTTTTCCTCTGACAAATCTTTATTTATACATTTAATTGCATTAGCAAACTCTGTACGGAGAATGGACTCTCGAGGTCTTTTTTCATTCGTCTGTTGAGAAACACAAATATATAAAAACATCAATTCATAAAGAAATGAAACACCAGATTACCAGAAATATATATATCCTCTACCAAACAATAACATTACCTTTATCAAATTTAATATAATGATAGGGTTTCCGTATCTCTTGACAAGATTCTGAAAATGAAGTCTGGTAGCTTCATAGTTTTGGTCCTTCCTTGACACTAAATGATAACAACAAGTCAGTAAAGAAAAATTAATACCGTGATTATATAGCAATCATACATGTAATATCAGGCTTAATATTGAGGCGTGAAGTTTCCTGTGACCAGAAAAGTGGTATGGATCCACGATTTTGGACAACTGAAGTAATTTGCATAGGGAATCCTTGAGGAACATCTTCAAACAAAATTTGCTCTGTTTCCACATCATTAGCAACTCTGCCCTTCTCATTTACACCCCGTTTTAAGTATCTATATTTCAAAGGAAAAAAATGTAATTAGTAAGCATGCTAATGGACTTCATCTTTATCTTTATAAATACAAACCAACCTGGTCCCGGCATAATGGCGTGAGCGTCTTGAGATGAGAGTCAATCTAAAGTCCCGCCCAGAGATTGAAAGCTTATCCTGTTTGAAAAAACCATATACGAGTGCGACTGTCCACATAGTATTTTGAAGGAAATTGCGGACCCCACGGGTTAAGAACTCATTCCAAACAAACATGGTCTCATAGAGTACATGTGCATCCTCCTCACTGTTACAACAAGTATTCTTCTGAAGGCTGCACATAACATGGTATGAATAACTGAAGAAGAAGTCCTTTGTAAGATCCACCATGCACAGTAGCTTCTTGTATCTGCATCAACCAACAAACCCAACCCCAATAATACAATACTGCATCTTTTATTAACTCAAAGAAATCAGCTTACAGGCAAACAACAGGCATTACTATCATATGAACTGGTAAAAAACTTTCCAAGCTTGTTTTGTAGTTTATGTATCTTATAAAATTGCTTCCGGCTGTTGTTTTAAAGAAAAAGTTATCTAAATTAGGTTATTTGAATTGATTTGAAGACTTTGCATTGATTCTGATTGAGTCAGTAATCTGATAAGTGGTTACAAAAGTTGCTAAACTTTCACATAAGAGCTGGTATTTCAATATTCGATATTGTAAAAAAGGTCTAATCATCCTATCCTATGCATATGAGCTTGAAGAAATTTGTATGATAAAAGAATATAGGGCATAAAAACATATCATATCCAACTAAATCATAACTCAATTACTTAACACTAAGATGAATGAAGACATTTCAATGTGCGATGAGTCAGATGTGGTTAGATCGGATCGGCGGATGATCTACTTTAGCCTATTACAAATTGACACCTTTTAATAGATTAAAAGTTACGAAACAATATATGTTTTTATGATGTCCTCAAATTCAATACATTCCTTTTGATGAGTATATCTATTAAAACTTGTTACGATAAATTAAACAGTGGATCAAGTTTGTTGATTTGCTGGACCATACAGACGGGTGGAGTGGGCCGAATCCAGATCAATTCCCGACCCATTTACACATGATACGTTATTGGCATCAACTTTCACCTAACATGTCTCATTAAAATCGAACAGAGAACAAGATTTCATCTCAGTTTACCATTTAGGCAATTAATAACCCCAAACCATGAATGCAAAGAGCATGTCGAAATATGTTATATTGGAATTATATCAAAAATTGATGGATTGAGTGTATGGATAGAATAATTAATAAAAGATTACCTATTTTCATGTCTAAAAGTAGTGGAATCAGAGTGAGTTACAAAATCTGATAGAGCTATCATATCAGTCTTAGAAATGGCATACACTGCATGGCCACCAATTGAACCTATCAGCCTCCTCTGGGTAATAAGCAACATGTAGTATGGTCCAAGAAATTTAACGAAACCTACAAGGACGAATAAATATTAAATGTTGGGTGAAGTAGTAGTTTCTTGATGGGAAGTTTGGATATATGAACATACCAACAATGCCATAGCAAGTGGTAAGAAACTTGAGCCCCCCTGTGGACTTGTTACCCTCATTGATCCTTGTCAATAGATCAGCGCATTCACATTCTGTATAAGGTGTTAAATCCTCACGAATGTTAAGCTCAAAACCCTCAGACTTGTCTATCTTCAAGACCCTCCAGTATCTGCGACTCTTGTCTCTTCCTACCATATAATATTTCTATCCCAGATGGGATAAAAAGAAAAGAGAATTGTTAGAATAAAAAGATTAGGAGGGACAAGTAGTTATAATAATATTTGAGGACGTGAAGAGTAGAAAGATGATGATTTTAGCACCCAAGATGCAAGGCAAGATGATGTTTGTGTGTGAAAATATGAATTGTGTATGTTGATGTTCAAATGCAAAGAGAACAAGTGTGGATTGATAAGAGATCTAATGATTGGGCCTTGAGCAAATCCTCCCTGTATTCAGTAGTAGGTAGAACATTGGTATAAGACCATGAATATTTATTTTTATTTATCCCCAAGGTTGAAATCATCCTGAATGCAGCGAGGTGTGAATTGGGGAATAGGTTTTGTTACGTTGTTGTTTTTGTCAAGAGATAACAAGGACATGAGTGCAGTGCAGTGGATATAAGAGTAAAAGTAGGAGCTATTTATGTCGGGTAATTAAGAGATAGGAAAAATAATACCGATCGAGTGTGGTAAAGCCTGAATTTTTGCAAATAGGGAGGTGGAGAGGAGGAGGAGGAGGATGTTTCTGTTGTAGTCATTCTTCTTCTTCTTCTTCTTCTTCTTCTTCTTCTTCTTCAGGAAGATCCAATCCAATCAGTCTGTCGCCACCCTCAATACATGATACATGGTTGCTTCAGATATAATAATAGCATTCCTCGTTCCAATACCAGATCTTCCACCCTAATTCGATTATTCAACAAGATGGATCAACAACAAGGGATGGATGGAGGGAGGGTTCTTGAAAATACATAAATAAAAATATATCTGTATTTTGGTGGTACAAGGCACAGGCAGACAGGTGTTACTTGAGATCCACAGAGGGCGGTCAGCTCGGCTCGGCTCGCTTCCGCTTATCTTTATTTTATGTTTGTTTCACTTCGATTTATCTTCCAAACTATTTATCTATACAACTTGTCAAATTTAGCATTTACTTTATATTTATACCACCGTCCTAATCTCCACCTTTTTGGGCTTCCGTGCCTTCATTTTACTTTAAATTTAGTATTTACTCTACCGTTCTTCCATCACCTGATACGGACTACTGTTCCAAGAACATAGAGTTGCTTCTATGATTTATCTTATGTTCCCCTACAATTGACCGAAAATCATCGTCAGACTGTTTAAAGTTAAGTTTAGTACTACTACTTTGTTTGGTCCTCAATTATTATCAACTTTGTCTATTACTCCCACTTCGTATCCTTTATGTTCGCACTAACGTGAATTGACACTATTATTCAATCTTATCATGTACCGTTGATAGCTTGTGCCGTTGTCACGCTTTCGACGCTACTATTCTAAGATTTATCATCATATCTGTCCCTTTACTCAAGTTTTGTACTATCGCCATTTTATTTGCCATTATTAGTTTGTTTTATTACTTATTATTGCTAGTTCATGTTGTGTCACATCATCGCTCATCACGGCTTACCTTTCCTATAATATGCAATGTGAGTATCGTATCACTTATTAATAGACAAAACCTTCCCTCATAATTATACATATAGGTACTGCCATCATTTAGTCACGTCATTTTTAAGTTCGAGACTTAACAATCGTCTGTTTGTAGTGTTGGTTATTTTATTTAGTTATTCATATCAATATTGGTTATTAGAGTGTGTAAAAAGTGTATGATTATCTAATATTCTACCATTTAACTAATAAAATTAAAAGCATAAATATATATTTAGTTAGTCAAAATATATATTTAAATACAAAAGTCTCATAAAATTACTAAAAATACTCTGTAGGTCATGACAACATATATATAGACTAAAATGTATGAACTAATTTTATGAGCATAAATTGCCTAGAAGCCCTTAAAGAATTTATATTAATAGGATAAAAATGTGGATTTTAGGTGTATATGAAAAAATATATAAAACATATCGAAATATGGCTTCAAAATATTTTCGGAATATTATGTAACATTTATATGATTTAGGATTTATCACAAGATTTTTATAGAATACATATATTATTTTTAAATAATATATAAGGTTTTAATTAGTATAAATAATAAATACATGTCTAAGGCTAAAACAAGAATAAAAACATCAAATAGCATGTATTACAACATCAAGAAGTTCGTTAAATGATTTCAAATTAAGAATCCTAAAAATCAATTAGGGGAATTCACTTAGAGAACATGATCATGAGCTTATTATTGGTTTTCATATTGTATGTTTGATTATATATTTTTTTTCAAAGTTCTTTAATGTCCTAAGGTTTCAAAAGTAATTATTCCATCAGTGTTCATTTTGGACACAAATACTCCAACAACCATTAATGATAACACTATACAACACTTCATTCACCCGATCCGAGATCCTCATCACATTATGAAATTCAAGAAGCTCTTTGAAGGTGAAAACAAAGATGTTCGAAACTCTCCACCAATTACTTATATGCTGCCAAAGAATTGAAGCCACCATACAAGAAGTAAAAAGATGATCGACGTCTTGCTCTCAGAAGTTGCACAGAGAGCACATCGTGTTTTCAATATGTATACCCCTTCTTCTAAGCTCCAAGGCAGTCACCATCTTACCCGTTTCAGCCCTCCACGCAAGAATATTTCACTTCGATGGAACCCAACTGCAACACTGCATGACATAAATGTTGCTAAAGTCTGACCCAAAAGTCAGTAATCTACGAACTAGACTGACCGGAAAACACCCCATCATTTTCAGCAATCCACTTCCATTTATCTGAGGAATCTAAAAGAGAAACACCAGCAATGAGACCGATTAGCTGTGACGACTCAGAAGTCTCCACTACCGAAATCGGTTCTCTCCTCCACGACTCGACTAACATAGATAACCCATCCACCTGCTCTTTAACTTTGCACTTTTTCATTGTCTCGAGACTAAATAGATCTGGGAATTTGAACCACAGCGATTCATTAACCAGCCAAGGATCTAACCAAAAAGCGACTTCTTCTCCGTTTCAAATGAGCCCCTTAAAAAATTACGCAGCAATGACCGATTCACCATTGGTTTTGAGATCATTTTTGCAATGCTGCACCACACACCACCATAATTCTTTTTTAAAAGGAATAAATTCCCAATCCACCCTACTATAGTGGATAGGAGCAATAATTTTTCTCCACAGATTGTCGCCTTCAACCTTGTACCATCACCAGTTGACATTTTTCAGCTTACTCAACTCCCCCCCCCCCCCCCCCCCCCCCCCAAACCTTTTTAAGAATGGTTCCAAGCAAACCAATGCATTTTCTTACCTTCACTTGAATCACCCCATAAAATCTTTTAATCATGGATTCCAAATTGGATATCACCTTACAGAGAGGTTTATACAACGAAGAATAATAGTTCGGGAGGCTCTATAATACTGATTTAATTAATGTGACTCATCTTTCGGTAGATAGAAGAGATGGCTTTCACCTAGAAAGCCTGCTCTCAAAGACATCGTAATTCGGTTTCCTGTTATTAATTAATCAGTTCAAGTTAGCTCCAACCATAAGACCCAAATATTTGAAAGGATGCATCCCTGGGATACAACCCACCACCGAGGACATACTCTCGACCTCCATTGAGCCAACACCAAAGTCGAAAATATTAGACTTAGATAAATTAATTTTAAGCCCGAACATATGTGGAAACAAAGGAGAATTCTCCACAAAATTGGTTACTTCACACAAAACCAAATTTCCAAGAATGATTGCTTCATCCGCATAAAAAAGATGGGAAATGGTCGGACCATTGTTTGGGGTGCGAATACCATTAATCACCCAGCCCCACGCGCTTTATCAAACATACACAGCAGTGCTTCCATTACAATTAGAAACAGGAAAGGAGATATAGGGTCTCCTTGCCTCATTCCTTTACCGCATTGAAGTTCGAAAGTCAAAGCCACATTAACCAAGACAGAAGACCTAGCTGACACTAGCACGCCCATAATACAAGAACACCATCTAGTCAGAAAGTCCATTTGTTGCATAACTGAATTCATAAAGTTCCAATTAGCGTTGTCGTACGCCTTTTCAAAATCAATCTTAAGCCAAAAATCTTGACAATTAGCGGACCATCTAATGAACTTGCCTTTGAGGAACGTCGATTGTGAGTATGAGATCACACCACCCAAAACAATTCGAAGGAGATTTGCAAGAACCTTCGAAATAGTTTTACTAATTACCCCAACAAGAGTTATAGGCTAATAGTTGTTAAGAGTAACTGGACCTTTTACTTTAGGAATCAGCGTAATGAAAGATGACCCACTCCCGTAACTAATAATCCCTCCTCATAGAACGAAGCAAAAATCATCATAAAATTCCCTTCGAAATGATGCCAAAAGTATTTGATGAACCGCATGTTAAACCCATCTGGACCAGGAGCTAGATCATCCTCGCACCAAATACCACTTTTTTAACCTCCCTATTTGGAAACGGTTCAACAAGAAGATTCTTATCCCCTTTCGAAATCTTCCTAACATTATCACAAGTGAGCTCCGACCGAACTTTGTGATCATCCACAAACCTGTTTCTAAAAAAAGAGAAAATATCCTTCTTGGTTTTAGAAGGTTTAGTGCACCAGTCCCCATTAATCGTAAGGCTCGGGATGGAATTAGAAACCTTCCTACAGTTAATAATCGCGAGAAATAACTTCAAATTCTCATCCATGTCCACCGCCCATTTAATCCGCGAGCTTTGTTTGAGGTCTAGATTTTTCCTACTCCCAATGTGTAAGACCATTTTTGTGACACCTCGGAAATTTATATCAAATGATATGGCAACGTGTGTCCAATACACTCTCAAATATTCCAGATATGTTAGACAAGAGGGACTAAATTGTATAAAATATGGAATATGTAGAATGGAGGGATCAAATGTGATAAAAAGCGAAAATTGTGACACCCTCAAAATCCACATGCGGGGTTTTACTGCGAGGCGTGCGATTGACCAGGATCTAGCCACTAATCATGTTGAACCAACCATTTAAAATTACAAAAACTTCACTAAAACATGCCTAGCGACAAAGTTTAAATGTCCAAAACACAGTTTATGTTGCAGCGAAAAAATAAAGTAAAACCCATCAAACACTTAAACCACAAGTTTAATAAATGTTCGAAACATAAGGCTTTAACGAACCACACACTCCAGCCGATTGCAACGCTTGCCCTTACTTGTACCTAACGACCTGCAAAGAATGTAGTAGTGTGTCAACATAAAGTTGGCGTGTTAGCAGTTTTTGGTAAATCATAAAGATGTTCTCATGCTAAAGCGTTATAAACTAAGGCTCGGGTAGCTAACCCTCATCAAGCAACTAAACCGTGTAGATACTGCAAACTAACGTAGTAAGGTTTTGTGCCCTTTATCTGTAATATCCGTCGAAAAACGGGTTTCCAAACCCACTTCGTTTATTAATCGAATATCAAGTTATAAAATTTCGTTGCGTATTTATGATTTATTTTAATTTTAAACAATACATAATTAATAAACAATTTAGAATTTAAAAACTATAATTGATAAAAAGTAAAAATAAAATAAATAAAAAAAAAAGGCTGCCGGGTTTCGAACCCGGGTCAGCCGGAAGACATAACAAACACTCATCTAACCACTCCGCCACTTGAGTTATTTGTTGTTATATCGAAGCAATTAAAACATATAATGAATCTCCAAATCAAATTCGGTCATCAGCGCGCCCAAATCGCTCTCGCCGGAAATTCCGACGATTTCGCCAATTATCGACGGTTTCCTTTGACTTAACGAATGTATTAACATCAACATCGGTTATAACCGATGTCTAATCCCGCGACATCAGTCATAACCGCCGGAGAAAGGCTGACCAACGAATCAAGACTGAAATCAGACCCAATTCATCGTGATTCTTCCCTATAAATACACACCCAAGTCTCTGGAAATCATTTCGCTCAAAATCGCACCATTTCTCGAATCAATTTCACTCGCCGGAGATTTTCTGCAACCGCCGAACTTTCGCCGGAAAACCGAGACTTACATCAAAACGGTAAATACCTCGACTCTTTCGGTTTCAATCCATTGTTAGACTATTACTAACTTCAATCCATCAACCAGAATCAATCCCAGACGACGTAGCCGGAATATTCTGCACTCGCCGGGAAAACCTCTGGAATTTCCAAAATCACGCCGTGAATCGGTATAATCATTTAAACCTTCTGTTAATCCTTGTTTAGTAACCCAATTTCACAACTAATCGATTAAAACTGTTAATCGATTCAATCAGACGGAATACACAAATCAGAGCCGACGACCATTGCCGGAATTCTGAGAAAACACAGTCTGATCGGTACATTTGATTTCTTAACTCATTTTATTCATTACATTTCAACCAGTAATACGTTCGATGAACGATTTAATCAAGAACAGAAGAATATCGGTGTCTGAGTCTTTGAGCGAAGAAGACGAAGTCGACGATGTTTATAAGATTAATTAAAACAAGTTATATAACCGGGTTAGACACACAGTCCAGCGGTGGACTGTGTGCAAACAATTATCACACGTCGCGAGTTCGATCCCTGACACAACCTCACTCTCTGAAATAAAAATGTTCTTTTTAAACCGAACCGCATCAACCCGCTGTAAGATGTTAAGATTAATAAAAATCAATATATTAACCAGGTTAGACACACAGTCCAGCAGTGGACTGTGTGCAACGCTGAACAACGGGTCCCGGGTTCGAGACCTGTTGTGTGCACCGGTCCGACCTAATTAAAATCTTTTTTAAAAATAAATGATTTCTGAATAAATTAAATAGTATATAAATATAATTAAAAACAGAAATATTTCGGGTTAGACACGTAGCTCAGTTGGTAGAGCTGCGTGCACGCGTACGGGAGGTCACGAGTTCGAGCCTCACCCAGCGCATATATATACAAGGTCCGAACCGGTCAACGATCAAAGTCAACGGTCAACGGTCAACCCAAAAAGTCAACATTTTTTTTATCTTTTTATTTATTCGTTTTTATATAAAAATCAATTAAAAATACTTAAAAATAACATTTTTAAAGTTAGAAAGTGACCTTAAACTCACAAAAATAAATCTAAAAATCCAATTAAAATTGTTAATAAAATCCACTTATTTACCGTACCTTTTCGTTATTATCTAGGTTAGTTATTCCTCGTCGATCAACTCTCTAAACTCGTTCGCATTCAAACATCATCAAACGAACGCACCCAATGTGAGTGAATCTCTACCAATTCCCCGTTTTAGTCACATTTTGGGGTGTATCATGTGTCGCTATTTATTTATTTCATTTGTGCATCCATCATATTCATGATCAAATGTGTATTCAATATGTATCAACTGTTTGTGTGGTTAATGTTTAGATTAAATTTATCATTTTCAGTTCATACATCATCATAGGCCGTCTGTTCTCCATTACCTATGAGCGGAACCGTTCCCCATTACCTATGAGCGTGAACGAGGCGTTGCCAACATACGATCGGCTCCGTTTGATTGAGCCTTGATCACACATACATCATCATAGGCCGTCCGTTCCCATTACCTATGAGCGGAACGAGACGTTGCCAACATATACATTATCATTCATGTCATATACTCATGCAAGGTGGTTTGTCATTGTATGTTTATTTACGTTTGCTCACATATGATTATTGCACAATTTTTCCATATTAAATGCAACAAGAAATCAATAACAAATGTTTTTAACAAGGTTCACTCGCCAACTTTTGTTGACCCAAAACCCATTTTTACACATGATACAGGTGATCCAGTTGAAGCAAGAAACATATAGGACGGCCTAGAAGAATAAATCAGTTTAGATTTTGGATTGTTTATTTAATTTTCCTTTCCTTGTATTGTATGAGTTTGACTTGAACATTTGAGAAGTAATTTGAATGTAATAAATATGAAACATATTAGTAAACATCATGAGCTTTGGTGATAACCCAATTATGCCCCGACTCTTACTCCGCTGCGGGTCGGGGGTGTGACAGATTGGTATCAGAGCCATGACTATAGGGATATAGGATAGGTTATTAGACCCTTAGAGCCTATACTATAGTTGATTAAAATTTTTTTAAATTGTTTGTGTGTTACATGCAAAATTCATGATGTTTATATGCTTTATGTTTATTGTTACATTCAATGCTATACAAGCATGTTCCTAAAGTACATATTATTATACAATGCTCATCATGAATCATATCCTCATAACATACCATATCCATGAGAGCACACACCTCACAATTCATATGATTTTTACAACGATTTTTGTATTTTCAAATCACATCAAAGTGAGTTCTCATGACGGGCATGTAGTAACTGGAAGGGTACGAGTACCGGTAGTCGGAACGTCCTGTCTAGGCTTGGCATTCGTATAAATCCAAAATAAAGGACCAGTTTGCCTACCTGGGGACTAACGATGAGAGTACGAAGGACCTATTAGGCCAAAGCATGCTATACCAAACGTCGTGTGAACTAACCCCACTTTGAGTTGTCATTGTGTCTATACCTGGACACCCTCCGACCATACATCTCGCAAACATATTTCATGGTTTTCCTTCGGGTGATGCGAGTGTTAAACCGCCAACACCAATGTGAATCCTACTAAGCCAATAGTCATGGGGGCCCACATGACTATACCGGCGATGGTATGGGGGACATTGGAGGCCCAACATGAGCAAACCCAAGACATCCAAAGGATGTAGTTGCATTATTGATGATTATGTTATTTTATTACTTTTAACGACACATGACACCTAAACACTTCTTAAACTCACAATCTTCCTATGTCTGTTCCTGTAGATGTCGGCTAGGCAGCTACGTGGAGGTCGAAAGTCAGGAAGGTCAAATGAACGCTTGGCCACCCAAATTGCAAAACAAATGGCCGCGGTGCTTCCTGACATCGTTATTCAAGTCCAACAAGCTCTCACCGCGAATCCCATCAACCCTCCCAACCAAGAAGATCAGAACGTCGACAACCCTCCTTCCAAAAAGTGCTCCTACAAACACTTCAAGTCTTGCGATCCCCAAAGTATGAAGGGACCGAAGGTGTCACTGCTCTTCTCCACTGGTTTGAGGAAAATGGAGAACACCTTCCTCAATTGCGATTGTCCCGAGGATCGCAAGGTACGTTACGCAACCGGGATACTATTTGGGGTAGCCCTGACCTGGTGGAACACACAGAAGGGTAAGAGAGGTGTCGAAGACGCCATGGCCTTAACCTGGGAAGAGTTAAGGGAAATAATGACAAGACGCTTCTGCCCAAGAAGCGAAATCAAGAAGTTGGAAGATGAATTCCACTCGCTAAAGCAAAAGGAAGGAGATCATATTTCCTACAACAAAAGATTTCTTGAGCTGAATCAGATGGTTCCTAACTTGTTCACCCCAGTGTACCGCTTGGTTGAACACTACATTCGAGGCCTCCCCTCGAAAATTCAAGACTCAGTTCTAAGCACTTCACCTGCAACACTTGAAGCTGCAATGGAACTAGCGACCGAACTTACCGAAAATCGCATCCGAAATGGTAAATTCAAGGGGGAGAAAAAGAAAGCCCCCATTGAGGCTCAAACTACAAACCACTCTGTCTCCTCTTTGAAGTTTGCTGGCAAGAGGAAGCGAAACAACAAGAACTTTGCTGTCACCCAAACAAACCCCCCAATCACTGCTGCACCCATCACCCAAATTGCCCCCTCATCTGCACCATACAAAAGGGCATACTCTGGCCCATACCCAAAATGCACTCGTTGCCAATACCATCACTTTCCCGAACACCCCTCCAATATTGCACCAGCTGTGGCCGTGCAGGTCACACCATCCAAACCTGTCGCACACTTCAACGAATGAACCGCAACCAACCCTCAAACCAAACCCACCATCAGATAGTGGGTCAAGCCCAACAACCCTTACTACTACCACCTACACAAAATTCGGCCCAATCCTACTACCAACCCAACTATGCCATGATGCAACCCATGCGGGCTTGTTACAACTGTGGAGACCCAAACCACTATAGAAACACTTGTCCACGCTTGGTGAACATCATACATGCTCAAGCTCAAGCAAATCCGTGAATCAAGCTAACCAAGCTCCTCCACCTGCTAGAGGAAGAGCTTTCAACATCAACGCCAATCAAGCTAGGGCCGACAACAACATGGTTAACGGTACGTTTCTCATCAATGGTAGTTATGCATCCATGTTATTTGATACTGGCACGGATAAGAGTTTTGTGTCCTTAGAATTTGAACCCATCCTCAACCAAACTCGTGATAAACTCATGGAATCCATAACGGTGGAAGTTGCTGACGGAAAACCGGTCTCATAAACTCCATTATCCGAAACTGTACTCTCACTCTAAACGATCACGATTTTCCAGTTGACCTCATTCCTATGAAGTTGGGAAGTTTCGACATTATAATCGGTATGGACTGGCTCAGTCAACATCATGCTGAAGTAGTATGCCGCGAGAAGTTCATTCGCATTCCTCTTGCAGACGGTCAAACCCTACGAATCTTTGGAGAAACCCCTTCGAAAGGACCCAAACTGATGTCCTGCCTTCAAGACCGAAAATATATCCGCAAGAACTATGTCGCATACCTAACTCACGTTGTCAAGAAGGGAAACAAGGAGAATAAACTCGAAGATATACCTGTAGTGAAAGAATTTCCACAAGTCTTTCCCGACGACATTTCAGGACTTCCTCCCATGAGAGAAGTCGAATTCCGCATTGATCTTATACCTGGCGCTACACCCGTCGCGAAATCTCCTTATAGGCTAGCCCCATCCGAGATGCAAGAGCTGGCCAGTCAGCTGCAAGAACTGACTGACAAAGGATTCATACGTCCTAGCTCATCGCCTTGGGGTGCACCTGTTCTGTTTGTGAAAAAAAAGGATGGAACGTTTCGCATGTGTATCGACTACAGAGAAATCAACAAATTAACGGTCAAAAACCGCTATCCATTACCTCGCATCGATGATCTACTAGACCAACTTCAGGGTGCCACCTGTTTTTCAAAGATCGTGTTCTGGCTATCATCAACTTAGAGTACATGAAGAAGACGTCCCAAAGACCGCCTTCCGAACTCGTTATGGTCATTACGAATTCATGGTCATGCCATTTGGATTAACCAACGCCCCAGCTGTATTCATGGATCTAATGAATAGGGTATGCAAACCCTATCTCGACCGCTTTGTCATAGTCTTCATCGACGACATCCTCATCTACGACATCCTCATCTACTCAAAGTCTAAATCCGATCATGAACGACACCTTCGACTCATCCTCACACTCTTAAGAACCGAAAAGCTCTACGCTAAATTCTCCAAATGCGAGTTCTGGTTAACGGAAGTACAATTCCTTGGACATGTCGTCAATGACAAGGGAATACATGTCGACCCCTCAAAGATCAAAGCAGTACAGGAATGGCAAGCGCCACGTACCCCTACCGAAGTAAGATCATTTCTTGGTTTGGCGGGTTACTACCGCCGTTTCATTGCAAATTTCTCCCGTATTGCTGTACCACTCACGGCTTTGACACATAAAGGAAAACCCTTCATATGGGGACCTAAACAAGAAGAAGCCTTCCAAACCCTTAGGCAAAAGCTTTGTGACGCACCTATCCTCACACTTCCTGAAGGTTGCGATGACTTTGTAAGATATTGCGACGCATCAGGGCAAGGATTAGGCTGTGTATTAATGCAAAGGGGAAAAGTGATAGCCTACGCTTCTAGACAACTCAAAGTTCATGTGAAGAACTACACCACCC